>JAZKJV010007934.1:1200000-1542695 GCA_037367405.1 Ottelia alismoides | reverse complement strand
TAATCCTTGGCAAAAAAGATTTGTAAATTTGATTTAAAATAATAATCGATTTTATTAATTTTAGGTTTTAAAATATTTTTTATTATTTTCTTAAGTATTTTACTATGATTTTTATTTATTTTTTTGAGGTAATTAATTGTAAGTTACCTTCAATGCTATAAATAAGTATATTTGTCTATATATTTTAGTGTTTGATTTTATTTTTTTTTAATTTTATTATTTTAGTTTATTATTTTATATATTTTAACTTATTTTTATATTTTTACATACGTTTTTATTTTATTTTTCTAATGTATTATATACAATTAAATAAATAGATATATTATATATATATGTATAGATATAGGTATTTTACCTATGTATTTTCTTTAAGTATTTTATTTTAATGTTTTCTTTAGTGTTTCATTCCTATTTTAATATAAAAATATATTATAAATAATATTTATAAAATTATAAAAATATAAATTATAAAAATAAAGAACAATGAATAAAACGAATATTTTAATCTATATATGTATACAATAGGGGTCCAAAACCTAAGTTCCAAACGGTAACCCCAAAAAAATATGAAATCACCTTCATTAAATAGCTTATTAAAAGTTATATGCAATTAGAGGTGATTTTTATATATTTTGAGTTTTTATTTGGGAGATATGGCTATGGGAAGTCGGGGATTTGGAATTTTATTAAGACCATAACTTGTTATCTGTATATTATTTTTTTATGAATCAATTTTTTTTATTTTTCTATATTTTATTATCTACAACTTTCATGTACAATCTTCTTTATTTGAGGTATAAAAAGTGGAACTAAAAATAGGTCCCAAAAATGAAGGAAAATGAATAAAATAAAAGGTAATTTTATTGATCTCCCCCTACTTTATTCCTTGTCGACCTAGTCATCACAATGCCTAGGTCTTGGGGTTTCGGGACATAAAATATTTCCTATGTTTTATTATTTTTTTCTTTTCTTTATTCTATAATTTTGGCTTTAAATTCAATATTTTATACACTATTTATAGACAAATGCATGGATGCTAAAATGCATGTTAATGGTATTTGCACACATTTACTAGGGTTTTTAAGGCCAAAATGATAGAATAAAGACGATGAAATGGAGATTTATCACCATGTCGAAACGGAGCGGCCGCAACGCGAGAAGCTCAACCAACGGTTCTACGCTATGGAGCGCTACCATGGGTCTGTGACGACGACCTCTCATTTGTACGCGCAAGAGTGAAGAAGGAAGGTGAGAGTAGGGCTTCATCCATCAAGAATGAAGAAGGAAGGAAAGAGAGAGAGAGAGTGGAAGAAGGAGGGGGAGAGAAGAAGAAAGGAGGGTAGGTGGAAGAAAACCTCCCGTTGGATTTGCTAGGGTTAGAATAACTTAACTTAAACCCAAGCAAGTTAACAAAAAGTCTCAAATTAACGGTAGGGTCTATAGGGTAAGACAAAGCAAGTTTACAGGGTCGAGAGAGGAATATCGATGTTTCAAAGGTCGTAGAGGTCATTCAAAAAGATTATAGGGTTCTACCGGGTAAAAATCCCAAAATTTAATTCAGATAAAAATAATGCATATTATATAGTTTATACTCAGAAAAAAATAAAAAATCCCAACTTCATAGATCTGTATCTTCTCCATATGGACTCAAAATTCACCAAAATCATCTTTAATTGTATATAACTTTTAATTAGCTATCTAGTAAAGGCAGTTTCATCCAATTTGGATTTAAGATACAAAAGTTAGGTTTTTTACCCCTATTGTACATTATACATGAATAAAATAATCATTTTATTTATTCTTTACATTTTTCATAATTTTGTATTTTTTTAATGTTGTAGTTATTTATTATATATGTACATAAACAACAAAAAAGAAAACCATTAAAAATAACCCAAATGAATATGTAAACTATGATACATATATGAAATATACCTTATATCTATATAATTAATACATATAATTAATTAAGTGTACATTTCAATTCAGAAAAATACAATATGTGTGTGTGTGTGTTTGTATTTAAATAAGATAGAAATATAAAAATTATACATATAAATAATAAAATCCAAATCACAAAATAAAATAACCAAAATATAGGTAAATATAACTATAAGTGTACATGTAAAAAGTAACATATCATAAATTGATTGTAAAAATAAAAAAAAATCAGATTAAACTACTACGTAAAATAATAAATATTTGTCATGTTTAACCAACAATCAAATAAATCATTTACTTTTTTTTAATTCCTTTTGAATTTCCTTTTAATTTTGTCAAGTTGCGACCAACATGGACCAATAGGGTTGCAGCCTCGGTAGACCCGCCAGACAACTAAGACCTTTGCAACACTAGGTCTTGCAACCTCACAACCTGACCTTCTTCATCGAAATTTCCCAACTCCGTCTAGCAATTTTTTGGTTGATTCCTTTAGCAATTTTGCTCATCGTTCCATGTCCTTTCATGCAGCATTGACACCTTGATCAATGGATTGCTGAGTTTATCAGTGGCTTCGGTCAAAGCCCGCGTGTATAAAACCAAGTTGCCGACCACCTTTTGAATTTTGATCCCGCTTATGCCTCAAGATACTAAAGTTTCTTGATACCAGAGTTTCTAGAGACAGCAGCCACTTCGCCCAATCTCTTAGCATGGAGGAAGAGGCCGGTTGGAGGAAATCCGAGCATCATCAAAGTAGTTGGGGGAGCTCCACCTTGGTTCCCTACTACTCAGATAGAACCTTAGTTTTCTTTAGCACTGTTTATATCATCATAGATAGCTTATATTAGGAGTGAGTTTCATTTTTTCTTACATTTTATCTCTGAAAATTTCCAAATCGAAGTTCGCCAAAGCTTCTGCTTCGGCCACTATTCTGCTATCTTCCAGTCGTTCTTTGATTCTCCTGTCACCTCCAGTCTCTTCCTCTTTGAGTTTTGAATGTCTGATGCATCATCATGCATCTCGATCATCCTCAGATCAGGGAATCAATTCTCCTCCTCCACCGTATGCCGGAGAACCCCCACCTACCTCCATCTTCTCTTATTTCCACTCAAGAATCCCTCCTGCACCTTTCTTTTTCTATGTTGGAACTAACCCTATAGGTATTGGAGGACAAAGACCGTCATGGGTCATATTTTGATCCGGCCAAGGTTCCTGCAACTTTATCTTTTCTTCGACCTCTGAGGCTCACTCTGGTGACCCTCGATCCCATCTTAGACCTCCAAGAGCAGTCCACATCCACCAAGAGTGTTTTGCACCTACCGTGAAGACAAAGACTGCTGGAGTCACCTAGGGCAGTGGATCGAAGTTCACCTACACATGTGTTCTTCCATGTTCTTCCTCCCTACTCCCCACTGTTGGATCGATGAGGAACTCCAGTTCGCATAGCTATCGTTGGATGCATTCACCTCAAACCGTCAAATCGGCAACCACCTTCTAATCTCCTACGTCCATCATCGAACTGTCACGTAAGGAGAGTGTGACGCGTGTCCAAGTGAAAGCATCCAAGCAGTCTGCTCATGCTGTAGGGGGTAGTTTTGCCATAGACCCCATGCCTTTTTGTATTTTATTTTAGTCTAGAAACTTTTACCTATAATGTAAAAACTTTTGGTTATTTTGTAAGTAGACCTTTGTATTATTTTATTTGCACATAGGTCCTTCGCCATGTCACCTCACGTGCCCATACATGTTACGTGGTGAGCTTTTTGCAAGGACACCCATGTGATTGTGTGTTATTATTTAATCCAATTTTGAGATACAATTCAATTTTTTTCTGAAAATTATATGTATACCCAACCGTGTTTTGCAAATTACATTTATACCCTAACTAGCTTGGAAAGAGTTAAATATTCATGGGTAATTTATGCAGGGGATCATATACTTTGGAAAGTGGGTCTGGATTGAGTTTTTCAAATATTTATTTGCATTCTAGTCCCCGCGAACATTGTATTATTTTTTTCCTTTATTTCTTGCATTAAAAATATCATTTTGCATGAGAAACTTGTAGGATTTTTAATTTAAGTGTCTTACAATATATTTTTTGTAAGAATTTAATAGTAATTTAATATATTTAAAAATTCAAAAACACTACATTTACTCCCTCTTTGCATTAAAAACCCATAAAAATTAGAATTATTTTAAAATGCTATAAAAAATCAGGGGTTATTTATTATTGTATTTTACATCTATATAACAAAAATCATTAAAAATTCAAGAAAAACTAAAAAATAGCAAAACCTTTATAATCCTTAAAATTCCAAATAATCATTAAAAAATCAAAAATAACATTTTCTATTTTTGAATTTTCCTTATTATATTGTCTATATTAAATTAGTTTTGGAAAATTTTTGAGCTCTTTAGCTGATTTTTGAACTCCAAAACAATTAAGCCTATTAATTTCATTCACTGTTTACATATTTTTATTTATTGAAAAATCCAAAAAATCAACAAAAAATCTGAGAAAAATATTAAAAATAGAGAAAAACATAAAAAAGCCAAAAACATTTTATTTTCTTATTTTTAAAGTATTTATAGCTATTTTATAAATACAAAATCTAGCATTATTATATATAGCTATAATTACTTATATTTCTACTATTATTATTATAAAAATACCAAAAATATTTTGTTAAACCTTTAAAAAAAGGAGTGTACATTAGGGTATTTTCTAGATGTTGTCCTTATTTTTCTATTATCTCTATTATCCATATTATATCTATATATTATACTCACTTATATTGTAACTAATTAAAAAGAAAGAAAATTAAAAATCAGAAAATATAAAAAGAAATATAAAAATTGTAAAACCAAAAACACAAAAAAAACAAAAAGTTGAAAAAGTTAAATAATTAGGAACCCACTGAAAAAATCCCAACAAAAACACCAAAACAAGTCTTGACTTTTTGCCATTTATTGTTGTCTATTCCCCTTGCTCCCCGTGTTTGACACTATACATATTTATACTATATACATCTTTTGTAGAGTTATAATAAATTTGAACTCCACTTCATTTTGCATTGCTATATCTATTTGTGGGTTAATTGTTGATCGATCTTGGATTTGTGAGGAGTCACCTCAATGACTTTGTATCTTTGCTCTAAGCTGCAAGGATATTTTAGACCCTCGCCAAATCTGAGTCATCATGGAGTGAGAGGGTAGGGAGTATGAATATCTATACATGAGTGTGAATGTGCCTTAAGTTCATCTTCCTCCTATGGAATCGAAATATGATGTTGAGAAGGAGAAGCGTAAGGATGAGGAAGAAGCTACCATCAATTTTAAAGAACCACTAGATATTCAAGTTTATATATTGTATTTTTTTGCCCATTAACAACTATTGAGTTATGTATTACAAATGTAACTTATAGAAGTTATTCCTATTTTGTGGAAAGATGTGGCGAGTCATTTTTATCATTGTGCTTTTGATAGTCATCAAGGCTATCTTTAGTGGAAATATGTGGAGAGTCACAGTCATTTTTGTATCCATCCTACAAGGGTTCACAACTTAATATATTATTACATACATTTTATATATCGAGGTGGTTTTTATACAATTTAGTTGAGGACTCGACATTCATCAAGGCTCTCATAGTAGAAAGATGGGGTAAATTGACATCTCCATTTCTATATTTTTTTCTCACATGCTATTTGAATATTATGTATTTTTTGTTTTAAATATATTTCTAAACCTTAGCGTATTCCTTATTAACAAAACATCAAGATTAGTCTTCTTCACTCATTAATTATGTACAAAAGAACACCCTAAAGCACATCATATTAGAAAATAACGAGGGTAAGCCAATGGCAAATAGTAGAGATGCACAAGAGGGAATGGAGGCTATCTATAATGGAATTGTTTGCTTGTAGGAGGTTGCTTCCATGATACATTTATCCATCATGTCTCGAAGGAATGATTAAAAGGTGCAAGTAGTATCTAAGAAAACAGCTACTTGTTTGTTCGAGGTAACTTTACTTTTGTTTACATTCAAAGTTATGTACAACAAGTAATATATGGATTTTTTAGCATTATGGATTAACACTCTTGTAAGGAACTTCACTAATTATCATCTACATAAACACAATATTCTACATACTATCCTCCTTCTATCTATGTAGATATGTTTACTACTAAAGAGTGGATGATCTCTATTAATTATTATATGTGAATTTTTGTTATGTTGCATACATGCAGGAATCATTGGAGAACACAAAGAGACAAGGTGTGTGTTGTATATATATAAATATGCATATGTGTATTCTTGTGTATGGGTAAGCGAATGCGTGTATGAGTATGAATTTGCTTCATCTTTGCCTTCCTTTTTATGCATTGTTTGCTCGTTAATGATGGGGATGTGATTTCAGGTTGGAGTTCATGGTAGACTACTTGTCAATGCAATCACTAATTGGGTTCATGGGTGATGCCGTGATAATCACGTCACTAAAACAACTCAAAGGATTTTTAAAGATTGTGCACTTCATTAAGCAACCGAGGTCAGTACATATGATGGTGTTTGTTATTATATCATTACTCATACTCCCTCTGTATTTATTTATTTATTTATTTCATTTTGGAAAATTTCATCTCTCATTTAAATTTTCTATTGGTTGGATGCTTATATATAGTTAATGATGAAATTATGGATGTTTCATATGCACGAAAATGTTTGTGCATGAGCATGCGATGTGTACACGTGTGTGTTACAGATTGCACATGTTGTGTGATTGTGTGTTAGAGAGAGAGAGATAATATGTGTGTGTACACACTTTCTTGTACAGGTTATGTGTATGAGTATATGTGTGTGAATGTTTACATATGTGTGACGTATGTGAATGAGAGAGAGAGAGAGAGAGTGATGTATACATGTGTGTATGAATGTGCATGTCCATGGTGTGTGTGTGTGCATGCGCATGTATGTGTTTGTGTGTGTGAATGTATGTATGTGTATGGAAGTGTGTGAATGTATGTGTGTAAGAGAGAATATGTATGTGTGTTGCATGTGTGTAAATACATGTTTTTATGTGTCTAAATACATGTTTGTATGTGAGTATATACATTTAAATGTGCAAGTAAGCATAGGTATGTATGCATGTATATGAAAATTTGTATGGTTACAAATGTAACAAAAGGTGTAGCAGCAGCATGCTGCTGCTGTTTTTTAACTAGAAAAAACCAATTCCCACTATAAAAGGGACTACATGTGATAGATTTATTGTCACATTTAGATGAGACTGCGACCCCAATGCATTTACTTTGTTCTCACATTTGCATTTGCCGGCATTGACTTGTGATTACACTATTTACGAGCACATGTAGTCGCAAATAAGAAATATGACTACAAAGCTACAACTTTCGCACTAGAATGTGACTACAATTGTAGTCGCATTTTCTAGTTTTTCTTGTAGTATGGGTTCTAATCATCTACAATTTGATGACCTTTGATCATAGCCATCCTTGGATGGTCTAAGCTATTACCATTCATTATCATATTTCTCTACAAGTAGACCTAGCACTATAGTAAGAGATGTTAGAATAGAAGTGATCTCAAAAGTATATAAGGGAGGTAGTGCCCACCTGCCCTCATTCAGTTCGATAATAATGTTTGATGAGACCAACTACCCCAACTGGTGGTGAATGTTCCTAATGATCATACGAGGATATGACAAAAAGAATATTTTGTTGGAGTTAAAATCCTGCTGCCAAGATAGTAAAGTACACAACATGGTTTGATGATGTTATGATGGCCAGTTCATGGATCATGGTCAGGGTCATTGAGAGGATTGAGTTGAGTTGGCCTACTACAAAACTGCTCACAACATATGGACTTCTGTAAAGGTTGCATATGGTTAAGAAAATGACTTCGACATGATGTTCAAGACATACTTCAACAAGTTGAATTCGAAGAAAGTAGGACATCCCCGAGTTGAGTATTTCTCTCTCTTGAAATCTTTGCTTGAAAGTTACAATTCTTGAGTTCTAAGATGTACCTTCTCCACACAAAAGGAACCGCTTGTACAAGGCCATTATAGTATTCCTTGCATGACTTGATTCGGGATATGCTACAGACATGACTAAATTATTACTACTGCCATATCACCCACTATTGAGGAGTCCTACAATACCTTCAACCATCTAGTAGTCTCCAACATCAGCATTATTACTAAAATCCATGGATCGATTATTGTATTTACTGCCCCATATGGATGAGGAGATCGTAGATCGTACATGTCGATGCCATTCCATTGTCGATCGAAGCCATATCACCATCTAATGTGCTTTACACCACAAGCCATGGCACTCTAAAGCCATTGGCTACAATAAGCAAGGTCATCTTTCTCCTCCCATTTGATCCATCACTACTGAGGTTGATGGACACTTTGTGGTAGTCCCAAGAGGAGACTTTAAAGATTGATGCTCCACATGGGACACTATTGATAACGGGGTTTTGTTGCTAGCGGTCAAAAAGTGTCGGTTGTAGCAACCGCTGAGCAAAATCCAATTAATCAAACAAAGGACACCAAAATCAGGAGATAGAGAGAGAAATAGAGAGAAAATGAGTCAAGTCAGTTTCTCTACTAAATTCTGGTGTTTCACTACACTTTTATCTAGGAATGTGTTCTTAGGTCAAACTTAAGGAGGCAAAAAATCACGCTTGGATTTTTTGAGTGGAGAAACTATTTTTGTGATTTTTTATCTCTTCTCTTTGTTAGTGAGAAAACACTTTTTTTTATTTTTTTATTTTTTATTTGATTTTTATTTTTCAATTTTTATTTAATTTATGAAAGAATATTTTGCAAACAGTTTATCTACAATATAATATGTAAAAATAATGAGAATAAGGTGATAGTATATAGTAGATGAATTTATCGAGTAGCAGGTTTGAGAAAGAACCCAAAAAGAAATCAAGATGAATCAAAAAATGAGGAACTAGATTCTTTGAAATTCGATGCAAATAAAATGAAACAAAAAATACTACAGTGCTTGAAGAATGTCCAAAGTATGCCCACAAGTGTCCAACAGTCAATGTAGAAATATGTAGAAAAATTCAATAAAAGAAAATGCCTTTCTTTCAATTAGGTCCCTGGTCACGGATCTAATTACAAGAAAAAGATCTGGGTCCTTTACACTTAGGTCCACGGTCAGTGACCTAATGTAAATAATATACGTCTTGGAGGCACATACGAAATCTAAAATGTGAAGGGGCTACTTATGTAATTGTTCCACCCTTCAATCTTAAACGATCAAGATTAGATTGTTGTGGTTGAATGTGGATCGTCCCTTGCAGACATGAGTCACAAGGTTGCTTCTCTTTTGTTCTTAGGTTGTTCCCAAATATTGAGACGATGGCAGTAGATTTCTTTGTCTTCGATGATCCACGGCAGTGTGGGCGACGTTGCTTCTCCAACAGTGCCAATAGGGGTACACATACCCCCTCCGAGCTCGCCTACGGTGGGGTGAAGTTGAAGAAGAGAGATGGTGATGCTTCTAGGTTCAGCTAAGGTTTGGACAGTTCCAGGATGAAGCTCTGATCGATCGATTGGAGAAGAAGGAACGATCTCCAAACGATTATGATGAAGGCTGCACTCCAGAGGTTGATGACGAATCTGCAATAGAGATTTGATTTTTCTTTATTCATGTGGGAATCAACCAAAATGTTAAGGATGATTGCATATTCAAGGGTTCCAGTAAGTGGGTTGTAAAAGACGAATCGATTTAAGATGAAATTAATATTCAATCAAAAAGATGAAATTGAGATGAGTTTCGAAATGTGAATCACATAATGAGGCTTAAGGGTTCTAATGATGTGATTAAAAAAAACGGCTAATGGATGCATATGGATCGAAGAAATCAAAGGAGAAATGGTGGAATACCTGGCTTTGTAGGGTTGAAAACCCCACTGGTTGTAGCTCTACAGGTGACACCCAAAGCTCTACAAGGCCAATGACAACGATGCAAGGCCAAGGATAGGCCTTGGAACGTCCCTCCAATGATCCGCCTTCCACGTAGAGGCCCCACCTTGGTCTTGTCACCACTGAAGGAAGATATACAAGGCTTGTAAGTGGAGGTTATGGCAAGTTTATTCTGGTGAGGGGAGAGTTAAATTGTATAAATGGATCTTTAAGTCAATAAATAGCTGAATCAACGGGTTTTTGGTGGAGATCTAATGGCGGGAATCAATTAGGTTAGTTAGATGTAAATGATCAAAGGTTTGGATAGAATTTAGGGTGAAAGGGGATGCGTGAATAAAATAGTGAAGGTGGCAGGGTGAAACAGATCTCTAGTAGCTCCTTCTTGAAGAAGAAAGCCTCAAGTAAAACGTGTTAGCTCCTGGTGGGCCAAAATATGTAAATATATTAATAATCAGATTATAAATACTAAATAGATTATTTTATACATGTGTAAAAACAAGATATGTTAATAATTAATTTATCAACATTATGGTATAATTTATTTCTATAAATAATAAATATTTCATGAAATTTAAATATAATAATAAATAAATGTATAGTATACTTGATAAATATGTATTGTATTTTTAATTCAATATTTAATAAATGGTATATCATTTCTATATTTCATTAAATACTATGATAATAAATAGAAGTTATATGATTTTTTTTTGTATTTTAAAAAAATTATTTATATTTATAAAGAAATACAAATATATAATATACAGTTCAATTTCATCTAAAAATTAAGGTATTTGATTTATTTAAAATATTAAATAAGAGTTAAAAAAATCTAAAGTAATTTATACACAATCCTCAAGATCAAGAAATTATTAAAAATTATAAAATCAGTGATATTATAAATAGTATATTCAGAAGAAAATATATTACCCAGAAACACAATTGTCATTAGGTCCAAAAACATACTTTTTGCAAACAGACTTTGATTTCAGTGAAATCATGCTTTATTTACTAGAGAATATTATTTTGTGATCTTTAAAATCGAGTAGAGTGAAATTGGAGTTCTATCAAGAATTTATGAGGGCCGGACGTTGAGAAATTGACAATTTGAAAGTTATATTTTTTGGCATATGTACAGGTTGGGATTTTTTATGATTTTTATTTTTATATACATTTTTTGGAATATATAAGAGAAAAGTTTTGTAAAAATACAAAATAATTAAAAACCATTGAAGTTTTGATAAATAATGAATAAATAAAGAATAATGTTCTACATATATAATTAATTCTTTTTGTTGTTTTCTTCCTTATCTCCCTCTACTATCTTGTTTGTCGACCAATCCACACTGACTTGGTCTCGGGGGTTAGAATATATAAATATATGTTTCATTTTAATTTAGTAATATTGTACATATATACATATTTACAGTCCACCCCTTTTTTATTTTCTTTTCTTTTTTATTATTTTATTTATTTACATGTTTCTAATGCGTAAAAATGCAATTTTATTTATGAATGATGTTTTGATAATAAATGATATTTAATGCATATTTACATGTATTTGTTAAGTGTTTTAAGACAAAATGCATAAGAAGTGTTAATGAATCATGGATTCCTCAACTATGTACACACACACCATGGTGACCTTCGAGAGACTGATGTTGTCTCTCGTACATGTATCTATGTTGGCTCAACACAAAACTTTGCAAAATAGAATTGTTGATTGATACAGGTGCCTCCACCCATTTATGTGGGGAATAAACCCTACTATATCATATGTACCAAGTTCCCTTGGATGAACTGTGGAGGTCACTGATGGTAGATTTTCCCTTATCAAGGGAAGAGGGGATGTATAGCTCACCCCTAACAACATGCTCACCAATGTTCTCTTTATTCGTGTGTTTCTCATCAGTCTTATATGCCAGTTATGTTTGCAAGGAGCTCAACCACCAAGATATATTTAATGTTGTTTGTTGTGTTTTTTAGGACATACAGACTAGGATGACGATTGGTGTGGGTCATGAAGAAGAAAGTATCTAGTTGTCTAAAATTGTTGCTTACTCTGGAACTCCTTTTTCCATGTCTTCTTTCTCTCTCTAGCATCTACACTTGGGTCATACTTCTTTTCAGAAGCCTCATTGAGTACATATCGAGATGTTGAGAATTGAGGTACTAAGTATCTGATCTTGGAGGGCATGTGAATCATTGTATCGTTCACTCTCATGATGCACGATACCCAATCCAAAGCGAATCGACAACAATTAACCCACAAAGATAAAAAAATTTGATATAACCCTACCAAAATGTATGTATAAGGTAAGTGCTCATAGTATCAAACCACTGAGAGCAGAGGAGAATAGAGAAAAAGTGAATAATCTACTTATATGCTCTTTTTATCTTTTTATTTTCAAATATTTTTGTGGGATCTTAATTTGTTTTATATTATTTCTTAGTTTTTTATTTTGCATATGTTTTTGATTGATTTTGAATTTAATAATATAGATATAACGATTTATAAAAATATATATAATATATATATAATATGTATAAATATATATATATATGTATAAAATAAAAGGAACTTGACGCTTTTGAAAATTCAAAATATCAAAGAAAGTCAAAAAGTTCAAAATAAAATATTTTTGTGATTTTTGTGGTCTTTTTTAGTGATTTTTGGTGTATTTTTTAGAATTGTTGTGGATTTTAAAAAATAAAAATACACAAATAGGACAAAACAGAAAATTAGAAGGTTGAAATGGGTCTAATAAATATCTAACAAATCAGATTTGGCCCAACTTCAATTTTCATGTAAGCTAAATAATAAAGAAAATTTAGAAGCATAAAAAATATTTTTTGATTTTTGAGAAATATTTTATGATTTTATAATATTTTCAATGTTTTGTAATATGTAAGATTGTGTTTTTGTATTTTGCATGAGTTTTGTATATGTATCAAAATACTGTAAGAGATAGCTAATATATTACTTGGTAATTTTTGGAGGTGTTTTGAAATTTTTATAATTTTAGGTCAAAACTGGGAGATATGCACTATTTTTGTATTTTTAAAATAGAAAAACCAATTTAATTGCTCCAAGAAAAGTATATGAGATAAAAAAGTTTCTAGTCAATTAAGGTAATTTTCCTACAATTTTTAGAGTTGAAATGCTATTTAAAACACATAAAATGCAAAAAATAAAATAATTCATAGAAATAGGGACCTAATTTTGATTTCTAGGAAGTTTAAGTTCATTTCATAACATTAGATCAAAGTTCACAACCCATTCATGCAATTTACCCAAATGTATCAAATTAAATACGCACAAGTAGTGGCATTTTTGCAAATAAACTATTAGGACCAACCTTGCAATTTCCACAAAAATATTACTCGTAGCCTACAAATAATAGGACCAAATCGAAATAAGTAAACTAGAGGGGTATCCTTGGAAAATGTGCACCGCCTCATGTGTATGGGCACGTGAGGTTAGGTGGACTGGACTAGAGTGCAAATAATTAAAGTTCAGAGGCCCTAAAACAAATATTACTTATGTTTTTACTCTACAGATAATTGTTTTAGGACTAAAATTAAATTAAAGAAGAAGAGAGGGGTTGAATATACAATATTCCATTTATATGTGAACCATCCAACAGTCCAAGGTGCTTTACTTATGCAATGAGCGACCCATATGACAGATACTGATTTGGTGATGTATGGCTCAGATTAGAAGCTTAAATGGATCGTAAGGCATGAGGGCTCCTTGATCATGCGGCCAGGATTAGACTTGGAGCAAGGGCTCCATCGGATGACCACTGCTTCTCTGGAAGAATAGGGAAAAATGCCTTCATGTTCACGCTTCGATCCTTCGAGTCTCCTGCATCTGGTGGTCTCCTGATTAGATGAAGGGCACGATAGCTTCTTATAAGTGTTCTGCATCGACTAGAAGCTTTGAATATGTCAGGTCCCCATAGACAACAAGTCTGGAGCTCATAGAAGCATGAAGACCTAGAGATGCTTCCTAGGGATCGATTATTCCTCAGATGGAGTCATTAGGGTTCGAGACTACATCGTTCAAAAGGTGTCTCGAAGGCGGTGCTGCTGATCGGGTTATTAGGCAAGAGAGGGGTGGAAGAGGTGGAATGATTCGTCTTTGATCTATGGCTAAGGAAGGAGATCGATGGCTCGATAAAGTTCGAGGAGGAAAGGTGGGCCATGAAGATAAAAAAAGTGAAGGGGAGTGAGATGAGATGATAAGCGTGGTGGAACAAAATAGTTTGGATCGGGAATGAAGGCCGGAGCTCTGAGCTTTAGCAAACAATTTTTTTTTAGATTTTATGCTAACTTAGGTGAAATTAAGCAAATAAAATGTACAACTATAATAAGGATAACAATGCAAAGAGAAAGAAACTAAAATAAGGGTCTCACCTAGTCAGGACACCAAGAAAGTAGAGTCGCTAGAGCTCGCTCCGACGAAGGGGTGAATCATCTTGAACAATCCTTTTCCGCGCCTCAAATCAATGGGAAAACCTTCCTTGTCACAAAGGATTCACTCAAGGATATGATTCTAAGGGGTTATAGAATGCCAAAAGGGATTAAACATGAGAAGGAGGAGAAGGTTCATTATTCATGGACAAGGCTGAGGATGAAACTTCGATTGGAGATCTCACACGAATCGATGAAGGTTGATGGGATCCAAAGATTAGACGTGATTTATGGGACTCCCATCATCAATTGTCTTTCAGAGTGCGAAATGAAATGTTGATCTCCTGGAACGCAAAAAATGGAGGAAATCAGGGGGTTTGACACACCAAGTGTTTCAGAAAAAAGGACAGGGAGATAGGGTATTAACAAGGTGGACAACAATCGGATACCTGATTGGTCCACCTAGGCAAAAAACGACAAACCGAAAAATAATCGAAAAGAAAACTAAAATAAATTAGTAGATGTTTTATTAAATAAAACTTAAAACATAAAAAATATTTGTAATTTAATAAACTATTTTTTGTCATTTTTATTTATTTTTAAAACCTTATTTGATAGGTTTTGTTTTTAAAAAGTATACCTATTGGTTTATTTTCCTATGTTTTGCCTATTTTATTTTTATTTTGTATTTTTAGCATTTCTTATCATATTTACATATTATATATATATTTATACCGTAACTACATATATATTTACATTTTTATTTTATTTATATTATTTACATACATAAATAATTATTTATATCTACATTATAGATATAATATACCAACCTATTTTAAGGTTTTATTTATTTGAATGTACTTTTTATTATTTTACTTTATGTATATATTTTTAATGAATTTAAAATAATACATATTATTTAAATATATAATAAATGAAAAAATAAAAAGAATACAATATATGAATAAAATATATAGACACATGGTACAATGGGACGCCAAAAGCCGGCTTTTGTATCTTAACTCCATTTTTAATTAACCACCTCAATAAAATATATGATTTAATTTAGAATATAATGGAGGTGAGTTTGGTGAATTTTAAGTTCAAGTGGAGAAGATATTAATTTGTGAAGTTTGATTTGTGGCTTTTTCATCTATGTGTCCCAGTTACACAGTGCATTGGTTTTATTGGAAATTAATTTTAGAATTTTCTATGTTAATATGTACAAATTTCATGTAGAATATTTTTCTATTTGAGATGTGTAAAATAAAGAATAAAATGGTGCAAAAATGTGTATTTTCAACATGAAATTAGGTTTTGTGTGTACAATATTTGACCCTTATCTCCCCCAACTTTATTCATGGTTGACCAAGCCAATATTGACTTGGTATCGGGGTTTAAGATCATTAAATATCTTTGATACTTCATTTAGTTGTCTTTTCTTGTCTTTATTCTTTTATTTTGGATTTATATATAGATAATTATGTATTATTCATAGATAACTAAATGTCTATTAATTTATACAGGTAAGCCTTATTTACAGGTGCTTTGATAGGGACTTAAAGACAAAATGGAAGAGTAAAGATAGATGAATGGTCATTACCTTTTCTAGTACATAATAAACATTTATTAGAAGAATAAGTGACGACAAAGAGAAAATAAAGAAAAGGAAAATAATGAAGTTAGAATCGTTATGATTTTTAAACTTGTCTTTACCAAATCAAAGTTTGGAGTTAAGTTAAGACCTTTGGATTGTTATTGTGTTCGGAACCTTATTGGGAAAAAGGATATAAAACTTAACAACCCTCAGGTTCCACAATCGTATGTGCAAGACTCCTCAAAGGCTAGGTCAGAATAAGTCTCTTCATACGCAAACCCTTATGACTATGAGTCTTACTTGTAAAGTTTTAGTGGATGTAGCTCTTCTCATCGGAAATTGCAAGGAATAGTCTCCCTTAACAAGATAGCTCTAATTCCTTAATCTAGCTACTATTTCCTAGAGGACCAAGGTATTCCCTTCTAAGTTCATGTGCAACCAGCTCAAGAAGAGGGTGTAGAGAGAAGAAAGAATGGATTGTGACCAATGTAGTCACATATCCTATGGAGCTTGGCCAGTGTAGCCAAGTCTCATGCTACAGGCAAACTTGAAATATTTGACTTTGAAGCATAATGCCTTGCTTATTTCATACATACTCCGACAGGATTTGAATTTTCATTGACTTTTTCTCATCTATTCTTTTTGAAGTTTTTTTATTTTCGCACTTTTTTGTACTATATGCAACAACATATACATAAGGAATTTTCCTCTTGAGCCAGTAGACTATCCCTCTTTTGAGGCTTTATTGTAACCCACAGCATCCTGTCTTTAGACGTCCATTAGAAAAGACATGCTGGGGGGAATTATCTACCTATGGTGACTACATATGTTTCCACACATGTGCTTCCTCAAGATAAAGAATCTTATCCTCACCTCCTCCTTAAAGTTGAGCTAAGTACAGAGTGTAGTGTTCAAGTTAGGTCATTATCAACAAGAGTCATGCATGCACTTTGAAATACTCTACTTAGGCTAATCACGATGATATGTGAACATAGTCTTGTAGACTAAAAGAATTAAGTCTCTTTGGCATAAAAGTCTTATTCTAGTTCCTATAAGGTTCCTGTGAAATTAAGTGGATTAAGGTCTAGATCAATCTCCAAACTTAATATTTTATTTTGAATTGTTCAATTGTCAAAATCAATCAGAAAAATGGTCATGCAATGCAGACAATATTTTTGTGAACATATTTCTATTTTGACGTTTTTATGGAAATTTCACAAAGTTTTGCAAATTTTTATAGAGGTTTTGAAAACATTTTTTAATTTTTTAAGATTTCCGAAATTTTGCAAATTTTTAGGGGATTTTTCAAAAAGGGGTTAAAAGATTGAATATGATCACATATTTACAAGGAATTTTATTCATATTGACAAAGAATTTTGTACAAGTTATATACATGTTTTATAAAGAATTTGATATAGGTATGTATATGCTTTATTTTAAGATTTTCTTTAAGTATATTATTTACAAAAATTTTAAATCAATTTGAAAATAAATTTGCAAATATTTTTCAATCATTTTGAAAACTTATTTTATAACTAATTTTACAATGAATTTTTCAACAATATTTTTACAAAACATTTTTACAATCTTTTTTTGCAAACATTTACAATGAGTTTATTATCCAATTGGTTAAAAATATTTTCATAGATTTTTTAAAGGTTTTTCCAAGATTTTCCAAAATGTTTTACAACCATTTTCCAAATCATCTTGCAAAATAGTTTCCAGCCATTTTTCAGAGAATCTTTCAAAAAAATTTATTCATATTTACATGAGTTTATTCTTAATAATTGATTTATTGTGTACCCTTACCCACTATAGTATATTAGCCATATTATTGAAAATACGAAAGTACGAGTTATGTCTAGTGTATATACATCATATATACAAACCCCTATACTTAGCTCGAACTATGTCCTCATAGTGATCAGAGAGCAAAAAAGAAGACATAACTCGTCATAAGAATAGAAAAGTCTAATATACAAAGACTCAAAGAATAAGACATCTTTTAACTAATCCTAGTATATCAGATTTTACACTAAGAGGGGATAATTGGGGATTAGATTGTACAAAATAATCAACGATTTGGCTTGTCCTTCCTATACTTAGGGTGAAATTTCCCTAAGTATAGAAATGAATTATCAACAAGTTGAGAGACAAGCGAGAGAATAAATGAAGAACAACCCGGGTATATTCATCCCCCGTACTTAGGATGAAGTATATCCTACGTATAACACAGATGAATTGGATGAATGAAGTAATGGAGGAATGAAATATGAGAAAAAATGAAAAGAAGAAAAGAAGAAAATATTTTTGCAGCTCAAGTGTCAGATCCATCTGTTTAAGTGAGCCCATCTTGAAAGACCACATCTATTGAATCCAGAATGGACAGGAATGTGTCATGCTCTATGTACACCTTCAGCAACTATCTGTTTCCTACAAATGGTTGCGCATCGGATGATAATTCTGATATAAGAATACTTCCATTGCAAGCACCGTTTTCACAAAAACTGGCCCAATCCCTTTGCTCTTCATCTTGTCAGGGAAAATCCGCAACTTTACATCAAATAACCACACCTTCTGACCAGGCTTGAAAGTCTTTCATCAAATATGCTTGTTGTACAACCAGTTGACCTTCTCTTTGTACATCAGGCTATTATCATATGTATAACCTCAGAATTCCAAGACTTTGTTCAGATAAAATTTTCTATTGTGACCACCAACATGTGAGTCCAAGTTGCAAATATTCAAAGCCCATAAAAATATTTGTATTAATTCCACAAGCATATGCATGCATAGGCAAGATGATATGGAGACATACCTAGAGGGGTCTTGTATGTAGTATGATAAGCCCATAGAACTGAATCAAGAAGTGGAGACCAATTCTTCTTATCTGCCCCTATAAGTTTCTTCAAAATCGTCTTAATCTCCATGTTTGAAAGTTCAATCAAACCATTGTATTGTGGGTGGTACGGAGATGCGGCATAATGTTCGATGTTGTACTCCTTGGTCAACTTTTTAACTTCTCTATTAATAAAATTTATACCCCCTCCTGAAATGAGTATCTTGGGAATCTCAAACCATGAGACAATGTTGTCCTTAGGAAACGACAAATGGTATGGCTAAAATCAAATGAGCAAGAATAGCCTCCACCCAATGACTCACATAATCCACGCCAAGCAGGATGCATTCATATCCTTAACTACCAAAAATGGTCCCATGAAGTCAATGCCCAAAGCATCAAATAAGAGATTTGGATAAAATTGAGTGGAATTGAGTCTTTAGAATCGATACTTCCTCCCATTTTCTGACAATCAATGCATCTCTTGACATATGTTGCGGCATCCTTGAAAAATGTGGGGCACCAAAGGCCACACTGCAAAACTTCCATTGCTGTACAGTTTTCAGAATGGTGTCCTCCTGCTTCAAGCTTATGACAATGCTCGGGGACATTAATATACTCCTCTGAGGAATGCACCAATGCAAAATGCAATCCGCACCTTCACTGAAAAGGTGTAGATCTTACCATTGGTAGAAATTAATATCGGATAAAAAACATGTCCTTTATATATGTCCAATCTTGTGGAACTTTCCCAAAAATGAGATAGTTCACAATATCGACCTACCAGGGAAGAGATACAATACTCAAGATTGCTTTGTCAGGAAAGGTCTCAGTGATCGACACAGTAGCTCAAGGGAGTCTCTTCACATCCTAGTCTTGATAAATGGTCGACCATCACATTTTTAACTCCCAGTTTATCTCTTATCTCCAAATCATAAACCTAGAGGAGAAGGACCAACGGAGCAGACATGACTTGGCATGCTTCTCTAGATGTATGTGCATGATAGTTGAATGGTCTGTATAAAAAATCATTTTTGATCCCAAAAAAAGCGATCCGAAATTTTCTAAATGAAATGAAAATTTTGCATAAATATATGTAATTATACATTTTTACTTTGATTTAGGAATTTTTATATCAAAGTTGTCTTTCCTTGTCAACACTGAAAGTTCATTCCCTTAATCACTTTCAATGTAAGAGATATACTTACCATTATATCTCAGCAAGATTTAGGATCTCCTTCCTTATCTTTGTCACATCCCATTAATATGAAAACCTGTAACTGGATAAAAAGAAGCAGGAACATATTCTGCCTTGCAAGTCCAACTTGCATTCCCAATTCTGTCTTTAACAGTCGGGCCCACCACCCCTAAGGTGATGTTGACCCGTCATTAATTGAACCAACTGTCAACATGAATACAACTTGCTATGCACAATCCAATGTCGCCCCAATAATATGAGGACCTGATATTGGGGTCACTACGCATACGTCCTTACTCTTTCGAGAAGCAAAGAGCCCGATCTAAATGCGCTTGCATATAGGAGCTGTCACTTTGGACAGACGTCTCCTACATACAATCCCTGGTGACGGAACCCTTCGCCTTGGCCGTAGATCATGGATGTCACTTATGTGATCCTCCATATCATATTCAAATTCTAATTAATTATCATGAATCGTATTCACATAATTAATTCCTCCAAGGGAAATAACGCATCTATTCATAATAGAGTGTTTTAATTTTAATTGGAGTCCAATCAATCTAATCATATTAAATTAATGATCCAATTAATATCCAATAAACATTCATTATTGTTACTTGAATTATGGTATTATCTCAAATACGTATTAAATCGAATTTTAATAATTAGAAAAAACACACCGTGATCTCTCATGCATTATCGAGTCCCTACCCGCTGTCATGCCCAGTACCTACAGGAGTGGGACAAACCGCACATGGTGCAACCTGCTACCCCAACGCTCCCCGACTAGACACCATATCCACCTCAGGAAAGGATAATGCCAAATTGATCATTGTGTACTTGAGATGATAATTGACTCTTCAACTGAAGGTATACCATATAATAATAATCAAAATGTTTTTTATTAACATTATAAGGAGATTTGCTAAACAAATCCCCTATCCTATTCAAGCAACATTTGTTTGTTGGAAAGTAGATTGTGTAACCAATTATGATCTAGATCACATCTAATCAATTATTGGTTAAGGCAATGTCATTTAAGGAAATAATAATCATCAAATATTTCAGAAATATTTATCCATAATTATTTTAGGAAATTAAACCATTTAACTTCACTAATTGATTAAATGACAATCACAAGGTTCCTGATTAGGAAAGTAAATTCCAGCAGTGGCCCTCACTTACTAAAATTAGCATATCTCAATCAATTTAAATCCAAATTAAGCAAAGTAAGTTTCTAATGTTTGCTAATTTGATTTAATACAGAACCTAAGTGATTTTTACGTATTTCAAGGCGTTTCTAAACAGTAATTACCTCCATAATTACGTTAAGATTCACCGTCCCCGAAACAGTGGATACATGTTCACTAATTTGATCATAACTTGAGCAAACATATTCGAAATCAAGAATCAGATCCTACGGTTTCCTAATTTAATGGGGAACAAAATCCAAATTTTATTTTTTTGTTTAAACAATTTAAACGGGGCTGAAAATAATCACAAAACAGAGATGCAAAAATGAAATGCGATAAAACTTTCGCAATCCTAATGAACCCAAGTCGGCTTAGGTTTACGGATCGTATCCGAAACTTTCGACCTAAGGCTCTGATACCACTTTAACGATATGTTATGATCCTTAAGCACATCATGGAAGTGTGAGGATCACATAGTATGCATTTGGGAGCGATTAGTCGTCTAGTTGCTCTATGCAGCGGAAATTAAAATTTTTCATGTGAAGAAACCACATGATCCAAGAACACTTCTCAGATCATTTTATCTAAACCACAAACAAGTAATAGGATTACCTCTTGAAGCATGGTTGCGATCAAGTCTCTAAACGAAGAGACCTCCTGTCTCAAGTCCGATCCAACGGAGGAGATGCTTGGGAGCGTGTTGATGAAACACGTGATCCTCGCAATCCATGTTGATGATCCAAGCGGCGAATCTCCTGATCTCGACATACGAGATCCAATGTCTTCTTCACGACGAGGAACACCAAAGGAGACAGAGATTCACGAGCAATCAAACCGACAGCATAACGACGACGCTGCGACGATGGAGACTCTCTCTAGGGCATCCATGGTGGACGACCATATGAGAGAGAGGATGTGTAGAGAGAAAGAGAGAGGGAGAGAGCCTTGTATTTCTCATTATCATTTGAAGAGCAAGGGGTGCCCTTCTATTTATATTATTTTGGGATCCATGGATCTCAATCCATGGGTAACACAAATCCAATGGCTCTCATTGATTTGTGTTTCTTTTAATGGCCAAGATCTTTGTTAGTAAAAAACCAACAACAATTAATTTAATTTAGATTAAATCAATATGATTCAATCCCAAAATAAATCAATCAAATATGGAGATAATGGGAGAGAGAGAGAGAGAGTGCCTCCTTCCATATACATGGAGTGGACGTCCACCCTTTCCTAATTGGAATTGGTGGCCGTCCCCTCTCCAATTAGGAAGGAGACATCCCATGTAGTCTTTCTAGATTACAATGTCCCATGTATCTGCAATATTTACAACAACAAATGTTGTAAATTATTCTACAAAAATAATTCATAATTATTTTGTGAATATTGCAATCTTGCCATTTGAAATTTGTGAATAACATTCACAACCCAAAATAAAATGTAAATTACATTTTCAATTAATTGTCCAATGTAAATCCAATTCACATTAACATTTAATTAACAAATGTAAATTACAAATAGCTATCTCTTATATATTATAAATCACATTTATAATATATATATATATATATATGATTAACATGGATAGTGCTATCCAAAATATTTAATATCCATGATAAATAATTCACATTTATCATCTTGGATCTCTATTCTCATGTTCCAAATAATATGAATCACATTCACATTATTTACATTTTAATAATTAAATCACATTTAATTATCTAAGATAACTCTCCTTATGAATCAAATTCATATTATTCATGATAATTAAATCACATTTAGTTATCCATTTTGTCAATGCTGAAATACTTATATCAACAATGAAATTATCCTGAACTCTTTCAAGGATAATGCGCTTTCTCCGCGGATACTTGTAGATAAGGACGGGGCGATTGTATTGTTCCACGTATAGTGACTTCGATATTATGATCATATCTTAAATCCAGATCTCCGGCCTCCCATAGATGCTTGATTAAATCAAGACTGCAAATATAATCTTCTCATTGCATCTGAATCACATTCAGATCAATATCCAATATTTGGACCAAGATCAGATTACTTCTCTACTGAGAGGAGTCACTAAAATCTAGACCTGTTTCATCACTCTCTAGGAATGGAAGTGTCGTGGTTAAACAATCTTTTATGATCACATCACCCTCAAGTATTCTTAATACATGTACATCCTGCATACTGGAAGACCCAAAATAATCCCAAAGTATAAAATCAATTTTTACATTGTCTACTTCAATGATTTATCATTAAGTTTCTCATTTGATCATTGGGAGTTGTTATCGATCATATACTTTCTAAAAGAATATATCATACCTAGTTGTTGATCGTATACTTTTAAAAAGTATATATCAAACCTTACAAATTCAGTCAAGCTTCCAAAGCGAGATGACCGCGTGCGGAATTTGATTTTTCCCAATATCTCACAAGTGAGCTCATGTCTTCTGGTTCAGGAAATGAACATATATGATCCCTTTGAGAGATCGTATTACTCATATGCCCTTGTATGCACACCAGCGCGCTGGTGTATAGACCTTGATTAGGTTATCAACCTATTGGTATGCCAAATGTACATACTCAAACATATAGTAACACATCTGTCTTTGGTCAAAGGATGCGTGTCTATATCATGACAGCAAACGACATAGGACTTTGGTTATCTCAATCTCGTTAAGTCAACTCTTTGACCTAACTAATCTGACACCTCCGAATCTCTATTCCCATGCAGAGGTTCTGCATAAAGAGGTCAATCAGATATCAGCCAAGTGAGAAAGGATTGCCATCTCCTACCCATGCTGGAGATCCTCTCTTAACAATCATTTGACGATACTTGATGAGTCCTCAATCTAACTCTTTAGATATTCATCCAAGCACCAGCCTCTATGATTCAATAATTGAATCAACAACTGTATGATCATTAAGACGGCCATGGTACATAACCCTAATTGTATTAAGGGACCTATTATGCAAATTGGTTATTCTTTATTGCAATAACCCATGGATTCAGATAAGGGAATGATATTTGCAATAACATTTATTGCGTAATGGTTCACCGTGGGCTTGCATGTCCAACACAAGGAAGGCAGATTTCATGTTTGCTGGAAGCAACTTCAGTTCTTGTAAAATTGGAAGCAACTTCTTGGTAAATTCAGAGATGGTGCTGAAGGTAGATGTACTGTTTCTCACTAATGTATTGTCCACCTTGGTCATTCATGGTTTTTATATCAAAACTACAAGCATATCTTCGATAAGCTCCTCTTGTTTGGTTAGGGATGGTTCTTCAAATAACTCAATCATCTCATCAGCGAAGCACTCCTCGTCTGTAAGGGAGCTGAAACCGATAGTGCTATCCAAGTCCTCTTAAGAGAGGATTTCCTGGGTTTCCCTATAATTCAAATCTAAGCATGGTTCTCTAATTTTGTCAATGTTATCACGATCTTCTTTAGGCTATGTGGTCGGATCACTTTTCTCAGATGGACTCCCTATGGCTTCTGGCTTTGTGATCATATTAGTAAGTACTATATTAGTTCTAGAACAGAATATAATCTTTCCAGACCCATAATCCACTATCATTTCGGTTGTTCTAAGGAACGACCAACCTAATATGATCGGTGTCTAGAGTAACAGTGTAGATGAATCCATGCTTAGGATAACAAAGTTCGAAGGGAATTGCATATCATGCACTATCACGATAACATCCTCCAATATCCCTCGGGGTCGCTTAATGGATCGATCAACAAAATGAAAGATCATCCTGATTGGTTTGAGGCCAAGCCTAAATTCCTTTAGAAGGGCAATGGGTATGAGGTTTATTAAGGAGCCGCTATCAAGCAAAGTCCATTTAAAATCTTGATCAAAAGTCTGACATCTGCTCAAAGGGTCTCCCTTATCTTTCTTTTTGGTTGGGATATTGCTGATGGCATTTAACGTAGCCATGGTGAGAATGTGTTTTTCAACATGTTTGTGTTTATTTTTGTGGGGCTCACACTTTGAAGTACATGCCTATTTTAGACCTTTCTTCACAGTTGGCATGCATTCCATGTCTTTCAAAAGTGATATTTCTAGGAAAATATGTTACAATAACACATGGATCATACAAAGTTGTTTTGAACATTCTATTTTTTTTGTTATTTTTAATTTCATTTGGAAATGGAATATGAACATAATTCAAAAATTGTTCCTTGGAATCAACATTTACATGCAAATGAATAGAAGGGATACAATCATTTTCCCAAATAGAAAAGCTAAAAATGGAAACATCGGTTTCATTGAATTGAATGATGGCATATGTACATCATAAAAAGTATTCATTGGAATTAGCTTTTACATGTGAATGAGTAGAAGGGATACAATCATTTTCCCTAATAGCTTAGCTGCAAATGTTGGCTTCTCCTTAACTGTCTCGATGAGGCCTTGGTTATTATTCTGTTTTTTTGTTTTTTTCTATTTTCTTCAATTTTCTGTGTTTTTTCATCATTTGTGATGTCCTTCCTTCCTCTCCTCATCCAAAACTTGATACATGCATGACTGATGAAGATTCACCCTACAAAGCTTTAGTCTTCCCTCTCGCAACTGCAGACAGTTGTAAGGATTTATCGCTTTTGATAGTAATAACATTAGATAACATAACAGATGTATTCATGCATGACTCAAGCTCAGTTTGAATACTAAAATCTACCTTCTCCTTACGCTAGAAGTCGTCTAGGTTTTCTTCGAACTGTGCTGGAATGATGGTTTTCCAACAGTCATATCATTTAGCTTATGGCTCATCTCACTCAAACTCTTCATCACTTGTGCTATGCAATCAAGGGCTAGATTCAATAGTCTAACTCAACTTGCTCAGCGGGAAGCACTCACTAACTCTGATACTGGTATAGAGGAGGTGTCTGATACTCTGATAAGAATGATAAGGAGGGAATGACTGATAGCTACGCGGAGTAGGGTACTGCTGTGAAAATGAGCAGCCTATTGTTGTTTATAGTAAGATGGTTGGAGGTAGTTGGGTTATTGGTATTCGATCTCCAAGTACGAGCTTGACGTGGAGACTATTGATGTGAGAGTTGTTGTTGGAATAGCCTCCAACCTGACGTTGGGGGAATGGGGCAGATAACTGATGAATGACAATATTGTTGTCTGCTAGGACAAGTTAATTTATGATTATTGTTCCAAATTCCTTGCACCTCTTGAATTTCTATGGGTGGTGGAAAGAAGAACTTTACAAATGATTGAGACTTCAGATGGTACACCACCATCTGTGTCTGTTGCGGAGATTGTTAAGGTGCTTGGTTATGGGCCTAAACTGACTATGGTTGCCTTAGACTCTACTACGGATTGGCTTCCTTGTATTCGACAGATGTCTTGGCAAATGAACTCGCAGACAGACATGAGTTGATACTGCTAACTGAAAGCTCTAGCTGCTTAGTGATCTGGTCGAGCTTGTCAAAAATCTTTGTCCTCTCTTTGATCACATTCAAATTTTCAAGGTCATGTGATCACTTCTCGATAATATCAACCATTGAGAGATGGTTTTTGATTATGCTTAGGTTGGAACTGTCATCTCTCTCAGCTCCAAATGATGGTGCCATATTTACAGATTTGTGGAGGATCTACGAGTTCTTCTGGAATGCGTAAGAATAAGACAAGGTGACTGAACCTTCAGCCATTTCCTAAAAAATTTGCCATACAACATCCTCATCCTTGTTGAAATGGGAGCCTCCACAGGCTACATCCACCGGCTTCTAAGAATATTGATTTAACCCTATGAAAAAATTCTAGACAAGACTGGTCTTAGGGGTCTCATGGTAGGGGCATTTCTGAAGGTCCTTGAACCTTTCCCATACCTCATGAATGGGCTCGTGGGATAATTGTGAAAAGTTAGAGATTAGTGCATTCTTTTGATTCAGAAGACCCAAAGGATAATATTTGTGTAAGAAGGTAGAATTGAGTACCTCCTTAATCATCACTGCTTTCCTTAAATGGTTTATCCAATAATGTGCCTTGTCTTAAAGGGTAAACAAGAAAGCAATCATTTTGACTACTTCCAACGGGATGTTGGGGTAGTGCATGGTTTGTAGATGTGGTTGAATTGTTGAAGGTGGATATAGGGTTCCTCATTTGTGTTCCCATGGAATATGGGAAGAAGCGAGAGAATCTATGACTTTAGTCCAAAGTTTCCGTGGATCTTAGAAATTTGGATCTGCTCGATTATCTGTCTGGCTCCTGGGTTGCAGGTCTCCTTGATAGTCGTCTTTGGTTTCTCTCTCGCATCCTCATCACCTCTAAGGTGTCCACCTTCTTGGCGGTCTTCTCCTCCATATTGTGCTTCTCATCCTTTACAGTTTCCTCTGTCCCTCATCTCAACCAACATTTCCTGAAATACCATCTGGGCAAGGTCTTGCCAAGTAAGCTATTGTTAGATTGCTTGTATAGAGGAGAGCATCTATGCATTAACTTCGTTTTAATCTACATGCTATCCCTTTCCCTTTGGTGTCATCTCAGTTTAGAGTCGGGTGAACTGATCTCCAACGGGGGTTGTGTTTGTAATAAGAAAATTACCCCGATTAGTCTTAAAATAAATTCCAAGTGATTTGAAATTTTCAATATTAGGGTCAATTCTGAACTTTATTAGAGTAGGGGAAGGGAATGGAGATTGGTCGGTCTCCATCCAGAAGGTGGAGAATTCAGGACAAGAGTGGTCTTTAGATCTGGGTTAATCAAAAAGCAAGGAGTCTTGGGAATGATTCCTAAAGTCTGAATCGGGTTCCCTAGAATCACCTCGAATTATTGGAGATGTCCATACTGGGGACTAGATGTGGATGTTTGTAAGGGCAGAAAAAAACTATCCCGAGTGTGACATCTTAGAAGCAAAAATGATTTAAATGAAGTGCAATTAGAGCATAGATTGAAGGAGACGTGAAATAGAAAATGAAAGAAAGGCTCGAACAGAGCAAAAGAAAACGAAGTATCAAAATAAGTGTGAATGAAAGGCGTAAGTGCACAATATTTTTGATCATGTCCAAAACAGAACTAATCAATCAAACGTCAAGACTAGGTCGCACATACTCAACACAATGAGCCGTGAAGGTTAGACATTTATCTTGTCAATTTTATTAGTTCTCTAGCAATCTTATCAAATTTAGTCCTTAATGGCTATCCCTATAAGTGAGTGAGTACCACCAAACAATGTCATGTACTTCCCTCCTCCTCTGTAACCAATAGCCTACACTTTTTTAAGGTCCTTGTTATTGGTTTTGGATCAACTATTTAGCCAAAGAATATAAGAGGAAGCTTATAAGCGAAATTGATACTTCTCCCTTGCTGGGTACTCGGGCATGGCACGATGAGATAGAGACTTGTTGCCATAGTTCCCCTATGCTCAGTACTTCATACCAAGTCCGCAAGCAGACTCTGCCCTACTCACCTACACACCGATAGAAGCACCAATACTTCATGAATCCAGTTAATAGACAAGGCAGTACCCAGGCTGAGATTTGGGCTCTATTCCTTAAGGGATGTACCTCACTCAGTCTGGAAGGTACCTGAGAATAATGAGGGTACCTCTCACCCAATATAATGAATGTCTAATTAATCAATATTATCTTGGTCAAATTTTCTTAGTAGTCCCTTTTTCAATTTTTTTGTTGTCACTCTTTTGAATATTTTTATGCAAAGTCCTATCAATTTTATTAATTCTTTGCTTGGTCTATGTGATCAAAATTAGAGGGATAGGATGAAAAAGAAATGCAAGCCAGAAAATAATGATGTGATGCTCAGTCGGAATGCTCACTTTGCTACCCAGCTCTCTCCGTGCAGTTTGCTATAAAGAATTTAAAAATTTACACTAAATGAATGCAAGGATGAAACCACCCTAAGATATGAGCTTCTATTATCGTGGAGACATTGTTCGATTTGACTAAGCCCAAATGTAAGACTATAGGCACATGAATGATATTATGGCTTTGGACTAATTAACTTAACATAAACTCCTAAAACAAATGAAAAGCAAGAGGAAATAGGTAGGAATAAAGGTAGAAAGTGATGGAAACCGGTAAAAACCGATTCGAGTACCCAGAGTCAACAATCTCCTGATGAAATGGACCTAAATAGAGTGGAGTGTACAAGAGTCTAAGTGTCTATTATGATTATAAATTAATCAAATGAATCACTCTCTCACAAAGTTTAAATTGTTTCTACAATAATCTACTCTAATCACTCCTTGTCTTCCCCTACTGCTCTCTCTTATTGGTAGGTGTAGAACCACCAACCTCCACGTCTCTCGGTTGTTGTGAGCCTCTAAAAGAAACTCTACCTCGATAAGCGGACCCTCGCCACAAATTCAAATAAGAAATATGGTTAGAATAGGTTATATAGAAAATTAAATAAATAGAGAAAACACTAACAATATAGCAGATAATGGTAGACTACTCTACTCTACTCAACCATTAATCCTCGACAACGATGACATTTATCAAGGCATTGAGAATCTAGGTACAAGGGGTTCAGACTCAAAGGGCTTACACTGTCCAACAAATCAGATCTGACAATCATTATACCGGTTGCTCTCACGACATGCGTTACCCAATCCCAACCGAATCGACAATAATTAACCCACAAAGAGAAATAAGCAATGCAAATGTGTGAGCACAAATTTATTATAACTCTACCAAAATGTGTGTATATGGCAAGCGTGTAGAGTGTCAAACCACTGAGAGTACATGAAAATAGAGAAAAAGTGAGTAATCTGCTAAGGTGCTCTTTTTTATCTTTTTATTTTTCAAATGTTTTTGTGTGTTTTAAAATCGTTTTATTTTTGGAATTTTTAATTTTGCAAATGTGGAATTTTTTATTTTGCAAATGTTTTTGGTTGAATTTGAATTTAATAATATAGATATAACAATTTATAGAAATATAGACACTAAATATTTATAATATGGATATAAAGATTTATTTAAAAAAAAGGAACTCCACTTTTTTGAAAGTTTAAAATATTAAAGAATGTTAAAATGTTCAAAATAATTTTTTTGTGATTTTTAGATTTTTTGATGATTTTTGGTGTATTTTTGAGTTTTTTATTTTAAAAATCGAAATACATAAGTAGGACAAACTAGAAAATCAGGAGATTAAAATGGGCCTAATAAATATCTAACAAATCAGATGGGGTCCATCTTCAATTTTCTTGTAAACTAAATAATATAAGAAAAATTTAGAAGATTAAAATATATTTTTTTAATTTTAAGGATTTTTATGATTTTTTAAAGATTTTTCAATATTTTGTAATATCCAGGTTTTGTTTAAGTACTTTTTTATCTTTGGATATGTGTTATAATGTTGTAAGATATAAGTAACATATTTTTCGAGAATTTATGGTGATGTTTTGAATTTTTTTAATTTTTCTAAGAAAAAACAAGGAGATATGCATTGTTTTATGATTTTTAAAAATAGAAAACCACATTAATTTCTCCAAGAAAAATATATGAGATAAAATAAGGTTCTAGGTAACTAAGGTAATTTTCCTACAAATTTTAGGGTTCAAATGCTATGTAAAACAAAATAAAATTCATGAAATAAAATAAATTAGGGAAAGAAGGACCCAAGTGTAATTTCCAAGATGTTTAAGTTCATATCATAACATTAGATCAAAGTCCAGGGTCCATTTGTGCAATTTTCCCAAATATATCTAATTAAATATGCACTAGTAGGGGACTTTTTGTAAATAAACTAACTTCCAGAACCAAATATGCAATTTCCTAAAAAAATATTACTCTTAGCGTGCAAATTATAGGACCAAATCAAAATAAGGAAACTCGGAGGGGTGTCCTAGCAAAATATCCATCACCTCACGTGTATGGGCACATGAGATGGGATGAATTAAATTGGACTAGAGTGCAAATAGTTAAAGTTCAAGGGTCCTAATCTAAATAATACACATATTTTTACACTATAGATAAATGTTGTACGACTAAAATTAAATTACAAAAAGAGAGGGGTTGGATATGCAATATACCCCTTATATGCGCACCATCCAATGATCCAGGATGCTCCACTTACCCCATGAAAGGACCATATGGATTGATACTGCTTCGAGGATGTATGGCTTAGATCAGATGCACAGATGGATCAGACGGCTGGAGGGCTCCTTAATTGTGCAGTTAGGATTAGACTTGGAGTGAGGGCTCCATCGGATGACTACTGTTTCTCCTTAAGAACAGGGATGAATGCCTTTCTTTTCGAGGTTTGATACTTCGAGTCTCCTGCATCTGATGATCTCCTGATCAGATGAAGGGCTCGATAGCTTCCTGGAAGCATTTCACGTCCACTAGAGGTTTTGAATATGTTCAGAACCAACTGACAAGAGATATGGAGCTTGTGGACGGATGAAGACCTGGAGGGTCTTCCAGAGGCTTGATTACTCCTCAGATGGAGTCATTAGCGGTTCAAGACATGCTTGGTTCAAAATGTAGCTCGAAGGCAGGTCCTCCCAGTCGGGTTATTAGGATAAAATAGGGGTGGATGAGTTGGAATGATTCATCTCTACCATGCAACATCAATTTATTTAAGTTGATAAATGGCTTCAAAAATACAAAACAATATATTTATGTGTATTTAATTAAGATATAAATATATAAATTACTTATATAAAATAATAAAATCTAAAATTGAAAATAAAAATAAAATACAAACTATATCGATAAATATACCTATATTTATACTTGTAAAAAGTAACTCAAAATAGATTAACTTGTAAAAATAAATAAAAATTATATTAAAACTATAAAAATTAATAAATAGTTTTCATGTACTAATCAAAAATTAAACAAATCATTTAATATTTTATTTGGATTTATTATTGAATTCAATTTCTGGTTTGTCTTTGTAGAGGGTAACATGGCCCAATCAGGACCGGAGGAAAGAGATCGATGGTTCGATCTGAGCAAGATCGAAGTGAAAAGGTGGGTCATGAAGATGAAGAAAGTGAAGGGGAGTGAGATGATACGATCAACACGATAGAACAAAGTGGTTTGAAAAGGGAATAGAGGCTGGAGTTCTAAGCTCCGACGAACATTTTTTTCGGATTTTTTCTAACATATGTGAAATTAAAGCAAATAAAATGCACATCTATGCTAAGGATTACAATACGAAGTGAAAGAAATTAGAATAAGGGCCTCACCTGGCAAGACACCAAGGAAGTAGAGTCTGACGAATTGGGGAATCATCTGTAACACTCCTTCTCCACGTCTTCAATCAATGGGAAACCCTTTCAATCATGAAGGATTCACCTAAGGAAACAATTCTAAGGAGTTATGGGATGCCAGGATTGATTAAGCTTGAGAAGGAGGAGGAGGTTCGTTATTTATAGACAAGGCCTAGAATCAAACTTCAATTGGAGATCTCACCCGAATTGATGAAGATCGATGGGATCCAAAGCTCAAGCGTGATTTAGGTGACTCCTATCAATAATTTTCATTCACTGTGAGACAAAATGATGAACTCCTCAAGCATAAAAATGGAGGAAATTAGGGATCTGACACACCTTGTGTTCTAGAAAATAAGGAAAGGAGAGAGGGGGTGTTAACCAGGGGATCAACACCACATTGCACTTGATTTGTCCACCTAGGCACAAAACTACAACCTAGATATTAATTGAAGAGAAAAGTAAAAAAATAAATCAGTAGATGCTTTTATTAAATAAAACTTAAAACATTAATAATCTTTGTAATTTAATAATCTATTTTTATGATTTTTATTTATTTGTACAACCTTATTTGATAGGTGTTCAAATTTTCAAGTATACTTATATGTATATTTATCTATGTTTTGCCTATTTTTTTATAGTTTGTATTTTTACACTTAATATCATATTCACATATTTTATATATTTATAATGTAATTATAAAATATTTGCATATTTTTATTTTATTTTTCTGATTTTATTTACATTCATAAATAATTGTATGTATCTACATTATAGGCATAATATACCTATAAATGTTAAGGTTGTATTTATTAGAATGTATTTTTTATTATTTTGTTATATATATTTAATGTATTTAAGATAATATATAAAATTATTTAAAAATATAAAGAATACAATATATGAATAAAATATACATACACAAGGTACAATGGGACCAAAGAAAGCCAGCTTTTGCATCTGAATTCCATTCTCAATGTAACCACCTTTATTAACTATATAATTTAATTTAGAACATAATGGATGTAAGTTTGGTTAATTTTGAGTTCATATGGAGAAATATTAATCTGTGAAGTTCATTTTGCGACTTTTGATTTGTGTGTCCCAGTTACACAATACATTATTTTTATTGGGAATTATTTTATAATTTTATATTTCTTAATATGTTTAAGTTTCAGGTAGAATATTTTGATATTTGAGGTATGTAAAATAAAGAATAAAATGGTGCAAAAAAGGGTATTTTCATCATGAAATTAGGTTTTGTATTTATAATATTTGGCACTTATCTCCCCCTACTTTATTCTTGATCGACCAAGTCAATGAGTTTAAGGTCATTCAATATCTTTGATACTTCATTTATTTTTCATTTATTTTCTTTATTATGGATTTAAGTACTGGTAAATATGTATTATAATTTAGAGATAACTAATGTTGTTAATTTATACAGGTAAGCCCTATTTATATGTGCATCGATTTGGATTTAAAAATAAAATTGATGAATAAAGGTAGATGAATTGCTATTCATTAGTACTTTCCCAGCTCTCTCCCACTTCCAGTATAGAGTGTGAGGCCTATCAATGAACCACATGACTTCCTTTCCCTCATTTATTACCATTCACTCCAGAAACCTTTTTAAGCTTGTTCATCTTGATGTGTGGGGACCTAACTGATATTTTGGTCATTTGGGAAAAAAATACTACATGTTTATCACGGATTATTTCTCTCATGTGTCATAGATATCATTGTTGGAAAATAAATATGATGTTTTTCATATTACTATTAAATTTAAAATTAAATAAAGACTCAATTAGTTACAATTTTCAAAGCTTTGAGTTTTGGCAATCCTAGGGAGTTTCATTCTCTTGACATGGAATATTTTCTATATTCTCATGAAATTTTACATCATACTACTTGTTCTCGTACATCCTAATAAAACTAGACAACAGAATGCTAATATCTGAGTATCCTAGACATCGCTCATACCTTGCTCATCGACTACCATGTTCCTTCAACATATTTCTAGGGAAAGTAGTATTCCATGTTCCTCTTAGAGTTTTTGAGTTTGTCAACATTGTTAATCTCATTGGTCCAGGAAAGGATAAGTTGGCAGTCAGACCAAGTGTAATGTGTATCATAGGGAATGGTAGGAATCGAAAGGGATATAGGTGCTAGGACCCTTACATTTGTTACAAAAGAGGTGTTAGGACCTTCGATCTAGGAGGTATTATATCTATGAAGATGTTACATTCTTTGGGTCCATTCCCTTTTACTGCATGTGCAGAACACGTGTGTTTCCTCGACTATCCATAACAAACATTTATCTTCTTTCTATTCCAATTCCATAAGATGTTATTTACATGAATACTTCTCAGTAGAAACACACCCATTCATAGCTAGAACCGACTCCTCTATGTCCTTCGATTGCATTTTTATAGCTTGATGGCATTCTACTTCCATGGACATAGATACAGGTACTGATGACGACCCATTGAGTGAAGTAATTGACTTTCAAATAGCCATGCAGAAGGGGAAGCGGACCAAACAATGTACCAAACATCCTATCTCTTTTGTTGTGTCCTTCTCTAGACTTGACTCCTTCTACAAACAATTTGCCAAAGCACTATACAACACAATCATTCAACGTACTCATATCGAGGCTCTTTGTGATTTGAGATGGCCACTAGGAATGTAAGAAGAGATGTCTGGACTAATTTCTCATAATACATGATACTTGTTGATACACTTGGCAACAACAAGGTAGTTAGGTCTAGATGGGTGTTTATAGTGCAGTACAAACCAGATGGAATGATTTCTCAATACAAGGCTCGATCAGTGACAATGGGGTTTAGATGAACTTATGTTGTTGACTTTTCGACACATTCACTCCAATTGCCCATCTCTCCATATTGCGGATTCTCATGGCTATTGTTGTACAACTTGATTGGTCCTTGCATCATCTTGATGTAAAGAATGTCTTTTTATATAGATACCTTCAAAAGATTGGATACATGTGCAACATCCCTACTTTGAGGCTCAAGGGGAGTGTCGAAAGTTTGCCTACTATGCAAGATATATACTAACTCAAGTATAGAACTCACGCATGGTTTTGGAAATTATAAGAAATACTAGAGAATATGGACCTAACTAGATCATCAAAAAACCATTCTTTATTCATACGAAAGAATGGAAATATGAATTGTGGCAATACTTGATTATGTGGATGACACCATTATCATCGGAGACGACATTGATGATGTTACAAAAGAGAAGAAGCATTTAGAAAAACAATTTGTGATTAAAGACTTGGGGACATTATGATACTTTCTAGGGATTGAAATATCTAGACCCAAGCAAGGACTAGTTATGTTCCATTGGAAGTATGCAACTGATCTACTTCGATAACATGGATGCTAAGGTTCAAGACATCACATAAACCTATGGACCCTAAGGGACACATCTATGAGCCCAGAGCTATAGAAAAGACTGGATGATACATGCGACTAGTGTGAAAATTATCGTATCTCACCATTAACCAACTAGATATATCTCTTGTCATTGGGAAACTGAGTTAGCTCAAAGGCTCTTTGACTTTCCCATTTCGATACATGCATGATGGATCTAAGGCAACATCTTCGATCTCATGGCCCATTCAGCTTTAGACTATAGAGGATGTATGATAAATAAAAAATCTATTACTGAATTCTGCACTTATATGGCATGAAATCTAGATACTTGGAGAAGCAAGAAACAATGAGGGGTCTCCCATTCAATGGGAGTGAATATAGATCCATGGCTCATGGAACAATGATGAATCCATTATTCATTAACATTTTATCTGCATTTTGTCTTAAAACCCTTAACAAAATGATGAATCTGTGTTTCGTCATCTTTATTCAATTATTTTAGCTTAAAATCCCTTGTAAAACATCTATTTATAACACTAACTCCATATTCTTACTAACTTGCATTTGTGTGTAAATATTGTACACTTCTTATTATTTTAACCTAAAATAAAAAAATAAAGAAAGAAAGGAAAAATAAAGAAAAAAAGGAAGACTGTATATATGTAATAGATACAGGCTGACCCGAACCCCGAGAGAAGGTCAAGACTTGACCTGATCGACCAGGAATAAAGTAGGGGGAGATAGGGTCTTCAATTAGAAAATCCAAAAAAATGTGTGTTGCGCATATTTGTATACTTCACTATTTTATTTGTACCTTAATTGACCTCAAATCAAATAATTTTCAAAATCAAAGTTGTAAATAAAAATATGTTCTAATTAATAAAAATAATTGCATAATTAAATCATATATAGAATAAAAGCAACCACACTTGGAAAAACACTAAGCAGTAATTGAAAGACCAATTCCGGCTCCATATGAACTCAAATTGAACCAAACTCACTTCCATTGGATTTTTAAATTAAATTATCTTTAAAATGGTTGTATTTTCATAATTTTGGAGTTACGAGTAAAAAGTTGGTTTTATGGGGTGGTTTGTGCAATTTTCCCATGTATTTTGTACATATTGTATTTGTATATATTTGTAAATATTTTTTACTATTTTTTAAAATAAAATTAAATAAAAAAAATAATTTAAAAAAACTAATTTGCTCATTTACCCATGTATATCATGTCATTTATGTATATGGTATATGTATATATTTAATTTTCTTATCTAACTTCCACAAAAATTAAAAAAAATAACTTTTAATTTTCCAATAAATTAAGTGACGAAAATTCAAAAAAAAAAGTTAATTTTTCTAAATATTTTTTGACCCTTATCTTTTTTATCTCTATCTCATTTCAATTTTATCTCTTATCTTTATCCAAAAAGCCAAAAATTCAAATTTCATCTCCATTATGTTTTCTATTTATATTGCTCCTTCTCCCTCATTCCAACTTGATAAATCTTTGGTGAGAGGAGCCCAATCTCCGAGAGTATTCTTACCGAGAAAGGTGCCTTTCCTCCGAGCCGTCCGGTGATAGCGAGTCGGCCTTCGTCGAGACGATCACTGTAGTTTTCCGCTCCTAAGGTGAGATACATCATCATTTTCTCTTATATTTTTCTAGATTAATCGTAGTTTCATTTTGTCGTAATTTAATTTCATCTCATTTTTTATCTTTAGTCTTAAAATCCATCTCGATTTGATCCGTAACCAACTCGATTTTTCATCTCATTTTCTTGATCTCTTCGCATTCATTTTCTATCTTCCATGATCTATCAACTCCGACCACGCATGGTGGTCGGAGAACCAGATTCGATTCCTCACGTTTCGTAGGATCCTTGTTCACCTTCTTAATTGTTGATAAATAAAAAAACAAAAAAATGTTTGTTTTCTTCTCCCTAACATTTGTTTTACAGGGAAATTAAAAAAATATATTCATAGTTTCTGTTCTAATAAGAAAAGTTTTTTATTTTACTGTTCGATTTTTACAATTTACAAAAAAAAACTAAAAAAATTAATAAACAACAGAGCCGCGCCTGGCCGCGCGAGCCCGCGAAACTTCTTCCAACGCCTCCACCGCCTTCACGGATGACGTCGCCCTGCGTCACTCTCAGCAAGTACGTCAGCCTGCGGTGCCACTCCTCTCGCATCGACAAGCCCCGACACTAGACTTCCCCGCACGACTGTGCGCCCATGCTTTCCCACCATGTAAGCTTCGCACGGCCCACGCCATCCTCCCTTCCGCGACTCCAACGCCCGACCTCCGTGGCGTGTGCACCACAGCCGCCAAGCGCGCGACGGCTCCCTGCCGCCATCTCCGCCCAGTCGCCTCTTCCACCAGACCTCCACCTCAGCGGAGCGGCGTCGTCCCCGCGCTCCAGCACGCGGTGCAGCCGTCGCGGCCCTGCATCCCCGACTCCATCTGCCTGCATCAGACCGACGCCACCCATCGTGCAAGATCTCTGTGTATGCCACCAGCTCGATCGTCCTTGCGCCCTGCACCCGTTGGCTTGGGTGAGAAGGAACGACGGTGCCTTGCTCCCCATCGACCCGTTTTGCTACTTTGTGAAAGAAGAAATGAAGGAAACTCCCAAGAAACCCTAGGGTATTTGGAATAAAGAATTGGCAAAATTTCATAAAAGCACTTGGTATTTCTAAATATTGCAATGAATGCTCATGCTCCAGTCAAATCACGTGCTCCACACGCGCTAGTTGGGTAAATTACATTTCTTTTCTGAAACTTTATTTCTATTACATTTTGATTAGCAAACCTTGAATAACTGCATTCTCATCCTTCATTTCCAGACATTATCTTTGCATGTGTTTTCGTTGAAATAAATGTTTTCGTTGATCAATAAATCATCCAAAAATCATGCTATTCTCTTGACATGTTTATCTTTTTAGCATAAAATTTTCATTGCATTTTGTCATTATTTAATATTATTAAAAAATAAAAATATGTCATTTTTCCTTGTTTGAAATTCTAAAATTCATAAAATTCCAAAAAAATAGAGTAGTTTTATTTCATTGCCTTTTAATTTCTATCCAAGTTTTGTCCATGAACTTTTTATAAAACCCAAAAAAATTGAAAAAAACTAAAAATCTTATAAAAATCGTGAAAAATTCTACAAAAATCCAAAAATAGTTATCTCAGTCTTTGTTTGTAGATATTTGTCCCTATTCTATCATAAAAATAATTTCCAGGAGTTTTGAGTACTTAAACCCTTTTTAAGTTGCAAATTACTCCAGGCTATGCACTATTTCTCATTTTTACCACTATTTGATTTTTAGAAAATATAAAAAATCTGAAAATTCTACAAAAATTCCCAAAAATATTTAAAAATCTTTAAAACACAAAATATTTTCTCTGGATTTTTCCGAGCATTTTTGATATAATTGAAAATTATAAAAAGAGTTGGTGTGTGTATTTCTTATCTTGTGCATATTTTTCTTTATTTGAAAAAAATATTGCAAAATTAAAATCACTAAAAAATTGAAAATTAGGAAATAAAAAAATAGAAATGAAAAAATAAAAAAATAAAAAGAGAAAAATTCCACAAAAATAAAGGATAGTTTGCCTTTGAGATTTCCTTTTTCTTTTAATTGATTTTTTTTATCGATTAATTGAATAACCCTCGGGAATTGTAACCTCCCTGAGTTCGATCCTGTCCGCTATACAGGAAAATAAGTAGCAAAAATTAAAAAAAATATTTGTTTATCACGAGTTTTTTGGGATAACAACAACATTCATACCTTTAATTTTCGATCCTCGAAGATATCGTGGTCAACAAAATGGCGATGTTGCTGGGGAGGCACGACAAGGGTAGTTAGGTTTCTCTTTTGACCTGCTATTCTTGGTTGAAAATATCTGTTTAAATTTTGCCACTAACTTCATTTTTTATATCCACTTCATTTGTTTCATTTTTCCTTCTCATATTTGATATTTCTTACACATTCTCTTTTCTTTTTTCTTGCGAGGGCCCGCGGAACGAAGGAGGCGATCCTAGGAGAGCCGAAGCACCCAAGCGACGTGGAGGTAGCTCGATTCTTCACCAAGCCGCACGGTAGCATGAGAAGAGAAGAAGAAGAATTGAAAAAAATTAAAGAGAGAGAGAGAGAGAGTTTTTCTTTTCTAGTGTTTGAACTCTTGTAAACGGACATTCATTTGTTGCGGGGTCTGTTTCACAAAGTGCCGGTGCACTTGGGGGACCTCATCAGTTTTGTTTTCATCGCCTTATTTTTCTTTGTTTCTCGTGGATTTCGTGAGCTACCTCTTGATTGATTTAATTAATTTACGTTAGCCAGGTAACTAATTAGGTCCAAACATCCTAAACAAGAATTTATGTACCTATAGAGTAGATCGTAATTTGGACTTGGTCTAATTAACTTATTCTTTCCTGTTAATAGAAGCTATCATCTAGGACGGTTCACATGCATTTGCATATAGGATAGTTCATTTCAATTCTGCGCAGATCACTTGCATGTAGAGTGTTGGCGACAAGGTACACATTTCTAACCCCTGCATGCGTCATTGTTTTTAATCATGCATTGGTATTTCCGATCTCCTTCCTTGTTTTCACTCACATAAGTTAAAAAGGAATTGGACACTCGATAGGCGATTTGTTGAAAATATTTTAACCAAGTGACAACTGCCTAAAATATGGAACTGCTAAAGAAAACTCGACCCTTAAAAAATAAAAGGAAAAATCATTGTTTTGGGGAGAGCAACCCCCTCATTGTTTGGTTTACTTGAGCGAGAGAGTGACATACACACTAGGATAGAACAACGCCTGAACTCTTTTCAGACTACTATCTTGGGTTAGTCGTTCTCTAGTGAGGATCTCTCTAGTAGCCGGTAAAGCGATCCACGATGTCCTTAACAGATTGAATTGATCGGGTAGCCGGTAAACGGTCCGCAATTCATACTGGCTGGGAAAGATCTAACTTTAGGATTAGGCCAGTCTCTTAAGAGCATTGGGTTCCTAACATCTTGCTTTAACCGCTCTGATAGATTGTACTCTCACCAAACGCTAAAATAGACAAGATAATTGACCGAACCTTCACGATCTTCACATTGAGTTGAGTTGGTGAATTGGGGTTTGTATTGTGTTTGATTGCTTGTGTGCATACTAGATCCTTCCGTGCATTTGCGCCTTTTTCTCCATATATTTTGATTTGACCCTCATGTTCTCCCGACCTCTGTCTTTTATTTCAGAGATGGCCAACTGGAGTTATTTTAATTCGATCTGCGTGGATACCTCGTACTCTCCAGCCGATTCACCTTCCCTTTTTCCAGGAGGACTTTCCTCCTGATTTTGTTCATATCCGCCTAACCCATTATTTTAGGAATCGGATGATGATTTTCACCCACCCTCATTCATCCCACCCGATCCTGGGATTTTGGAGTCACCTTTCATGATTTTCACACTTGAGACACTGAACCAGATGATGGAGCATATGAAATCGAGAGTTAGCCATCTATTTAACATAAATACGAGCTAGAACGCTGCTCCAATTTTTGAGGATATGGATTCACTCGAGGATAATCATGAGAGCTTGCAATCACCCAAAATACAAAAAAATGAGAAAATTTTAAAAATACAAAAAGATTTTGGGAGACACATTATTGATTCATTTTGTGAGGAGAGGGCACCCATGCCAAACCAATTTCCCACACAATCATCCACCACATGTCCTGACCTATACCTCGAGGATGCCACTATATAAACTGCTCTCGGCAATCCTCATGTATATGATGATTCTGATCTGCTCCCTTCTATGTATGAGGTACAAATATTCAAAAAAATGTTGACGGAACCCGAAGTGGTGGCCACCCTTCATGAGATCATTAAAGCCCCATTCAACCGGCCATGACAGATTTATCTACTCCTCAACACAAGAAGAGAAAGCGAAGAAGAAGATCTGAGCATCACATCTTGACCATGGCCATGCCTACACCATCCCTCACCATCCGTATTTTCAGAGTGGGAACACTGCCACACCTCTTGTGAGTTGCTCCATATCTGACTATTCTTGTGATAACACTCTCCTTGACAATGGTACTTCAGTCAATATAATATCCTTCTCTACATTACTCTCTCAAGAAAACCAGGATGATAGTTCCATTTGCTGATGGATCTATAAATAGGCCGAAGGGTATTCTAGAAAATGTTGTCATTCTCATTCAGGGCATGAACTTCACTTCTGATTTTATTATAATGCCCATGGAGACCTCCACGCCTATGGAGCACCCTCCAATCATCCTAGGACATCCTTTCCTCACCTCTGCAGGAGCCGTTATTGATTATGTTTCAGGAGAGATTCGCTTCCGTTCTGACATAGGGAGCGATGTGTTGATCACTACACCCACTACTGATCAGAGACCTGCATCCCATGAGATCCTGCCCGTGTTAGCCAACCCCAAAGAATTTGACCTCGATGATAATATCAGAGATTCTTGTTATATGTTGGATGATAATGAAACCCAAGAATTCCTCTTGAAGGAGGAAGACTCGAAAAGCATAGACCTTGGAGTTCCCCCTTCTGGTATGTGGTGATGCATTGATGATATCCGCGGGATTTACATGATAGACATCCTAGAGCGGAAGGCAGACTCTGAGACTAGAAAGGACGAACATAATTTGACTACTTTCATTGATGAGTCTATTCCTATTCACCCTGATTCAGATGAGACTGATCAGGCCAAATTTGATTTGATTGCTTTTATAAAGGAATTTGGGCCTTTTGATAAAGATGATGATCCAGTAGAGGCTTGCCAGGATGAAAATTATCCTACTTTTTATGATAATGATTTCGAGCCATTTTACTTTGATGTTTGTGAAACGTCCCAAGTAGGACATGACCACACTACTTCTAATAACAGGCTTAGGCCTACATAATCTGAAACCGCTGAGGATACATTCTTGGTTGATCCTACTCAGTTTATGTCTAATGATGATCCCAATATCGACCTACACCTTGTCAGATCCATACCTCAGCGGTCCTGCAAGAAGGTTCGTTTTCGACCTTCTTGACCTTTGTACATCCACTCCTTTTGTATATCATTTCATTTCACTCTTTCTACTTCTGTTTTATCATTCACCCCTTTTTCGTGTGTGTATACATGCTATACTTAGTATGTGCTTTATCCTAAGTACAGGGGGGATGAATGATTTGTGTTGTTCATATTCGTCTTGTTCATCACTCTTGTTGTCGCCTATACTTAGTGATACTCTTCCCTAAGTATAGGGGTGGTGATTTTGTTCATATCGTGTCTTTTTATTTTTGAGTTTGTACATTCTCTTCATAGGTTTTCCCCTTTTGTACACTCTACTATACTTAGGATTACTTGATCCTAAGTATAGGGGGATCACCACCTTCTCTTCTTTTTATCTTTTCTTTGAGTCATTGTAGCATAGGAGTCTTTTCACTTTTCTATACTTAGCACGAGTTATGTCTTCCTTTTTCGCTCTCTGATCACTATGAGGACATAGTTCGAGCTAAGTGTAGGGGGGTGTCGTATATATTGTATATATACTTTAGACATAACTCGTACTTTTAAATATGTTTATTTGGAGGGGATATGTTTAAAATTTTTTAAAATCCACGTGCGTAAAAAAACAAAAAAACAAAAAAAACAAAAAATAACAAAAAATAACAAACAAACAAAACACAAAAAAATCTTGTATGTACCTGTATGTATTTTATTAACCCTTTTGCCTTTTTGAAAAAAAACTACAAAATCAAAAATCTATAAAAACTTGCATAATTAAAAAAAACCTTTCTTTTACATCTGTATTTTTCTCCAAAAATCTATAAGAAGTCCAAAATTTGAAAATTGTTTAAAAAATGTTCTTTTCACATGTGCATCATTTTTTCAAAAAAAAAACTTATTTTCATTGTTCATATTTTCTTGCATTTGCATGTGCAATTTTCAGGATAGTATTGACATTTAAACTATGTCTCGCATAAAATTGAAGAATGGAGCTTAGTTAGACCTTAATCCACTTAATTTAAGAGGAACCTTACAAGAAATGGAGTTAAGACTTTTCAGGTCCTAGTGACTTAATTCTTTGAGTCCATAAGACTATGTTCACATGTCATCTTGATTAATCTAAGTAGAACATTTAACAACACACGCATGATTCTTTCAGACCGTGGCTTATCTTGGACAAGCACTCTACATGTAGCTCTTCATGGATGAGGTAATGAGGAAGAAGAATCTTTTGGCTTGGGGTAGCATACGAGGGTATTACATCTAGGCAGAGCCTCTCGTCTTCCTCTAGGGAAGGACATGTGTCTCAACCTAGTCAAGCGATGTCGAGGTCTAAAGACAGGATGTTGTGGGGTTGCAATAATGCTTCAAAAGAGGGATAGTCTACTTGCTCAAGAGGAAAAACTCTTATGTACATGTTGCACCTTGTATATGCTTTCAAAAAAATGGAAAATGCAGAATCTCCAAAAGTGGACAAGCCTAATTGAAAAGTAAAATGCCTGTCGGAGTGTATATACAAGGATTAAAAAAATACAATAAGAGCTTCAAAGACAAATTTTTGTAAGCTTACAACGGATGACTTGGCTACACTGGTCATGCATCCAAGGATAGGTAGCTACACCGGTTACCGTCCATTCTTTTCTCCATCCCCTCTTCTTGAGATGGTTGTACTTGAACTTAGAAGGGAATATCTCCGCTCCTCGAGGAAAGAGTTGCAAGACCGGGGAACTAGAGTTACCTTGTTGAGGGAGGTTGTTTCTTTGCTACTTCTGAGATGGGGAGCTATATCTCACTTACACCATACAAGTAAAGATTCATAGTCATAAGAATTGGTGTATGTAGACTTGTTCTAACCTAACTATTGAGGAGACCTGAATAGGAGTCGTGAGGAACATAGAGGTTGTTAGGTTTTAAATCCATCTCCCATTAAGGTTCTGACACACTAATAATCCAAAGGTCCGACAGAGCTCCAAACTACAATTTTATGAAGATAAGTTTAATACTCAATATTGTCCTAATTTCATTATTTTCCCTTTCTTTTTCTTTTTCTTCACTTATTTTTTTCAAATAAGTGTTTGCTAAGGGACTAGCAAAGGTAAAGCATAGGGGGCTAATGAATCTGCTATTCGTCATCTTTATTCATTTATTTTATCTTAAAATCCTTTATAAAATACATGTTTATAACACTAACTCCAAATTCTTACTAACTTGCATTTATGTGTAAATATTGTACACTTCTTATTATTTTAACCTAAAATAAATAAATAAAGAAAGTAAAAATAAAGAAAAGAAAATAAAAAAAGGAAGATTGTATATATGTAATAGATACAGGCTGACCCGGACCCCGAGAGAAGGTCAAGACTTGCCCTGATCGACCAGGAATAAAGTAGGGGGAGATAGGGTCCTATATTAGAAAATCCAAAAAAAAATTGTGTGATGTGTATATTTGTATACTTCACTATTTTATTATACCTTAATTGACTTCAAATCAAATAACTTTCAAAATTAAAGTTGTAAATAAAAATGTGTTCTAATTAATAAAAATAATGCACAATTAAATCATGTACAGAATAAAAGCAACCACACTTGGAAAAAGAACCACTAAGCACTAATTGAAAGACCAATTCCGGCTCCATAAGAACTCAAATAGAACTAGTCTTACTTCCATTGGATTCTAAATTAAATTATCTTTAAAATGGATGTATTTTCATAATTTTTGGAGTTACGAGTAAGAAGTTGGTTTTCTGGGGTATTTTGTGCAATTTTCCCATGTATTTTTTACATATTGTATTTGTATATATTTGTAATTTTTTACTATTTTTCTAAAAATATAAATAAAAAACAAATACTTAATTAATTAAAAAAACTAATTTGCTCATTCACCCATGTACATAATGTCATATATGTATATGGTATAGGTATATATTTAATTTTCTTAACTACTTTCCACAAAAAAATAACTTTTAATTTTCGAATAAATAAAGTGATGAAAATTCAAAAAAATAGTTAATTTTTGTAAATATTTTTTGACACTTATCTTTTTATCTCTATCTCATTTCAGTTTTATCTCTTATCTTTATCCAAAAAGCCAAAAATTCAAATTTTATCTCCATTATCTTTTCTATTTATATGGCTCCTTCTCCCTCATTCCAACTTGATCAATCTTTGGTGAGAGGAGCCCGATCTCCGAGAGTCTTTTTATCGAGAAAGGTGCCTAGCCTCCGAGCCGTCCGGTGACAGCGAGTCGCCTTCGTCGAGGCGATCCCGGTAGTTTTCCGCTCCTAAGGTGAGATCCATAATCATTTTCTCTTATTTTTTGTCTGAATAATCGCAGTTTCTTTTTGTCGCAATTTAATTTCATCGTCATTTTTTTAGACTTAAAATCCATCTCGATTTGATCCGCAACCAACTTGATTTTTCATCTCATTTTCTTGATCTCTTCGCATTCATTTTCTATCTTCCGCGATCTTTCAACTTCGACCACGCACGGTGGTCGGAGAACCAGATTCGATTCCTCACATTTCGTTGAATACTTGTTCACCTTCCGAATTTTTGATAAATAAAAAAACAAAAAATAATATCTGTTTTCTTCTCTCTAACATTTGTTTTGCAGGGAAAATAGAAAAATATATATTCACAGTTTCTGTTCTAATAAAAAAAGTTTTTTTATTTTATTGTTCTGTTTTTACAATTTACAAAAAAAATAAAAAAAATAATAATAAGCAGCAGAGCCGCACCTGGCTGCGCGAGCCCGTGGCCCTTCTTCCAACGCTTCCACCGCCTTGACGGGCGGCGCCGCCCTACATCGCTCTCCGCCAGCGTGTCAGCCTGTGGCGCCACTCCTCTCGTCATAGGCAAGCCCCATCACTGGACTTTCCCGCGCAACTGTACGCCCGCGCTTTCCCGCCGTGCTAGCTTCGCAAGGCCCGTGCCGTCCTCCCTTCCGCGACTCCGACGCCGGACCTCCGAGGAGCGTGCACCACAGCCGCCTAGCACGCAGTGGCTCCCCGTCGCCATATCCGACCAGTCACCTCTTCCACCAGACCTCCACCTCAACGGAGCGGCACCGTCCCCGCGCTCCAGCGCACGGCGTAGCCACCACGGCCTTGCATCATTGACTCCGCCTACCTACATCAGATCGACGCCGCCCATCGCGCAAGATCGCCGTATACGCCACCAACCCCATCATCCTTGCGCCCTGCACCCGTTGGCTTGGGCGAGAAGGAATGGCGGTGCTTTGCTCCCCATTGGCCCCTTTTGTTTTTTTTGTGAAAGAAGAAACAAAGGAAACTCCCAAGAAACTCTAGGGGATTTGGAATAAAGAATTAGCAAAATTTCATAAAAGCACTTGGTATTTTCTAAATATTGCAGTGAATGCTCCTGCTCTAGTCAAATAACGTGCCCCACATGCTCTAGTTGGGTAAATTACGTTTCTTTTCTAAAACTTTATTTCTGTTACATTTTGATTAGCAAACATTGAATAACTACATTCTGATCCTTCATTTTCAGACCTTATCTTTGCATGTATTTTCGTTGAAATAAATGATTTAGTTGATCAATAAATCCTCCAAAAATCATGCCATGCTCCTAACAGGCTTATCTTTTTAGCTTAAAATTTTCATTGCATTTTGTCATTATTTAATATTATTAAAAAATAAAAAATATGTCATTTTTTCCTTGATTGAAATTTGGAAATTCATAAAAATTCAAATATTACTCTAAAAATTCCAAAAAAAATAGAGTAGTTTTATTTCATTGTCTTTTAATTTCTATCCAATTTTTATGTATGAACTCTTTATAAAACCCAAAAAATTAAAAAATACTACAAATCTTATAAAAAATCAAAAAAAATTCAACAAAAATCAAAAAATAGTGATATCAATCTCTATTTGTAGATATTTGTCCCTATTTTTTCATAAAAATAATTGCAAGGAGTTTTGATTACTTAAAACATTTTTAAGTTGCAAATTACTCCAGGATGTGCACTATTTCTCATTTTTGACACTGTTTGATTTTTAGAAAAATACAAAAACATCAGAAAAAGTCGATAAAAATTCCCAAAAATATTTCAAAATCTTTAAAACCCAAAAATATTTTCTCTGGATTTTTCTGAGAATGTTTGATATTATGAAAAATTTCAAAAAGAGTTGGTGTGCATATTCCTTATCTTGGGCATATTGTTCTTTAATTGAAAATAAAAAAATTGCAAAATTAAAATCACTTAAAAATTGAAAATCAAGAAATAGAAAAATAGAAATAAAAAATAAAAAGAGAAAAATTCCACAAAAACCAAGGATAGTTTACCTTTGAGATTTCCTTTTTCTTTTAACTATTTTTTTTGTCGATTAATTGAATAACCCTCGAGAATTGTAGCCTCCCAGAGTTCGATCCTATCCTCTATACAGGTAAATAAGTAGCAAAAAAAATGTTTGTCACGGGATTTTTGGGGATAACAACGACACTCATACCTTTAATTTTTGATCCTAGAAGATATCGTGGTCAACACAAATACGTGTAAATATTCTTTAATTTGCATCTTCTATCAAAACTACAATCATGAATAAAAATGTGCATTTATGAATAAAAAACATGTAAATAAATAAAAGAAAAAAATAAAGAAAAAAATAGGCAGATTGTAAATATGTATATATGTACAATATACTTATACAATATAAATATAGCTGCAAGATATATTTATATAACTTAACCCCAAATACCAAGTTAGCACGGATTGGTCGACAAACAAACAAGTAGGTCGAGATAAGGAAAGAATTTATCTAGTATTTATCAACGAGTTATTCACTTCATACATTATTCATTATTTATCTAGTATTTATCAAAACTTCAAATATTTTTAAATAATTCATCTCTAGATATTTTTCACCAAACTCTTTTCCTATTTATTTCTAAAGATGTGTAGAAAAATATAAAAATAAGTTAACAATATTATCATGTACACATGCCAAGAAATCCAACTTTCAAATTGTCAATTTTGCAACATCTGAACATCATAACTTTCTCATATGAACTCCAATTTCACTCTGCTCACCTTTAAAATTCATAAAATAATATTCTCTAATTAATTAAGGTGATTTCACTAAAACCGGAATCCATTTGCAAAAAGTCATTTTTTGGAGCTAATGATAACTGGGTTTCTGGGCTATTTATTTTACTTTGAATACATTATTTATAGTTTTATTGATTTTTACAATTCTTAATTATTTTCTTGATCGTTTATTTTAACCATGATTTATTTCATATTTTTTGACACTATTTAATAATTTAAATAAATCAATTACCCTAATTTATAAATGAATTTGACTTGTAGAGTATACATCTATATTTATTAATATATTTAAATTAATTTATTAAAATCTGGAAAAATTTATATATACTCTATTTATTATCCTAATAATTAATAAAATATAAAATTAGTATGTTATTTATTAAATTATTAAACTAAAAATCAAAATCCTATTTAAATAAGTATACTATATAAATATTTAAGAATATTATATTTTTATTTCATCAAATATACATTATTTATAAAAATGAATTATTATAAAATTTAGGTAATTAAATTAACTACATTTTTTATTTTTATACCTATTTAAAATAAGGCTATTTATTATTTATTACATAATTATTACTAGAATTTCAACATCTGGCCAACTACGTGATGACGCGTGTCAGCACCTGGTTAATCTTCCTCTAGAACTGATATGTTGAAGCTCTGTTCCAACGACCCACTTTCACTCATTCTTTCCATGACCACCGTTCACCCTAAACCAAATCTAAGCCCTTGATTTGTAGACATAACAACCCTAATGCATGCCTACCTTTCATTCACTCTAACTACCTTTCGATTATCATATAAATCGACCCCAAAGATGGTTAGTTCAACTTAACTTCTCCCTAACTACCAGATCGAGTAGCTGACCATCACCTTCTTCGTCGCTCCTAGGTCGTGTCCGGTTGTGACAGAGCCTCTTCGTCGCCCCACATGGAAGGAGGGTGATCGGAGGAGGGTTCAAGGGTGGTCAACCACCTTTCAACGACGCCTCTCGCGTGTTCCGCTCCGGCATAGACCGGTCATCGAGCTGTAACCTAAAGCTATTATACCTTCTTCAGTCCTAGTTCAACCACCTCCATCTTTCTTTGATTTCATTGATCTACACACCATTAGTAATAAATTAAATCCACCACTTGATCGCTCTAATCATCACTTTCATCATCACTCAAGATCCATACTTAATATAATTCCAAATTTGATAAAATTTCCTCATATCTCCTTATCCCTTGAATCTATATAAGAACTGCATTTTAATCTTAACATCTTGGCCATTTATCCTTGAATCGATCAATCATCTTAAATAGCAGATTTTCGCATCATCTCTGGAACAATCACTTCATCTAGAGACTACCTTCTTCATCGTCAATTCTTCAATTGAGCAGTAGAGGCTTCAGTTCATCCAGGTTCAAACCCTAGCAATCGTGTAATCGATCTTCAGAGCTTCTTTGCTGCCTTCTTTGACCTCGCCCCACCATAGGCGAGATCGGAGGGGATAGGTGATCCCCTCCAAACCCTACTGGAGGAGATCCAAAGCCATTCTTCACCGGAGATTGGAGAGAGGACGACTTCACCGCCATGTTCTTCATTCGGGGAAGAACAACCCCAATTCTCCAGACATACAGGTTGTTGACACCTATCAACCTTGGACGCTCCAGATTGTCCAACATCTTCTAATCTCGAGCGTCCAACGAATCATTAGAACATTTGTAAGGAAGCCCCTACTAGTTGTTGTATTTCATGTGAGCCTCCAAACTTTTCCAGTAATTGTAATCATTAAAACTTATTTCTTTGTGTTTTAGTCCCTAGACAAGGACCAAACTATAGAATATTTTATTTCTTTTGTTTGCAGTTATACCCTTGAACATTTGATGAATTTTAGAATCTCATTAGACCTTATTTTCTGACGATTTTTTTAAGGTAGTGATGAATCTACATTTCATCATCTTTATTCTATCATTTTGGCCTTAAAAACCTTAATAAATGCATGTAAATAGTGTTAAAACATGCATTTTATCATCCATGCATTTGTGTATAAAATGTGCATAAAATACATTTTTTAATGTCAAAATTATAGAATAAAGAAAAGAAAAGAAAAGGAATAAAATATTGCAAATATTTTATGACCTGAAACCCCGAGACCTAGGCATCTCGATGACTAGGTCGACAAGGAATAAAGTAGGGGGAGATAAGGGCCAAAATACAATAAAAATTCCTTTTAATTCATTCATTCTTTATTCATATTGGGACCTATTTTTGGTTCCACTTTGTATACCTCAAATAAAGAAAGTTTGGGCATGAAAGTTGTAGATAATTAAATAAAGAAAAATACAAAATTGATTTTATGCAAAATATTGTACAGATAAAAATATATGATCTGAATAAAAATCTAGAATCCTAACTTCCCAGACCTATATCTCTCAAATGAAAGCTTGAAATGCATCGAAAATCACCTTTAATTGTATATAATATTTCATAATCTATTTAATGAATGTGGTTTCGCATTTTACGGAGCTACGGTTTGAAAGTTGAGTTTTGGACCCCTATTATATACTTGTATAGACTAAAATATTCATTTTATTAGTTATTCATTATTTTTATAATTTTATATTTTTATAATTTTGTAATTATTTATAATACATGTGTGTATTAAAACATAAATAAAAACATAATTAAAATACAAAAAAAATACTTGTGTATAAAACATAGGTATAATACCCGTAATTATACCTACATAGAATATGCTTCTATTTTATTGAATGTACAAAATAATTTAGAAAATAAAATAAAAATATAGTTAAGTGTATAAAAATACCTTATAAATTTATAAAATAATAAATAAATTAAATAAATTAAATATACCAAATAAAAATAAAATAATAAAATATATAAATATATGTACCTATATAGACCTAAAATGGTAACTTGTATTTTTATACCTCATAAAAATAATTAAAAATCATGATAAAATACTTCATAAAATAACAAATATTTTTTATTTTATAACTTAAAAATAATAAATTCATTTACTAATTTTAATTGATTTTCTAATCATTTTCCAAGGGTTTTTCCTTGTTGGTCCACATGGACCAACCAGGTGACAGTCCACGTTGACCTCGGTGAACTGGCTGTCCTCCCCTCTCTGCTTGTGTCAGACTCGTTTTTGTCCCATCTTTGCGGACTTTTCGAGGATTCTTCTTTCACCATTTCATGATGATCTCTTGAGGACTTTTGTTCCCCAGTCATCGAGGAGTCATGCCCCAGTGTTTTTTCGGGGATTGGATCACTGATCCACCCGTTGTTCTTGGATTCTTGGAGCCCTGTCGTCAACCATTGAAATAACCACCCATTCTTCCCTTCCTTCTATTAACCCTTCTTTGACCGTTTCTCCTCTCTTTTTGGCCAACTCCGGACTGGACCTCGTGAGAGGAGGTCCTCCAGCTCTCTTGAGGCGAGGTTGAGCGGCCGTGGAGGCGTCTCCACCCCCCTTCTCCGGCCACCTGGCCGTGAGGTCCATCTCGGGCACATCAGCCCTCGAGGTCCATTTTTACTCTATTTTTCTTGCATTTCCTTGTCTGTCATACCAATAGGATTAAAACCCCTCTTTCGTTTCTATCCATATCCCTCCGTTCACCCTTCACCACCACCTCGTCGGAGCTCGCTCCGACGAGTTCCATTTTCACGATTTCCATCACATACCGCAGCCAGGAGGGGTAAGGAACTTTTCCCTCGCCTTCCTTAACTTTTCCCTGCAGGTTGTGGAGCAGCTAGTGCACCTGGAGCAATTTTGAGAGTTCGCCGGGGTACCTGGAGGTGCTTTGCTCCTCCAGCTTTCCAGGTGCGCTCTAGCGACTCCCGCCCTTTTTGAAGCCCCAGGAGAGTAGAGGACATCTATAGTTAGCTCCCAATCCATTTTGAAGCGTCAAGGACCGTCGGAGAAGCTCGATCTGACCAGGAAAACTTCGCAATAGCGTGGTTCCTCCTGGTTCTTCCTCGTGCCTCCTCCGTCGTCGGATGAAGGTCTATTCTTGGAGGCGAGCGACTGTCGTCTGATTGATTCATCCTCGACTGTTGATCGCATCGTGGATCATCTAGTCGCAACCGTCTGCGTCGAAGCATCATCGCGCCACCAGGGAGCACCATGCATCAAGTGAAATCATCTCCACCGTCCGCTCCCACGCTATGTTTAGGTGTTTTGCCCCTTTAACCCAAACGTTTTTGTATTTGTTTTATAATACTCAAACATTAATCGGAAGCGTTAAATAATTTGTAATATTTAGGAACTAACCCCCCATACTCTCCATATTGGCTACTAGGTCCCTAGCCACATCGCCTCACATGACTGTGCACATGAGGTGTGGGCTTTTTGCAGGGACCTCCTCGTGGGTTTGTTTATTTCATTCCAGTCCGTAAACAATTGATTGCATTGTAATATTTTTGGATATTTTGTATGATAGCCCCTGGTTGTTTGGAGTATTGCACATATACCCCTACCAGGTCACGTGCACAGTGCACGTGATTTTGGTAATTTTGCAGAAACCTCCTTCTGAGTTTGGGTATTCACCTCAGGTCCTGGAACTTGTTTTATACATTGTTTATTTTGTGGAAAAATTACACTGTGGCCCCTTTGCTTCTGCTTAATTACACATATACCCTTGCTAGGTGTGTAGTTTCTTTTTGTGATATTCTTTGCTATCTCTAAAAATCCACAAAAATTACCATGTGTTCCTGTTGCATTATATTATCATGCCATATTTTTAGTTTGCATTTTTCTTGCATTTTCATATTTATAAAAATTCAAAAATATGCATTTTTGCTACTGTTTGCATTAGAAAATACCAAAAAATAGTAAAGCCCCTTTAAAAATTCAAAAAAAATACCTTTTCTGTGTTTCTGTGTTTTTTAACTCCAGACCAAAAAACACTAAAAATACAAAAGAAAACTTCTAAAAATTAGAAAACCTCAAAAACCTTCATAAAAATCTTAAAAATTCCTAAAAAATCCTAAAAACACAATTTTTGTCTCTGAATTTTCTCTGTTATATTAGCTTTATTTTAAAATTAATTTGAGGAATTTTGGACACTATTTGATATTTTTCATCCTCAATTTAATTTCAGCCAGTAATTTGTTTCACTGTTCACTAGTATTTTCTACTTTAAAAATACCAAAAAAATTAGGAATAATATAGAAAAATCACAAAAACATTTGAAAAATATAAAAAACACAAAATATTTTATTTTCTGAATTTTACTTATTTTTACCTATTTTTTTAAATACTATATCCCTCTCTTTTCTTACTTTGTATATATTCTCTTTAAAAGAAAAAGAAATTAAAAAAAGATAAAATATAAAAGAAAATATAAAATCAGAAAATAAAAATCAAAATAAAAAAAATATAAATGAAAACATAAAATAAAAAAATATAAAATTTAAAACCCACAAAAAATAGCATAGATAGACATTTGATCACATTCACGGTTTTGTGCATTATTGCCCCGTTCTACCTGTCTGCTCCTTGTGTTCGACCTCTACACTGCTTGCACACTATACACATCCTTTGTAGAGTTATAATAAATTTTAACTCCGCACCGCTTTTCGTTGTTTGATATTTGTTGTGGGTTAATTGTTGTTTGAATTGAGATTTCTTGCAGGTCGACTCAGCGACATTGTGATCCCGCCTTGTGTGGATTATTCTAGACTATTGAAAAATCTCGTTCAACAGGTTGTTAGCTAACTACCCTAGCATTGATTTGAGACAATTTCCGAAGATTTTCGTCACTTATTTTTATCATTTTTATTTTCAAAGTCCATCTCCGTTTTGAGTTTTGCTTGAGTTTTCTCTTTGAGCATGTTGCCCGAGCTCTTCGTGGATATACTATAAAGTATCATTATACATATCTATACCACGTTATAATATATTGTAGATCTCCAATCTTTTGAAAAATATCACTATGAAAATTAAATAAAAATTAGAAAATTAAAAATCATGTAAAAACTACAAAAACTAAAACCAATAAAAATACTTTCTCTCTTTCTTCGAGAAGAAATTAAAAATAAAAATATCCTTTTTGTAAAAAAATGTTAGTGTTGTTATTTTGCTTCCTCGAGTTCGACGTACCTATATAAATTAAATAGTCTAGATAAAATATGAGAGAGCCGCTTTATTCACTTTCCTTCTTCACTTCTCTCTCTCTCTCTCTCTCTCCTATTTTATTGATTTTTTGTTTGATAAATCGAGTCTCTCTTCGCGGTTCACTACAGCTGGCATTCCTCATTTCTTAATCGCAACTAAGACTCATTTATCAGAATAGCGCAGTTGTCAGGGAAGCATTAGCCATACTTATATTTTTCATCATATTTTTTTGCAATTTTTATTTCTTCTCGTTTTGTCGATTTTTCTCAAAACTTCTTGGTTTTTCTTTATTTCCTTTTGATTTCTTTTTTATGGTTTTTTGAGTTTTATCGGTTTTTCTGATTCGTCTTTGATTTTTCTCATTTTTTACGATTTTCTTGATTTTTGGTGGTGTCTACTGACAATTTTTGCAGGGACTGCAGGACTAGCCAGTTTCTTTGGAAACTGGCCCAGTTAGGAGCGTAGATATCGTCTTCTTTTGTACGAGATAGTTGGAGAGGTAGATAGAGAAAGAAACCACAACGATTATTTTAATATTTTCATTTTTTTGTGAGAGAGGACACTATCCCATTTTTCTTTTTTTGTAAGAGAGGAAGGGGTGCTTGCCCGTTTTGGCTTTGGAAGAAGGGGTCCATTAAGGACATCTCGACTTGTAGACTGGACTTTTGACTTTTTTGATGTATGTTTCACCAGGTGTTGGTGCACTGAAGGGACCTCACCATGGATTCCGATTTTTCACTGATTTTTCTTTGTTTCACGCATTTTCGTGGAGCCCAAGAGTGTATGCATGATTGATTAGATAAGTAAAGTAAATCCCACTATCCTAATCTACACTTAGGCGTAAATAACTGATTTTTTAAATTTAATATGTTCATACGCAAGAGCTGCTAATTTAGAATATGGTTTTAACGACTTTTTTCATGCACTAATCAAGGTTTACAATTTCTGCACGGATAACCCTGCATGTAGACTGTTGGCATCATGTATGACTTCTATCTCTACATGCATCATCATTTTCCATTACATTCCATGATTCTCCCTCCTTAAGACACATTTTGAAAATTTAAAAAAGAACCTACATCCCGTTAGATATTCTTGAAAATATCCAAAAAAAAGTGAAAACCATAAAAAAATAAAAAATCCTTTTAAAAACTTGACAAAAATAAAAAAATACCTGGACTTGAATTTGTATTGGGAGAGAAAACCCCTCGTTATTTATGGGTACAACTACAGACAAAGTGGGTGAGGACACAACCTTTTGGATTTGTGCCTTAAGTACATGTGCATCACTTTTCTATGCATGGTTGCAACTATAAGCACTTGCCTTCTTCCATAAAGAGTCGTTTTGGTTTACTCATACCTCACAGTCAACATTGGGCCTTATATAACCTGGCAGCCCGTGCAGATGGTACCACTGTTTGGGGTTTTGTGAGTGTGTACGCTAGGCGACAACACAACACCCTCTATGAGTTTACTTAATACAACTGACACCAAATTAAAATTGGAAAGATAAAAGACTGAACTCTTACTGTCTCCACCATGTGAAGTTGGTGAATCTGGGGTTTGCATTGTGTTTGTATGCGAGGTGGGCATTATCTACTTCTTATACGCCTTAACACGTGTGTTCTTGACTTGTTACTTGACTCCGTATTCTCTCTCGCACTTCCTTTTGACATCGAAGATGACGACTAGACATATTTTTCGCTCACACTCTGTGAACTTTTGATGTTCAACCATCCGTCGTATGTCTTCACAGACTTTGGATGACCATCTTCCCGAGTCGCTCCCACTTAGTCACGAGGAGAGTCAGACCCAGACTCCATCTCCAAGCCCTTCAGTTGAGGCAGACCTACACCTCAAGTTTTGATCTATTTCTCCTGCATGTTTTCCACTGTGTTCTTATGAGACTTTTTCCTTCCCAGAGGATTCGACGATCATGGCTAGAGGGAAGGGACTAGTTGAGGACAAAGATGTTGAGAAGAGATCGATTGATGAGAGGCAGATAGATGGGAGACCTGGTCCAGCTTCGGATATTAATGAGGGGATTTTATACACATTGCAGCATATGAGCTTATAGATCAGTGTAGAGTCCAGGATGAGCTTAGAGTTGAGATCATTGCGTTGAGAGCAGGAGCCACGAACCCAACGCCACATGTCGTGGTTCCCGCTACTTTACGAGGAGAGTATGACTCGGGACCAAGGACGCTACACAATCGGATTTGGTTACCACCGAATCAAGGGTTGTACAAGCTGAGACCATCCTTCATTTCCTTGCTTCCCAAGTACTATGTAAACACTTTAGAGGAGTCGTTTAGCTTTTTATAATAGTTCGAGATGATTTGTGGTACGACTAGTTATCCAAGAGTTATGCAGGAGGCCATACGCCTCAATGCCTTCCCCTTCGCCTTAGCACATTAGGCGCTTTACTGGTTGAGTCATTTGGGGAGGGATATTTCTACATGGGATGATCTGAAGTCCACATGCGTAAATATTTTCCTCTGAGCTGGACGAACATGATAAGGAGTCATATTTCCAATTTTACACAGTTACCACATGAGTCATTCCATGAGGTCTGAGATTGATTCAAGGATTTGACAGAGAGACACCCTCATCATGAGATACCATTGATGGTGCTTGCGTAGAATTTTTTTTTGAGGACACTACCGGATATCCAGGGCCTAGTGAGCGCCCCATGTGGCGGAAATTATCTGACTAGGGATGCTGAGTCCGTTTGGCCCATCAGTGAGGGGATGTCGGAGAATTCATGTGTTATCAATTCCACTCAAGCATTTTAAAAAGGCCCACAGCCACTACACCACTAAGAGCATCAGAAGGTGGCACATGTTTCTGAGTCTGATTCACGGTCTAACATGGGATTTATTAGTGAGAATCTTATATTAGTTGGAGTGATTCAAAAGCAAGTCCAAGAGCTACAATCATTGTGAGAGTTAGAGAAGCTCTCATCACTTCCTCAATAGTTGAGCGATCTGAAGAAGAAGGTAACCGAGTTGCAGCTTTAGTACCAGCAGTCTCGTACTCCTTCTTCCACTTCTCAGCCTATACGGATATCTGTACCTGCTCCTCCCACCCATCAGATTCAGTTTGTTCAGAGTGAGCTAGTACAACCTAATAATCCTCCATAGATTAATTGGCATGAGGATCCGTACAATGCCAACCTAAGTCAGATCACTAGACTTGGATATGTTGATGTCGATTCTCATGCTACTCTTGAGATCAATGGTATATGATATGCTCATGTTCACCCTTCACCACATTTTACCCCTCAGAGCGTACACCACCATCACCTGCAGCAACAACAGTATAGTCATCCATAGCATGGACGTCCACATTTCCAGCACCGCTAACATTACACGCAGCAGCAGTCTCAGTAGCATGCATATCAGAGACCACATTCACATGAGTTTCATGCTACACATTCACATCCATATCAGTGCCAACATCAGCAGTCTTCCTTTACACCATAAAGATCTCCTCAGCCTTACACACCACAACAACACACTCTTAGGCAGGAGAGAGTAGACAGCCACGGACACCACACTGAGTCTGACTTATCTTCACAGGCCCTGGCACTGAACCAGATCACGGATATGTTGAAAATGCTTTAGACGGCTTATAGGAGAAAGATGGAGTGGGCTAACCATCACCTGGAAGAGTTAACCGTGCCCAACACCACTCTTCCATCCCAACCTCAGATGAATACGAACAACAAGAGGAGGCATTCCGATCAGGTAGACATGACCATCGGTACAATCTATTTTTTTGAATTTTTATCTAACTTCATTCGTCTCAGGAGTGGTAGATCACCACGAGCACTAGATCGAGAAGAGGAAAGGGCACATGATGAGGAGTGAAAGAAGATCCATAATGATCATGATACACATTCTGATGTTGAGGAGGAGGACCACCATGACGATGAGGACCGACCTGATGTCCATCTTGATGATCATAGAGAGGGGAGTGATGCAAAGATAGTAGACATGGACACATGGGAGTCAGACAACGATACCACACTAGACCTTGCAGATGCCCCCGATGCAAATTTCTCTTCCCCTGTTTTAGAGAGTTTTGTACATACTTCTGAGACTCTCGATGTACACAATAATTATTCTGATGTGAATAAAAATTATTTTGTTGTTCTTGAGATTGTTCCTTTTCCCGATGATTTTTATGGAAAAGGAAAGAAAAATACAAAAAAGAATGTTATCACTCTTGAGACATAAAGTCTATTGAAAGATCACATCTTTTGGAAGATACCTCTCTTGATGCCTTGGATCGCTTACCTACGCTCAAGCAATAGTTGAAGAATAGATGTACCATGGGTAGGAAGAAGAGATCACATACAGAGAAGCATGATTTGACCAAGGCCACATCCTGTGCCATACAGAATAGATTACCAAGAAGAAGAAGGATTTAGGAGCACATTATGTCAAATGCAAGATTTCCCATGAAGCATTCAATCACACTCTATTAGATAATGGTTCCTTGATCAATTTGTTACCATTTTTTTGCTCGAAAATCTCAAGCTAGGTCCTCTTTAAAAATCCTATGTGATCCTTCACTTTGATGATAGATCTGTATAGAGACATAGGGGCATTTGAGGAACGTTTTCGTGACCGTCTAGGGCCTGTAGTTCCCAGTGGACTTTACTGTATAGGACATGGATTGCCCTACACAGTTTCACGTTACCTCGATCATTCTTGGGAGGATTTTCTTGGAGACCACAAAGGCCCTCTTCGATTATGATACATGGAAGGTATCTTTTCATGCTGAGGTAGATAAGGTACATATAGAGATGGCTAAAGAATCACACACATCCAGTGTTGCGTATACAGCCAGTTCAGATGCCTTGAGTTCTTTAGCCACTTATGATTACATGGATGAGGTTCGCCTTGACGACCTTGAGAGGTATCGAGTAGAGACCCATGATATCCAAGCAGTGGATGGGTTCGAGACTACAGTTGGCAGTCCTTCTGATGGTATATTATATTTCAGTATGGAAGATGATGAGAAGATGAAGTAGACACCTGAGGATTTCATTGCATACATTCCATATTCTGAGAGTTCACATGATTGCTCCACTTCAGATGAGATAGAGAACGATTTTCATTTAGCTGAATAATTTTCTTCTAATCATTCTGAGGATGATCATAGTAGAGAGTAAGACGATGTTTTAGACGTCTTATGTACTCCAACTCTGGAGCATATTGAGATGGTGGATAACCATATTATAGATACATTTACCACCAGCACAGATCCTGGCACACATACATATGAGGATACGATAGAGCCAGATTCTACCTTGCTAGAACTGAAGACCTTACCACCCAATATGAAATATGCTTTCCTTGCAGGTCCACATCAATAGTTTTCGATTATTATCATCTCAACTTTGACCGAAGAGCAAGAATCTCGTTTGATGGAGATTCTTGAAAGAAAGAGGAAGGTTATTGGGTGGAGTGTATCCGATCTCCGTGGGATAAATCTTGCATTGTGTTCCCACCATATCTATCTCGATCAGGACAACAAACCTTCTAAATAGTTTCAACGCAGGCTGAATACGGTTTTACGAGATGTTGTCAAGAAAGAGATTAGGAAATGGTGCGACGTAAGGTTTATTTATCCCATCTACAACTCTAAATGGGTTAGCCCATTACATGTTATCCTGAAGAAGTAGAGAATTTAGATAGTCAAGAATGAGAGTGGAGAGGAGATTCCAAAAGAGTAACCATGTCACGGCAGGTGTGCGTTAATTACAGGAAATTGAACGCTGTGGTGAAAAAGGACCACTTCCCTTTGACTTCTATAAACTAGGACATAGAGAGGTTGGCAGGGAAGGTGTAATTTTGTTTCCTTGACAGTTACTCCAGAAACAACCAGGTTACTATTGCTTCTAAAGATCAAGAGAAAACCACTTCCACATGTCCCTTTGGCACCTATGCTTTTAGACAGATGCCCTTTGGATTGTGCAATGCCCTTGCTACATTTTAGAGGTGCATGCTGGCCATCTTTACAGACATGGTTGGTCATTTTCTCCAGATTTTTATGGATGATTTTTTGGTCTATGGTGTGTCCTTTGACGATTGTTTAGGGTATCTAGACTAGGTTCTTCATAAATGTTGTGCAGTAGATATCTTTTTTGTCATGGGAAAAGAGCCATTTTTTGGATACAAATGGGATCATGTTGGGGCATGTCATCTCCAAGCAAGGCATAGAGGTTGACCTTGCCAAGGTGGATGCCATCAAGCGTCTCGAGCCACCATCCAACATCAAGCAGTTACGGTCTTTTCTAGGGCACGTCAATTTCTACTGACGATTCATTTAGGATTTTTCTAAGATTGCCTGACCGTTAGCTGAATTATTAGGCAAATACATCGAGTTTTTGTTAGATGACATATGTCTTAGTGCCTTCCTCACATTAAAAGGGATGATTATCAGTGCTTCAATCCTACAGCCACATGATTGGTCTCTTCCCTTTGAGATCATGACGAATGCTTCAGATTTTGTGGTCGGGGTTTTATTAAGACAGAGGAGGAATGGACTTCCTATTGCCATCCACTATTCCAATCAGACGTTAGATGATGCTCAATGCAACTACACAGTGACAGAGAAAGAGATGTTTGCAATGTTATTCGCACTATAAAAATTTAGATCATATCTTCTTGGTTTGAAGGTTACAGTTTACAAAGACCATTCATATATTAGATATTTGATGGAGAAGAAGTATGACAAGGCATGCCATCTTAGATGGATTCTCTTACTCCATGACTTTGATTTGGACATTAGGGATACACCCAGGGTAAAGAACGTGGTAGTTGATCACCTCTCCCGATTGTAGATAGAGCAGCCTTCAGATGAGTACACACCAGAGATTGCAGAGAGATTCCCAGATGAGAGTATCTTTGCTACTACAGAGCTTCCTTGGTACATAGATATAGTGAACTTTTTAGTTACACAGAAGAGTCCACATGGTTGGCTGAAGGATCGAGTCGACATGCTAGTTTCCGAGGCTCGATACTACCATTGGGAGGATCCGATTCTTTTTCGAGTGGAACCTGGTTGTATCTACGGGTGATGTACTCCTCAGAGGGAATACAATAGTGCCCTCACTCTATGCCATTCCTTAGAGACAAAGGGACATCATTCCGGGAAGAGGACAATGCAGAAGGTACTTCAGAGCAGATTTTAGAGGCCGACTCTTACTAGAGATGCTTGCACATTCGTGAAGAGTTGCCCAGATTTTCAGAGAGTAGTAGGGATAGGCAATGCTAGAGATGTGATGTATATGTGATCTATTATCATTTGCGAGATCTTTTACGCATGGGGCATAGATTTTATGGTATCGTTCCTTTGAGTAGTGGGTTTGAGTACATTCTTCTCTATGTGGATTATGTTAGTAGATGAGTGGAGGCTATACCTGCACAAAACGCTGATAGAAGGACGGTGTGCAGGTTCCTTAGGAAATATATTATTCTGCAGTTCAATATTCCATGTATTCTTATTTCAGATGGGGGTAGCCATTTCATTAATAAGGAAGTGAAAAAGCTAGTGAAGAACTATAGCATTGATCACATAGTAGCTTCTCCTTAACACCCACAAACGAACAGCATGACTTGAGTTTCAAATAGGGAGGTGAAATGCATTCTTCAGAAATTAGTACGACCATATAGGAAGAACTAGTCACAGCTTCTAGAATAAGTTCTTTCGGCCTATCGTACTGCATATATTACTCCCTTAGGTAATTCACCCTTCAGATTGGTCTATGGGAAGACATGCTATTTGCTTGTAGAGATCATGCACAAATTTGAATGGGCTATCAGAGAGATTTCATTTGATATGCAGAAGGCAGGAACCAAGAGGAAGATGGATCTGAATGAGCTAGTAGAGAATCAATATCAGGCATATGAGAACACCCAAATTTATAAGGACAAAGTGAAGAGATGGCATGATAGACACATTCGACACAACATCTTTGTCCCTGGATAGAAAGTCTGGTTGTTCAATGCAAGATTGAGAATTCTTCCTAGCAAACTAAAGAGCAAGAGGGAAGAACCAAATATATCTAGAATGGTGCACGATAATGGAAGTATTCCTATATTAGATATGTCACCTGGTGCAGATCCATTCGTGGTGAATGGGCAGATGTTGAAGCACTTCGTGGAGACTACTGATCATTTTGACCCGTGTTGAGGTGATCTACTTTGTACATGATGCATGACTACTATTCCACTTCATTTAATTCTAGACAGAGACCTATGAGCCTTTCAATTTTATAGAGTACACTAACTATATGATCTTTGTAGTCCACAATCGCCTCCATTTTTTCTCGTCTTATATGCTTAGGATACCAGATCCTAAGTATAGGGGGATCAATTGCCCGTTAATTTGCACTTTTCGATTTTGTTCCTTTTACTTTTCTTTGTCTTTCTTTCTTTTACACTAATCACTGGTCCCTAATTTTTGACCACATTCTTTTCTATACTTAGGATTCCTTATCTTATGTATAGTGGGGACGGAGCGACTTCGTTGATTTTGTTTTCCTCTTTTCTTTTCTTCCTTCGTTTGTATATTCCTTTTCCTCAGTGACATCATTTTTATCTTCCACTATACTTATGATGACATGATCGTAAGTACAGGGGGTCGACCAACTTCTATTCTTTTTCTCCTCTTTCATCCACGTTTACTTAGCATGAGTTATGTCCTTTTTTCTTTTGACGCTATGAGGACATAGCACAAACTAAGTATAGGGGGTTTGTATATATTGTATATAAACTTGCATCCATAACTCGTACTTTTATGCATTTTCTATATCTATAAAATCCATAAAAAAGTGGGTAAGGGTTAATTTAAAATCCATTTATATTTTATTTATTTATAAAATTCTTGTAAATAAGTAAATATTGTCTAAAATCCTTATTTAAAATTCCTAATTTTTAATATGTATTTAATATGTATAATACTTATTTAAAATCCTATTTATTAAAATATGTCTAAAAATCTTTTAATCTTTGTAAATTTTTTGGTATATAAAATTTATAAAATTCATTAGTTATTTAATCAGAATAAAATATTGGACATTTATCTTTTAAGATTCATGTATATAGACTTGTTTATAAAAATTGAAGAATCCATAAAAATACAAAGTCCTAAAATTCATAAAACTTACAAAATCCGTAAAATACATAAAAATGAGTAAAAGTCAGAAAATATACTTCACAAAAACATGGTTATTTTTGCACTAGTATTTTTCAGAATAAGTTTTATTTCTAGAACTAAAGATTGGGAATTTATCTAAAGGATGGAGCTTATTTATGGCCTTTAACTTTCATTGTAAGGAGCCTAGTTAGGAAATGGGATTAGACTCTTCATGTCATTAACATAAATCTTTGGGTTCCATGAGACCACATTTGGGAAGTCAACTCAAACGTACCTGAGTAGAACACTTTGTCTCATCCGTTTAACTCTTTATCAGTGAACCAATTTTGGACACTTGCACTTTGCACTTAGCTTGACTTGCATGGGGAGACGAAGGGTAGTCTATTTTAGTGGTGCATTTTTATCCTTGTCGCAGACGTCTAGAGACGGGAGTTGTGGGGTTGAAATAATGCTTCGGATTAGGAAATAATCAGCTGGTACTATTTTTCCAAGACCTCAAAAAATGGATGGAACGAAAAGATGCTATATTCGTTGAGGCACAAAAAGATTGATATTGTGCAAGCAACATTACAAAGCCAGTCCAAAAAGAAGCCACAAAATACCAAATAAGACTGCAATGGTCCTAGCTTTCAAAAAGCATGCACATCTTAGTAGAGACATAGCTGCACTAACTAGGCTTCACAAGGAGATGTGACTACATTGGTCACACTCCAGTTCACTTGTCATTCTTTGACATTCTCTCTCTAGTCGATTTAGGACACAACACGACCTGACCTTAGAAGGGAATACCCCCCTCCTCGAGGAAAGAGTAGCTGGAGGAGGAGTCAATGGGAGTATATTATTGGGATAGTGGTTTCTTCACTTCTTTAAGCAGGAAGAGCTAACACAATTCACATGTAGTACAGATTGAATTCAAGGATTGATAGAGTTAACGATATGGATAAGTGGATCTGAGCTGGCTGCTGAGGTGAACCTAAATAAGAATTTGTGGAACTTGAGGACTGTTGAGACTAAAATCCTAATCCTAGGAAAGGGTCCGAGAAAATGCTTGTTTTAGGCCCAACCAAGAACTGTCCTTTGCATGTTCTCATGAATTGGTTTAGAGAAAGAAATTCATTCTAACTTTCTTTCTTTTACCATTATTTTTCTAATAAGTGTTTGCCAAGGGACTAGCAAAGTTTAAGTATATGAGGTTAATGAATTCATGATTCATTAACATTCTGTCTGCATTTTGTATTGAAACCCTTAACAAATACATGTAAATATCCTTCAATTTGCATCTTTTACCAAAACTACAATCATGAATAAAATGCGCATTTATGCATCAGAAACATGTAAATAAATAAAAGAAAAAAAATGAAGAATAAAAGAGCAGATTGTAAATATGTATATATGTACAATATGACTTGTACAATATAAATATGGTTGCAAGATATATTTATATAACTTAACACTCGAGACCAAGTCAGCATGGATTGGTCGACAAACAAACAAGTAGGTGGAGATACGGAAAGAAAACCATACAAAGAATCATTTATTCACTTCACACATTATTCATTATTTATCCAGCATTTATCAAAACTTTAAAAATTTTTAAATAGTTCATCTATAGATATTTTCACCAAACTCTTTTCCTAATTATTTTAAAAATATATAGAAAAAAACAAAAATACGTTAAAAATATTATCTTGTATATATGCTAAGAAATCCAACTTTCAAATTGTCAATTTCACAAATTTTGAACATCATAACTTTCTCATATGAACTCCAATTTCACTCTACTCACTTTTAAAGTTCATAAAATAATATTCTCTAATTAATTAAGGTGATTTCACTAAAATCGGAATCCGTTTGCAAAAATTCAGTTTTTGGACCTAATGATAAATGGGTTTCTGGGCTATTTATTTTTATTTAAAACACACTATTTACAGTTTTATTGATTTTATAATTTTTAATTATTTTCTTGATCGTTTATTTTAACCAATATTTATTTCATATTTTTTGATACTTTTAATATTTTAAATAAATCAATTACCCTAATTTATAGTTGAATTTGACTTGTAAATCATACATCTGTATTTATTAATATATTTAAATTAATTTATTAAAATCTGAAAAAATTCACATATACTCTATTTCTTATCTAATAATTAATAAAATATAAAATTAGTATGTTATTTATTAATTTAAAATCAAAATCCTATTTAAATAAGTATACTATATGCATATTTATTAATGTTATATTTTTATTTCAATAATATACAATATTTATCAAAATAAATTATTCTATAATTTAGATAAATAAATTAACTACATTTTTATTTTTATATCTATTTAAAATAAGGCTATTTATTATTTATTACATAATTATTACTAGAATTTCAACATCTGGCCAACCAGGTACTGACACCAGTCAGCACATGGTTCATCTTCCTCAAGAACTGATCTGTTGAAGCTCTGTTCCAATGACCCACTCTCACTCATTTTTCCCGTGACCATCTTTTTCCCTGAACCTAATCTAAGCCCTTGATTTTCTACACCTAACCAACCTAATGCATGCCTACCCTTGATTCACTCCAACTACCTTTTGATTATCCTATAAATCGACACCAAAGATGGTCAATTCAACTTAACTTCTCCCAAACTACCAGATCCAATAGCCGGCAACCACCTTCTCTGTTGTTCCTAGGCGACCTCCGGCTGTGACAAAGCATCTTCACCGCCCCACGTGGAAGGAGGGTGATCGAAGGAGGGTTCCAGGGTAGCCAAGCACCTTGCATCGCCACCTCTGGCACGTTCAGCTCCGACATAGACTGGTCGTCGAGATATCACCTGAAGGTCATATACATTCTTTAGTCCCAGGTCAACCACCTCCATCTTTCTTTTATTTCATCGATCTGCATGCCAATATTAGTCAATTAAATCCATCAATAGATCGCTCTAATCATCACTTTCATCACCACTCAAGATCCATACTTAATATCATTCCAAATTCGATAGAATTTCCTCCCTTATCCCTGGAATCTATATCAGAATTGCATTTTAACCTTAACATCTTGGCTGATTAACCTTGAATCGAGCAATCATATCTTAAAATGCAGGTTCTCACATCATCTCTGAAGCAATCACTTCATCTAGAGACTGCCTTATTCATTGTTAATTCTTCAATTGAGCAGCATCGCTTTAGTTCATCCAGGTTCAAACCGTAGTAGCTGTATAATAGATCTCAAAGCTTCTTTGCTGCCTTCCTCGACCTCGCCCCATCGCATGCAAGCTCGGAGGGGATAGGAGATCCCCTCCTATCCCAACTGAAGGAGATCCAAAGCCATTCTTCACTGGAGATTGGAGAGAGGACGACATTGCCGCCAAGTTCTTCATTTGCGGAAGAATAGCCCCAATTCTCCAGACGCATATGTGGTTGACACCTGCCGACCTTGGATACTCCATATCATCCAGCATCTTCTAATCCAGTGTCCAATGAACCATTCAAACATTTGTAAGGAAGCCCCTAACGGTTGTTGAATTTTGTGCACACCTCTAAACTTTTACAGTATTTACATTTAGGTCCCGGTGTCGGGACTTAAGTGTAAGAAAACTTATTATCTTTACGTTGTAGTCCCTAACTAGGGACTAACCTATAGAACATTTATTTCTTTTGTTTGCATTTATACCCATGAACGTTTGGTGAATTTTGGATGCCCATTGGACCTTATTTTACGATGATTTTTTAGGGTAGTTAGCTAACTACCCTAGCATTGATTTGAGACAATGTACAAAGATTTTTATCGCTTATTTTCATCATTTGGACTTGCTAAAGTTCTTCTCTGTTTTGAGTTTTGTTTGAGTTTTCTCTTTGAGCTTGTTGATCGAGCTCTTCGTGGATCTATTATATAGTATCATTATACATATCTCTACCACATTATATTATATTCTAGATTTCCATTGTTTTAAAAAATAGCACTTTGGTAATTAAATAAAATTAGAAAATTAAAAATCAAATAAAAATAACAAAAACTAAAACCAGTAAAAAGAGTTTCTCTCTTTCTTTGAGAAGAAATTAAAAATCACAAAAATATCATTTTTTTTCTAAAAAATATAGTTGTTGCTATTCTACTTCCTCGATTTCGACTCAGGGACACTTAACTAGATAAATAAAATAGTGTAGATAAAAAAGGAGAGAGACGCTTTCACTATCCTTCTTCACTTCTCTCTCTCTCTCATATTTTAATTAATTTTGTTTGATTAACTGTATCTCTCTTCATGGTTCACTAAAACTAACATTCTCATTTCTTAACCGCAAGTCAAACTCAATTATCAAACAACAAAACTAATATGGATTCGATCTGTACTCACAGATCTTCATGTCACTCTCAACGATACCATAGAGCATAGATATGAAAACCGTGCAACCATGCATGTAGCCACAACCCCATGTTTCATGAATTCAACCAAACATGTAGATGTTGATTTCCACTACACTAGAGATCTAATATTGAGAGGGAGGTCACGTACTTACAGCATACCATCTATAGGTCAAATAGCAGATATGTTCGCTAAGCCACTCAGTCAAATACAGTTCCAAAAACATTGCGACAAGATGAGAAGGAAATATGTATATATGTATATGTGTGTGTGTGTATATATATATATATATGTTCTAGTTTTAAAGGGAGTGTTGAGTGCTATTTTGTAAACATTACCTAGGGTTATTCTAGTCGACTCACTATATAAGAGTAACCTCAACATCAACCTTAACCTAGGACTCCACTTATATAAGGAGCCCTAGGTTCCCAATCCAATTAAGTAATACTCACTCTAACTCCTAACTATTGTGCATATAAGAAATCACAAAGCATATCCTTATATATAGACAAATATCAAAATATATAATCATTTTCAGATATGAATATTCAACAACTAGTTATGGACTATCCAACATATAATACACTCATAATACTTACATTTAGAAAAAATATTTTTGTAAATTTGAAATTAATAGAAATAAGTCGATATTACATAAACTTCAAATACAACAAAATAGAAAAAGAAATAAAAGATATGCTAAGTAATCATTTAAAATACACCTAAAATAAATAATACATTATAATACGTAGGTACACTATACTTATAATTTATATACATATATTTATTTATACATATAAATAAATTATAAAAATATCATAATATATGTAAAATGTATTTAATACTTTTGAATATATATATATATATATATATATATATATTATAAGGGATTTTTACACAACAGACCCTATAAACGTTTTAAAATGCCTCTACGACCTTTTGCATAACGTAATTAGTCCATCGACCCTATAAATTACCTGAAGAACCCCCACGAGCTTAAAACATATGACCCAGAGGGTTCATGGGGTAATAGTTGGCAAGTTTACGAGGTCGAGGGGGAATTAGGTTGTTTCAAAGGTCGTGGAGGTGATTGGCAAAGTTTATAGGGTCTGCCGAGTAAAAATCACATTATAAATATATTAAATACAAAATAAAAATATAACACAAAAAATATAGGTATATATACATATATATATATATATATATATGTATGTGTAAATATTACATATGGAATTGGGGAGCCTACACCAATGTGTACGTAACATTCCTACACCCACCCCTTTTCCACTTAATTTTGTTTATTTTTTTGAAATGGATCCATAGTGGTTTTTCTTAAAATATTAAATGAAATATGTGTTTCAAATTTCGTTTATAACAGAGATTCTTAACATCTCCATCGGAAGGGGTCAATTTCAGCAAATCTGAAGCCGTTAAAATTTGACTGTCAAGGTGAATAAATTATAAGTCTCAGAATAAGTTGAAATTTGAATGACATGATGGTGATATATTGTGATATAAATCCCCAAAGAATTCGATTCAAACAAATTTAAAAAATTGAGGGGAAGGGGGTGGGTGTAGGAAAGTTACCTACACATGAGTGTAGGATCCCTTTCCCCAAAACATATAAAAATAATGTTGTAAAAATAAATATATATCATTATAAAATATATTGAAAATAATATTTTTTTTTCATGTTTTAAGTTTTAGTTAATAAAATCATTTACTATTTTTTATAGAATTTATACGCATTTTTATTTTTTTTAACCTGACTTGGTCATATGTAGATCAATCAGGGCACATCGAGTGTTGTCCTTCCCGGTCAACACCCCCTGTCTGGAGCGAACCTCTTTGTCATAACCCTCGAGATCCCCATCTTCTTTGATTTTTCACAACTTCTCCATTCCTCCTCTTTCCTTGATTTATTCTCACTTTTGCGCAGCACGCACCCCTCGATCTCTTTACACTAATAGATCTCGCCAACCACCATCGCTCCTCACATAATCCCAATCACAATATTGCTCATCCTCCATGTCTACAAAAAAAACATTTCACCTTCAAACCCAATTTGGATCCTCTCTAGCTACCCGTGACCCCAAATAACCACCATATGGAGGGAGCCCTTGGTGACATGAAGGTGTCCTCTTGGTTCATCGGTGAGGATAAGGGTAGAGGAGCAGAGATCCACCTCGTTGGAGTAGCTCATATGAAGGTCCCATCCTCCAGGTATCTCCCTATTGAGTCCTAGTTTAATTAGCTTTTAGATCCACATTTTAATCCTGGAGTAATGAAAAACTTTATTTGCTTAGATTTAGTTTCATTTCTTGTATTTTCTTTTATTCGTAGTTCACTGGAGCTTAGACCTTCAACCATTTGTTCATTGTGAATCTGACTCTGTTTTGACCAACTAACACCACCATCTTCTTTCCCCTTCAGTTCTTCATCGAATCCTTCACCTAGATTACCTCGAATCTGCAAGATTCGAGCATTCAGATCTCCATCAACCACCATTCACCATAGATACACCAGCCCATTTCCCTTGTGCTTTTAGCTTTAATCTAGGGTCTAGAGCATATCTCTCAAGCCCCTCTATCTTTTTGTGCAGGTTTGGTCTCCAGAAGAAGCACCTAGGAGTGGAATCGAATTCGAGAACTCAGTCTCAGGTGCCTAGAGAAGAAGCTACTTTCATGCCTCCTCCGATGAGGCCTGGACCTATTAGACCCCAATTGTAGGTGCAGAAGGGCCCTAGGAAGGAGTAGTGTCGGTTAGTTGTGTGCCAAGTCACCGGATGGAGAGGAATAATCGATTGAAGCAAGGAATAGGGAATGTTCATCCATTTCTTCATGATAGCCTCAGAATCGTCCGATGTAAGAATCGACCTAGATTTAATATGGGTAGTTGAGATCAAGTCGAATTGCTGCCTCTCTCTCGTCTACCAAATATAAGTGAATACACATGGAGTGTCTGAAGCTGTTCATCAGTTCCCCACGTACGGGTCACGCGTATCTAAGTGTATATTTCGAATGTACCCTCTACCCTTTTTATTTTATTGTTTAGTCCTATAAATTGAATATAATATGTTATATTTTTACTATAAATTGCAATTTGACCTTGATCTTTATTGTAATAGAAATTAAGTCCCCCGTAAGGCGATGTATTTTTGCGTGAATATCCTTAAACTTTTTGGATATATTATTAAATGCACGTATAGTTTATTTTAATCACATTTGAGTCCTTACACTGTTATATATTTATTTCTTATATTTTGTTCATATTAATTTTTTTTACTATGCAAAACATCATGGGAAAATTAGGATAGATGCATGGAACAAAGTTTTATCACATATATTTTTTTGTGTGGAATTGAACTTAATTTTACCAATTTCTAAAAATATAAATACATGCATCTATTCCCTATCTACCATATAAAAATCCATAAAAATTCGAAAAACCTATATAAATTCCAAAAAAAACATGTTATCTCTATTGCAATATATACTACCTTTATCCAAAAATAACTAAAAATATACAAAATATAAAGCATAAAATTCATAAAATCCAAAAAACTTTATAAAAAATAGTAGAGCATATAAAAAATCAACAATATTTCTTTTTGTTTGTGGATTTTCTTTATTAAATATATTATATAAAATTCTTATTCGGTTAATTTTGGACTTATAGATATTTACTAAACCCTAAAAAAGTTAGGATATTTAATATATTCACTATTTAAACATTTAATCACTACAAAAATTCAAAAAATTTGAAAAATAACCTAAAGTACCATAAATAAAGAAAATATAAAAAGACATAACGTTTTATTTTTTGTAGTTTGACTTTATTTTGACTTAAATAAAGAACATAAATAACTTATTATTTATGTACAATATTACTTATATAAGATATAATATCTATTATATTATATATAATTAATTATATTATTGTAAAAATAAAAAAGAATTTATAATTTAAAAATTAAAAATGGAATATAAAATTAAAAAATATAATATATAAAAAAAATAAAATCCATAAAAATTAAATATAACTAAAACCCACAAATAAGAAAAATAAATAAAACACAAAAATATTTATAATTAATGATAAATAATTAATAGTAGTTACTACAATCTATTTTATGTCCAAATGTTCGACACTCTACCTACTTATGCTTATACATGTTTTTATGTAGAGTTATAATTAATTTTTGACTCACATACATTGATTATTTATTCTACTTGTGGGTTAATTATTGTTTGGATTTGCATTTGGTCACACATCAATTACCGATCTAGATTGTTAGACAATAGACCAAGTGTGATTCAACAAATGGCATCGTTGCTGGGGAAAACAACAATAGTGTATTTGTAGTGTATATAGTGTTTGCATTATTTGATTTGCTCTTTATTTATCTATATTTTCTTTAACTATTCTAATCAAATATCTTATTTGACTTTATTGTAAGTTCTTGCGGAGCAAGGATAGACCTTCTAGGAGACTCGACGCACACAAGTGGCGTGGAGATCAGCTCTTCTCTATTTGAGCTGATGGGAGAGAGCAGCAATAGTTGAGAGGAGTGGTCATACTATAGATTAGTATAGTGTAATTTTTATTTTATTTTTATAAGAGATTGAATTATATTTATTTGTAATAATTTGACACTCTTAAACACTTAAACATTTCAAGGGCATGTTTACCAAGTGTTTGTTCACTTGGGGACCTGACTAATTTTTACACAGTTTTTATCCACTTTTTATTTCGTTCTCCCTATTTTTCTACTTATTTTATTTTTTTTCTCGTGTTTTATGTTTTTTGACTTTCTTTTTCTTTATTTTGTGTGTTTATAGCCCCTAGTTCTAGGTTTCTATTTATTTGAGCCAGGTAGAACTAGGTCCAAACCCTAATCAAGAATTATAAACCTATAGTTTGATTGGACTTAGTCAAATTAATAAATCTATGCTTCTTGAGTAGAAATCTGCTAGATTGATTCTCGCTTACACACATAGGATATATTTATTTTATGTGACAATTATAGTCGATGTAGACTGCTGGAGCAAGATACATATTTATTACTATGCATGCATTCATTGATTGTCGTGCATCACCTTTTTCGAATTCCTTTCCATTGATTTCATGGAATTAGAAAATAAAAAGGAATTCGAAAATTTGTTAGACATTTATTTGAAAAACACCAAAAAAGTGATAATCTAAATAAAATCAGAATGGTTAACTCTACTTGATCTTAAAATAAAACATAACAGATTCATTTATTTGGGAAGAGCAACTCCCACATTGTACACAGGTACTCTCCTGATCGAGTGGCACACATACACTTAAGGAATAGATCCCAAAGCCTTGGACTTGTGCCCTGAGCGCTTGTACTGACTTTTATGTCTTATTATTGCTACAAGCACTTGCCTTAGACCATAATTGAAGTAGTATTGTATTTAAGTAGGTATGCTTCACAACCTTGGGCACAAATTATTCTACGAGACTACACCTATGAGTTTGATTTAAATAATGCTTGAATGACCTAAGTCTAAAACTGAAAAGATAACGACCTAACTCTCATGGTCATCACTGCATTGAGTATGTGAATTTGGAGTTTAATTTGTGTTTGATTGTCACAAGGGTCCATTGTGTTTCACTTTCTTTGAGTTTTAGCAATCTTTGAATTTATTTTCTTTTCTTTTTGTTTTATTTGTATCATGATGATGGGACATTTTCCTCTCGATTGGATCTTGCGGCTTCTTTTCACTGACATACCATTGTCTCCCTAATCCGATTCAAGATGACTCTTCTTGAACAACAATTTTGTCCTATTCAATACGAGATCAATCCACGTATGACCGATGCAGTGTCCAGTATTTTGTTCCGTACTTTCTCCTCCCCTCCCTCTTCATTCCCACCCGTACCATATTATCTACCTCTGAGGCATGCTATGTTCCTAGTTGGAGCCTGCGATTGGGATACTGTACACATTGAACCATGTGAATATCAAGTTAGAATGAGAGTGCAATTTTTGGGACATGCAGTGCAAGATCGGTGTGATGAGCTTCTTGATGAATTAGTGAATGAGCACCAATCATGGGAAATGACCATTGCAACAATTCCGACTATAGATGATGGTACAACCTTGGAGAGCTTCAGATTTTACATACCCATCCACCTACCATTGTTGTTTCATCTATCTAATGTGTCGATCCACTTGTCGTGTCATGATCTTCCTGATACTAGTACTTTGAGGCACTTCTTAGTTCTCGATGAACATCTTGAACCATTCCAGCAAGGGCTTACAAGGGTGATGTTTTGGAATTCTCTGATTTTGATAAACCCTCATATGAGTCTTATGTCCCCCTAATTGTGGATATTGATAGATTTTATGAGGACCAGACTGACGCTAGAAATGCCCCAATTTTTACCAATGAGTTTGCATTACTCACAAGGGTTATCGGAAGGAAGATGCAACACCGTCTTTGTACTCTTCACTTCATGACTGTACGTCAAATCTGTTTGATCACAAGACTGAGTCTCTTGAGTCTTCTCTCCTTGACGACCCTTGTGAGGATGTGCTTTGCTTCATGGTATTTGATGATCTCTTTGACCTATCTCTATCATGTGCATCGGATATCAAGTTTTGTTGCAAGTCTCCCGATTTAGACTTTTAATATCTTTTTAAGACTATGATAGACATGGAGGACAATGATTGATCCTTCTTTCTTCATGTTCATCTGTATCGGATCTATGCATTCAATCTATTCTTGTAAGTTGCTTATTTATTTGATGCTACTGCCTCCTGGCATGGTTGTCAATTTTATTTATTTGGTAACAAAAACCCACTTGATTATATATTCAAGTATTTTGATTTTCATTGTTGACTTCTTTGTCGTTCTCAAACCGAGACAATGATGAAAGTACGATATTCGTCTTACAGATGTTGTCCTAAACCTTGATACATCGTTCTCCTAGCATTTATGCCTAACTATGGGTGTAAACTCTAGTGCTTGTTGAAAGGCACCTCAACATTCTCTGCCTCTTCTTTATACATGTTTCATCTTTTATTCTTTATTTCTTATGTTTATTATTTTACATCTCATGTATCATGAAGAATCTTTGTGACTAACTTAGGATGTATATTATCTTAAGTATAGCGGGTGCACTCATCGTGTTGTTCATTTCTATTCTTTTTCATTACTCATGCCGTTGCTTATACTTAGGGATTCTTTACAATAGGGGTGATGTCATTCATTATTCCTATTTTCATTTCTAACTTGTTGATAATAAGTTCTGTTCTTAGGGATGTTTTACCCTAAGTATAGAAGGAGACAAACCGAGCCATTGATTTTCATAAATTCTGATCCTCGATAATAGCATCTTATTGTATGGTCTGTAATGCCTAGGATTAGTTCATCCACAGTATAGGGGGACTATCGACTTCTTATTCCTTTATTTGAGTCGGTGTAGTATAGATCTTTTCTATATTTAGCATGAGTTATGTCTTCCTTTGTTGCTTCTTGGATACTATGAGGACATAGTTCGAGCTAAGTATAGAGGGGTCGTATATATTGTATATATACTTTAGCCATAACCCGTACTTTTTATATTTTCAATAATATGGCTAATATATATACTAGATAAGGTATACAATAAATCAATTGTAAAACTCTTGAAAATATGTATTTTTTAAAAAAAAATCTTTGTAAAATTTGGTTTGAAATTGTTTTGCAAATGGTTTTAAAAAATGGTCGTGAAACATTTTAAAGAATCTTTTGAAAACCTTTGAAAAATATTTGTAAAATGTTTTCAAACCTTTGAAAAATAATTTCTTTGTAAATGTTTGTAAAAGGTTTGTAAAAAATATTTGTAAAAATGTTTGAAAAATCTTTGTAAAATTATTTACAAAATATTTTTTTTAAAGTATTTGTAAAATGTTTGCAAAAATATTTTAAAATCTTTTGAATACTACGTATATAATTATATTATAAAATTATTCAAATAAATTCTTGTATAAATGTGTATATAAACGTGTACAAAATACTTTATGAATATGTCTAATCATTATTAATATAAAAATAATACATTTAATCAGCTAAAAATGTTTTCGAAACCCATAAAAATTTGCAAATTGAAAAATCCATAAATAGTTCAAAACTAGAAATTTTGTTTTACAAAAATATCATTACATTGCATGAGCATCTTTTAGAATGATTTTGACAATAGAAGTAGTTTAACTGAAATATAAAGATTGGAGCTTGGTTTATACCTTAATCCACTTAATTTCATAGAAACCTTATAGGAACGTGAATCAAATCTTTTCATGTCAATGTGACTTAATTCTTTGAGTCTACTATATTATGTTTACATGTCATCTTGACTAACCTAAGTAGAATATTTTGAAGAGCACACATGACTCTTGAGGACAATGGTATAACTTGGACAAACACTATGCACTTAGCTCAACTCAGATGAGGTGGTGGGAGAAGGATTCTTTGGCTTGAGAAGCTTGCGTTTGGAAATATACGCCACCCCAATTGGAGGCCAGTGCACCCCAATCTTATCTAGTCACAAGGACGTTTAAAGACATGACATTGTGGGTTGTAATAAATCTTCCAAAGAGAAATAGTCTATTGGTTCAAGAAGAAAAAATCCTTATTTAAATGTTGTTGTATATAGTATAATATATATATATATATATATATGAAATAAAGACTCTAAAAGAATAGACGAACAAAAAGTTAATGGAAAATCAATCCCATATGAGTTATTATCAATAAGTAAGGCTTATACTTAAAATTCGAAGATTTTAAGGTTTCTTGTAGCTGGAGACTTGTCTACACTAGTCAAGCTCCATGGGATATGTAACTACACTGGTCACAATCCGTTCTTCTTCTCTACCCCCACTTCTCGAGCAGGTTGTACTCATAGCCGGCAATATAGCGATATATCGACGATATATCACCGATATATTGGTATCAATGTGATGAAGGTTCCGATATTCACATAGATATCCTTTTCCAATATAGCAACAGATAACTCACAAGACATCGATGATATATAGTCATACCGAGTCATATCAGTTGAAATTGAATGGTTTCGGTAGAAAATTTCTTGGATATTGACCGATATCGCTGATATTTCACTGATATCTATCTATATATATATATCAATGATATTACCCTTGTAAGCATGATTTCACTACCTATTTGTCTACTCCTAGTATTAAAACACATCATAAATTACATATTTTGTGCTACAAGGGGGTGTGTACGATGATTATTCAATCGGTGGACTTTGCCCTCTTTGGCAATAGAGATGAAAACAAGTCTAATTCTGATCAATTTAGGATCACAGGTCCAAAATACATCTCATCAATCAACTTAGCTGTCAGCATTACCAACCATTGATTTGTGTGATATAATGTATATAAGGTGCTAAATACACCTCATTCTTTCATATAAATATGTATTTCTTGTTATTTATTGTTTTAATAACCAAGATTTATCTTAATTTCTGAATGAAATTATTTTTTACGCCATTTTTGACAAAGAGGACCGATACGATATCAGAATCGATATTTCCTACCTTGCCCTCTGCGGAACTCTTGGTTCTAAACCCCTCATGATTAGGTAATCTCTTTTACAATATTGCATTAATTTACGTTTTTTCTTTATTTTTATCAATAGATAAATGTGTATACCTTAGAAACGTTGTCACATTAATTATTATGTACATTTTTGAATCGAATGACTCATCTCAATACCATTCACTGTCTACCATGAGCAAAATAGGTGAAGGAATGATAGTGTCCTTATTGTTATCGATTAGAGAGGGGTGTCTAACGTCCGATCTTGGAGGAGCCGATGGTGTCCGACAATTCGGATCCGACAATCGTTGTATCAATCCTCTCTCTGCTCGCGGCACGTCATAAATCAAATCAAACATACAAATAGCCCACAATTTATTTTAAACAACAAAGAACGTGGGGTGAAATTTACTATACCCTAAAATAATTATTTATAACAAGCAAGTACAAGGGTCAAACCACTAAGAGCAAAACTTGAGTATATGTATAATTATTATTAATTAATAAATTATACCTTTTTGGGCATTTTATGGGTTTTAATTATCTTTAATATTTATGAATTTTTAATTATTTTATATAAGTTTTATTTAAATTTAAATTTTTATCTTTCTTTTTAATTTTCAAAATTTTAGTTTCATTTTATTTTTAATGATATAGCAAATATTTATATATAGTAATAATATATATTATAAATAATATATAAAATATAAAATAAATATATAAATAAATAAATATATATATAGGAACATTCTTTTTTTATTTTTTACATGTTTTAAATATAAAATAGATCTTGATAAGTAATATATATGTATTATCAGGTATATATAGTATATATAGGGTCTATAATTTTAAATATGTATATATATAAAGATAGTCAAAAATCAGAAAAGAAAATTTTTTTTATCTTTTTATTATATTTCACTATTTTAGTGATTTTTTATATTTTTCTGCTAATTTATATATATATTTAGAGTATTAACTATATCAAATCAGTGTCTATAATATATAGTTCGTATTGTTTTGGGTATTAAAAATAGATAATAAGTCCAAAATTTCCTAAACTATTTTTAATATATACTATATAATATAAATGAAAATATACTATAGAAAACTATTTTTTAATTTTTAGATAATAGAGTTTTATGATTTTATTGTTTTCCTTTTGTATTTTTTGATTTTTTGTCTAGAGGTATAATATATATTTATATATACTATATTTTTTTAGAAATTTTAAAGTTAGTTTTATATTTTTTGGATTTTAATATACAAATATGGAATAAATAGCTAGTTTTTTTATTTTTTAAATCAGAAAAATACTAAAAATGCCTAGTGAAAATTATATGTGATAAGGCTACATAACATGCATATTAGGTAATTTTCCTACAATTTTTAGATATAATATGCTATTTATAATATTTTGTATACACAAAATAAAATTAAATTGCTGACAGGGACCAATTAGCGAATAGTCAGAACATTTCATACATTAAATAACACTATTAAGAACTCCAAGGGAATTCAAGCAAATATTCTGATTAATTTCATATCTAAAAACAACTCGATGATGAATCTCCATTTCAACCTTTAATCTTTCATTTTGGCCTTTAAACCCTAGCTAAATGCATGTAAATAATAGTATTTCGTATAAAATAACCATCATTATTTATGATGTAAATATTGTATAAAATACTATATTTAAATCCAAAATTAAAGAATAAAGAAAAGGAGAAATAAAATACCAGAGGTATTAAATGATCCTAAACCCTGAGACCTAGGCATCATGATGATTGGGTCGACAATGAATAAAGTAAGGGGAGATAAGGGCCAAGAAATACAATAAACCCTAAGTTCCAATTCATCAATAAGTCCTTTTTTGGACCTATTTTACTCTTCATTATTTATGCATCAAATCAATAAACTATACAAGAAAGTTGTTGATAAAAAAACATAGAAAAAAACAAACTTGATTCATGTAGAAATGATGCATATTATGCTTTATACAGTCGGAATAAAAAATGAAAATCTAAACTTAATAGACATGTATCTTCTCCATTTGAACTCAAAATTCATAAAAAATCTCTTTTAATTGTATATAACTTTTAGTTAGCTATTTAATGAAGGTTATTTCATTTAGTTTGGAGTCAAGATGCAAAAGTTAGTTTTTAGACCCCTAATGTATAGTATACATGAATAAAATATTCATTTTATTTATTCCTTATATTTTTCACAACGTTATACTTTTATAATTTTGTAAATATTATTTATAACTAGTGTACATAAATAGCCTTTCAAGTCCTTATGCACATTAGTTATAACTTAGATTTAGTATAGCCTTTATTTTTTATTTTTTGTGAGAGAGTGACTTTTATTTTGCTATATTAATGTGTAATAATACATGTGGACTTGGACTTGAACATTTGGGGCCCAATTTCCAATGTTTGTTCGCTTGGGTTCTCACCATATTTTCCATTGTTTTTATAACCTTTATTTTCTTTATTTTCTGTATTTTGTGTTTTCTGCCTTATTTTTGTTTATTTTATGGAATGAGTCCTTAGCATTTTTAGGAGTTCTTGCTTGGTAATCTAAGGCCAAATGCCTAATATATTGCATGTACCTATATCTTCTATGTTTGGACTTAGATTAGAAATTAATTGTAGAAAAATTGGACTTGAAACCATGTGTAGTGAAAGGTCTCCATACAACGCTTGTATGACCCATTGTGGTGGGCACCAAGGAGCCTCCAAGGTCGGACTCTTAGGTTTCTCTTCTAGTATTTAGCATTTGGTTCTTCATGCTAATTGAAATTCCTATTTATGGTGATTTCTCCATTTACATATAGCATATATAGATTAGGTTTATAATGTTTTTCCTTGCATCCAGCATGGAGAGCACTAGGAAGCATTATAAGTCTTCAATCTGAGCATTAAAAATTTAAGCACAAAGGTGAGATTTCCATCTTAATGTCGCCTTGCATTGCTTTGACTTTCTCTCCCTTTGATTTTGAGCATTTAAGGAAAATAGAAAAATCCAAACAAATCATTAGGCACTTTTGCATTGAAAATACTTTAAAAAATAAAAATCAAAAATTAAAACAAGGGGACTGTTAATTGCACTTTGACCTAAGTAAAAGCCATAACGAACGTCATTGTTTGGGTTTCACAAAGTCCTTATTGTATTCAGGTACACTCCAAACAAAGTGTGGCGCGACCATTAAGGAAAAGAGCCAAAATCTTAATTTGTGGTTGCCTCAATTACCACCTGGGACCAACGAAGTATGGGTGCTTTTATCGTACGTGACCGAGTAGGGCCTTATTAACGATGGTGTTCCCACCTAGTGTGGAGCACCCGACTTGATCTGAATTACTGAGCCTAGGCCACAACCTCACGGTTGTGACTGTCTCATCGGTTTGCGCTGAGTATCCTACTTGTGGGGGAAGTGGTGGTTTCACCTATCGGCTTCCTTTCTTTTCATTGGCTGAGTAGCTACCCTTGACCGATATTGAGGACCTTAAAAAGTGCAGATCACATGATACAAAGGAGGTGGAACAAGTACGAGGATACTTTCCTAGCAGTACATGCTCTCCTGTAGGGCTAGCCGTTAAGGTCTCGTGGTAATTTTTTTCTTGAATTACAACTCTAAAACTGAAAAGATAAAAATAACCTAAATTTTACGGCTTCACATGTGTTGAGTTGGTGAATCCAATTTTGTTTGGTGTTTGTTTGCTTAGATCTAAGTCTGAAGATCAAAGCCCCGTGCACTTGTGTAATTTTGTCATTTTTTCTCTTTTGCATACTTCCTCTTGACCCTTGCTCATCATGAGCCTTCTACTATTTTACACTCCTTTTAGTTCTCGTTTATCACTGTATCCTTCATCCTTCATCGATATTCCTTTTTGCAATCAATATGTCAACCCCTAGATGGTTTAGTCGGGACTCTGTCGGCAACTACATCGATTCCTTGGGTTCAACATCTGCCAGAATAAGGGGTGATCTCCAAGAAGACAGGATAGACCCTACAGACTTCTCCTTGGACTCCCCTATTTTCATTAGCTTTAGGAACCAAGAAGACTCTTGTATGGTCTCCTTCTGTCTACCACCTTTCTTTCACCAATAAATCCCTTGTTCGAGACATCTTCTCATCTCGAAATTGCTCCATCATTTTTGATGATTGATCAGGTATTATTTCTCAATGCAGATTCACAACTAGATTATGAGCCCGAGCAGGATTGAAACTCTGAGATGGCTCCCCAAGGTAGAGGAAAGGGATCATAAAATCCATAGCTTCATAGCAGTGAGCAGAATCAAGAGCAGGGCACAAGTCAGAACGAGGTCAACAACCAGTTACTAGCCTCCATTCAGGCAGTTCAACAACAGTTGACTGACCAAGCACTTGTCCAGATCGCCTTCCAAGAAATGCAGAGTGATATGAGGAGGAGATCGGAAGAGAGAGGAGGAAACCCAGGAGGGGGTGATGATGATATTCCTGATGATGGAGATTACTACTTTGTAGATGGATGTCGCGGAGGCGAGGAATGAGAAAGGAGAGCCCATACAAAACCCATGCTGAAGTAGACTTACAATCCTGGGGTCGGTCGCATCATCGAGTGGGTCCGGATTCCGCGGATCTACGAACATTTTGTGCTGAAACCACTGCTCCTTTCTCTACTCCCTAGCTTCCATGGAAACTCGAATGAGGAACCCTACATCCATCTACAATAGTTTGGACGCATCTGCAGCACCGCTCATTACCCCAACATCTTGTTGGGTATAATCAAGATGACTGCTTTCCTCTTCAGCCTCCAAGGCAAATCTCTCCACTGGATCAACCATTTGGGGAAAGTTGTGATGACTTGGGAGGATCTAAAATCAGCATTTCTGCACAAATACTATAATCTCAATCGCCTCAATCTGATACATTCGAAGATATCAAGCATCTCTCGAGGACCCCAAGAGTGTTGGACATGCGAGCCCACGACGATCCATTATGCAATAAATGTTATTGTAATTCACTCCTTAATCTGAAATAAAGAGTACATAATTTGCATAATAGGTCCCTTAGTACAATTAGGGCTATGTACCATGGCCATCTTAATGATCATACAGCTGTTGATTCAATTATTGAACCATAGAGGCTGGTGCTTAGATGAATATCTAATGAGTTAGATTGAGGACTCATCAAACACCGTCAAATGATTGTTAAGAGATGATCTCCAGCCTGAGTAGGAGATGGCAATCCTGTCTCATTTAGGCTGATAACTGATCGACCACTTGATGCAGGTCCTCTGCATAAGAATAGAGATTCGGAGGTGTCAGATGAGTTGGGTCAAAGAGTTGACTTAACGAGATCGAGATAACTTAAGTCCTATATCATATGCTGTCATGATATAGGCACGCATCCTCTGACCGGAGACAGATGTGTTACTATATGTTTGAGTATGTACATTTGGCAGACCAATAGATTGATGACCTAATCAAGGTCTATACACCGACGCGCTGGTGTGCATATAAGGGCATATGAGTAGTACGATCTCTCAAAGGGATCATACAGGTTCAGTTACTGAACCGGAAAACATGAGCTCACTCTTGAGATATTGGGAAGAATCAAATTCCATGCGCATGGTCGTCTCGCTTTGGAAGCTTGACTGAATTTGTAGGTTTGATATATACTTTTGGAAAGTATATGATCAAGACCTAGGTATGATATATGCTTTTGGAAAGTATATGATCGATACCGACTCCCAATGATCGAATGAGAAACTTACTGATAAAACCCTGAAGTAGACAGTATAAAGTTGATCTAATACTTCGGGTTTATTCTGAGTCTTCCAGTATGCAGGATGTACCGGTATTGGGAATACCTGAGGGTGATGTGATCATAAACGATTATATAACCATGACGCTTCCGTTCCTAGGGAGTGATGAAACGGGTCTGGATTTTAGTGACTCCTCTCAAGTAGAGAAGTAATCTGATCTTAGTCCAAATGTTGGACATTGATCTGAATGTGATTCAGATGCAATGAGAAGATTAGATTTGCGGTCTTGATTTAATCAAGCATCTATGGGAGGCCCGCGATCTGGATTTGAGATATGATCTCAATATCCATGTCACTATACGTGGAACAATACACTCGCCCTGTCCTTATCTCCAAGTATTCGCGGAGAAAGCGCATTATCCTTGAAAGAGTTCATGGATAATTCTATTGTTGATATATGTATCCGAGCATTGAGAAAATGGATAATTAAATGTGATTTAATTATCATGAATAATATGAATTTTATTCATATTATAAGGAGAGTTATCTTAGATAATTAAATGTGATTTGATTATCAAAGATGTAAATAATATGAATGTGATTCATATTATTTGAGCACATGAGAATAAGTTATCCAATATAATTAAATGTGATTTAATTATTATGGATAAGAATAATGTGGATAGTAATATCCAATTATTCATAATATATTATAAATGTGATTTATAATGTATTAGAGAGAGTTAAATATAATTTATATTAGTAGATTAACTATTAATGTGTATTGGATACACATTGTCTAATTAATTGAAAATGTAAATTACATTTTGTTTTGGGTTGTGAATATGATTCATAATATTCCAATGTCAAGATTGCAATATTCCCAAATTTAATTGAGAATTATTTGTGTGAATAAAATTCCCAACAAATAGTTGTTGGAAAATAAGTAGAGAGAAAATCAAGGAGATGTGCAATCTCATGGGAATCCATGAGATTGCCCTCTAAAGGGGAAGGTTGATATCTTTTGTATTTTCTCTCCTTATTTGATTGATTTAATTTGGTATTAATATTTATTTGATTTATCAAATATATTTTATCAAAATTAAATCACAAGTTGTTGGTTTTTACCAACAATAATCTTGACCATTGGATTGACATAAATCAATCTCATCCATTGATTTTATATGTCACATGGACTGAGATCCATGGATCCCAAAATCCTATAAATAGAGAGGCATACCATGCTCTCTATTTTGCACACAATGCTTGAGAAGCATATCTCTCTTTCTCTACTCAACAGCCCTCTCTCTCCCTCTCATGTGGCCGTCCACCATGGATGACCTAGAGAGGTTCTCCATCGCCGCGGCATCGTCGTTATGCTGCCCGATCGTCTGCTTGTGGATCTTCGTCTTCTTCGGTGCGCCTCGCTCGTGAAGAAGACGTCGGATCTCGTGTTTCGAGATCAGGAGATCCACCGCTTCGATCATCAACATGGATTGCGAGAAGCACGCGGTTTATCCCCGTGCTCGCAAGCGTCTCCTCCGTCGGATCGGACTTGAGACAGGAGGTCTCTTCATTTAGAGACTTGATCGCAACCATGCTTCAAGAGGTAATCCTATTACTTGTTTGTGGCTTAGACGAGACGATCCGAGAAGTGTTCTTGGATCATGTGGTTTCGTCGTAATAAATTTTTTAAATTCCGCTGCATCGAGCAACTAGTGCGACTAGTCACTCCTCGTCGTATTCGATACGACGCTCACGCTTCCGTGATGTGCTTGAGGATCTAACCATATCCTTCAAGTGGTATCAGAGCCAGGTTGATGGTTTTGAATATGATTCGCTAACCGAGGACGACTTGGGTTCGTTAAGGTCGTGAAAGTTTTCTTCGCATTTGATTTCGCAGATATGTTTAGTAAATAAATTAGGCACTGTTTAAATTGTTTAAACACGAATTTAATACTTGGTATTTGTTCCCCATTAAATAAGGAAACCATAGTATTTGAGTTTGCGTAAATCGGATTTCGTTTGCTCTAGATATGGTTGTTTTAATGAACATGTATTCACTGTTACGGGAACTGTGAATCTTAACGTAATTAAGGAGTTAATTACTGTTTAGAGACGTCTCGAAATGCGTGCAAATCATATAGGTTCTGTTGTAAATCAAGTTAGCAAATTATGGAATCTTACTTTGCTTAATTTTGATTTAAATTGATTGAGATATGCTAATATTAGTAAGTAGGGGTCACTGCTGAAATTACTTTCCTAATCAAGAACCATGTGATTGTCAATTAGTGAAATTAATTGTTAATTTCATGAAATAATTATGGAAAATATTTGAGAAATATTAGAAGATGATTATTTTCTTAATTGACTTGACCCCAACCAATTAATTGATTAGATTTGATCTAAATCATAATTGGAAACACAATCATCAAACTCCTTGCTTGAATAGGATTGGGAATTTGTCTAGCAATTTTCCTTATAATCAAAATTGTTTTGATTACTATATGGTATAATTTCGGTTGAAGAACCGATGATCATCTCAAGTACAAGTTAATCAAATTGGTATTATCCTTTCCCGAGGCGGATATGGTGTCTAGTCGGGGATCGCTGGAGTAGCGGGTTGCAACGTATGCGGTCCGTCCCACTCCCACCGGTGTTGGCCATAACAGCGGGTAGGGCCGGGATAATGTCCGAGGGATTAAGTTGTATTTTTCTAATTATTAAAATACAAATTAATGCGTACTTTGAGGATAATACCGTATATATTCAAGCATAAAAATCGAGTTTGATTGATTGAATTGGATTGATAATTAATTTAATATGATTGCATTAATTATGTCCAATTATACTCTAGTTTGATTAGAGTTAATAATTCCCTTGGAAGAATTAATTATATGAATGTGATTCATAGTAATTAATTAAATTTGAATAAGAGGTGGAGGATCACATAAGTGACATCCATGGTCTCCCGTCAAGGCGAAGGGTTTCCGTCGCCAGGGATTGTATATAGGAGACGCCTGTACGTAGTGACAGCTCCTATATACAAGCGCATCTGGATCGGACTCTTTGCTTCTAGAAAGAGTAAGGTCGTATGCGTAGTGACCCCAATATCGGATCCTCATATTATTGGGGCGATATTGGATTGCGCATAGCGAGTTCTAGTCATGTTGACGGTTCGTTCAATTAACGACGGGTCAACATCACCTTAGGGGTGGTGGGCCCGGGTGTTAAAGACCGAATTGGGAAATGCAAGTTGGACTTGCAAGGCGGAATGTGTTCCCGCTTCTCTTTATTGGAGTTGCAGTTTCTCATATTATTGGGATGTAACAAAGATAAAGAGGAGATCCCAGATCTTGCTGAGATATAATGGTAAGTATATCTCTTACATTGAAAGTGATTAAGGGAATGAACTTTCATTGTTGACATGGCAAGACAACTTTGATATAAAAACTCCTAAATCAAAGTATAATATGTATATATATATATACACTCATGCAAATTTCTTATTTCAGATAATCCTTCATTAAACCCACTCAATTCTATACTCAATAATAACCAGTAAAATATCATGGATTGGACTCATGATCCAGATATTGTACTTGCAGTTGGACACATAATTATGTGGTTGCAGTATGCAAGTTTCCTCATAATAATGAGGAATGACAATTAAATAGATAGTAGGACTTCAAACCTAGGGTTTGTATGTTTCTATAGTCTTGATATCATCAAATGTGCTTTGGAAGTGACATGTTGATGATGATCGCAATTGTCAAACTAATCCTTATAAAATCAATAAAGATATTCTGGCATACATATGTGCTCTCAACATTTAATCATGAATGACATGGTTCTCTGCATCATGCAGAATGGTGGCTCCATAAGAGATGATGTATTCAAAATATTTGAATACCTACCTGAACCAATGTTTTAAGAGTTTAGATGGATGTAGGTGATTAGTGTCATCACTCTACTATCTTTACTGTAGTCATTCATGAAGCTTAATAATATTCATATTGTATGAATTTAATGAAGCATATATAAGTGTTGAAATACTCTTATTTTGAATTCTTTTTGAATTTAACATGAGAGATCCTTTAGTCTTGAGCAATGGTTGCTTAGAGATAAAGGGAGCGCAGTGGAAGCATGGGTTGGCCCCAAGTAAGAAGTATAGTCAAAGAGTTGATTGTACTTCTATGACTTCCATCCAAAGAGTTGGATGAATGCCAATATTGCAATAAGTTGATGTGTTGATACTATGACTATCAAGTCTGTCTAGAATCCTCAAAAAAGGACTCGGATGGAGCATCAATATAATCTACATAGATCATTGATATTGACTTGCTTATTGAATAATATAAAGTCTTATAATTGTATCTCAATCTTCTAACAACACTTGCAATGGGTTGCATATATTTTAGAAGACAGGAAAATTTGATCTTAAGGTTTATAGTCTTCTACATGGATATTGATGCAATTATTGTAACAATCTCTATTGGACTGATAGACTTCTCAATTTCAGTGGGAGACCTTAGTCATAGAGAATGTCTCTATGATCCAGATATTAGAATACATTATTGTTTATTTCTAAATGTTGGAGATAAACATGAATTCTGAAATTTATCTATCATAAAGACTTATGATGGATATATATTTCAGATAGTAATCTAACATCTAGCGGACTCCATAAAATTAGAAATTAATGAATGGTTCATTAAGATTTCTAATACTGAAAATTAAACCTTTAAAGATCAATAGGAGGACAAAGATCATTTGACAATGATCTGGCATCATGTTTTGGACATTTATCTGTTTATATGATCAATAGACTGATAAGAGATGAACCTTTAGATTGTCTAAATGTTCAAATCTTACATACTTGTGAATATTGTATTCAACAGTAGAAATGTCCAATAAACCCTTCCTTGGAATGGTAAAAAATGTCAAAGTATTCAAGATCTCATACATATTGATGTATGTGAATCATCTATATCAAAATAAACATTATGGATATGTGATATCTATTAATGATTATTTGTGATATGAGATTTCTTCTCTTCACTTAGAAAACCTTGAAATGTTCAAAGATTTCACAATTTTGGTTTAGAACCAAAGGTTGAAGTAAGATGAAAAGAATTTGATCTAACCAGGGTAGCTTGTACCTATTAGATGAATTCAAGGAATACCTTATAGAGATGTGAATATCATTCCTATCTCACCCCTCCTAATGAACCTTAACTCAATAGAGTTGTAGGGAGATACAATTGATCATGTGTGACATGATTTGATCAATGATTAATCTTAGCATAATTATCTCTTAGTTTCCAGGTATATGTATATGTGGTAGAGACTACATTATACACTTAATAAGGTCCCAAGCTGGTAAGCTGGAATCTAGCACCAGAGAGTGCTACTTCATTAGGAAAATAAAGGATGGTATTAGATACCTACTTTATGACCTTGAGATTCTTAAAAGATCACATCTTTGAGAATATGATTCTTATAGGATCTCTCTTGAGAATCAAGATGAAAATGAAGTAACGGAACTCATTTAATCTTGAAAAGATAATGAGGCTCCTGAAATCGGAAACTAAAATAGATAATTAAAGATGAAACATTAATACCTCTTCAAATAAGTTTGAGGATGGATTCCATGTATCAGTTAAATCTGAAAATGATTGGACTTCATGTGATGAAGCTCCTGAGGATCATGACATGGAAAGATGGATGTTAGCAATAAAAGTCTAATGTAGACTTCATATACAAGTGTTGTATATGGACCCTCGAGGATCCACCTATATGGGTCAGACCCATTAAGATGTAAATGGATCTTCAAGAGAAATAGGGAACCTGATGAGAAGGTATAGACCTTCAAAGCACGGTTCGTAGCCATGAGCTACACACCGAAGAGAAGGCATCGCTTGCGATAAGACTTGCTCTCCAGTGACCTTGCTTTAACCCATCAGAATATTGCTAACTATAGCTACACAACTTGTCTATGACATCTTCATGATGTGAGTCAAGATTGCATTCCTCTATGAATACCTCTCTGAGGATATTCATATGAAGTAGCCCCAGGGCTTCATGATTGAGGAAAGCAAGGTGTGCTAGCTGAAGAACTCTATCATTGGACTCAAATAAGCTTCTTGTAATTGGAACATAAGATTTGATGAATTATAAATGTTATGATTTCAGATAAAATCTTGATGAACCATGTGAAGCTTAGTGGGAGTGCCATTGTGTTCATCATGCTAAATGTAGATATTATCCTAATCATTTGGAATGATCTAAGGATGATAGTAATAAGTGTTTTGAAATTTGGTTGTTCCATACTTTGAGATATGATCTCAAGGATACATCTTAGATCTTAGTTCTGAAGTCGTTCAGAAACAAAGAGAAGAGGATATTGGGACCGTCACATTAGTAGTACACCTTGGACTTATTCCATTTTCTGGAAAATTCCAAGAGAGGCTTCCTTCCCTTAAGATGTGGTAGTGACCTGTCTAAAGGGATAGCACCTCAAAGAGTTGAGGAAGTAAATGCTAGAACTGCTTGCACTTGTGCATCAGTTACGCGAAGCTGAAGTATATGCTAGATGTATACAAGAGCCATATGTCTGCCATGCAGTGGGAGTAGTAAACTGTTACTAATCCTACTCTGGAAATAAAACACTTGGTTACAGTAATAACAATATCTTCAAAGATGATGAAACTTAGAGATAGTGATCTCAAAGTCTTATCTTCAAAAGTTTAAGATCTTGTAGATAGTAATCTACGAGGGTCTTACCTGTAGATACCCTAGGAGATAGAGATCTCCAGGAATTAAGGTATTCTAATAAGGATTATGGGAATACTGGTTATGATAATTTATAAGATGTAGTGTCAATGACACTATAACCGACAAAATTGAGTATTGGTTGCATAGGATGCAACATTCGCATTGGATGCGAGCACTGTTGCTAGGAGATATGCAAGTGTCGTAAAAGGACTTGGTGTAGTCTCTTGGGAACAGAGTGACTGATCAGCTTACCTAGCTATTTTCTAAATAGCCTATGATTGTCACATGAGTGTGGGTTTAAATGATTAGCCCATTAGTGGCTCTTTGGGCTAGTGGCAGATTGTTGGACATGCGAGCCCAAGGCGATCCATTATGCAATAAATGTTATTGCAATTCACTCCTTAATATGAAATAAAGAGTACCTAATTTGCATAATAGGTCCCTTAGTACAATTAGGGCTATGTACCATGGCCATCTTAATGATCATACAGCTGTTGATTCAATTGTTGAACCATAGAGGCTGGTGCTTAGATGAATATCTAATGAGTTAGATTGAGGACTCATCAAGCACCGTCAAATGATTGTTAAGAGATGATCTCCAACCTGAGAAGGAGATGGCAATCCTATCTCATTTAGGCTGATAACTGACCGACCTCTTGATGTAGGTCCTCTGCATAAGAATGGAGATTCGGAGGTGTCAGATGAGTTGGGTCAAAGAGTTGACTTAACGAGATTGAGATAACCAAAGTCCTATATCATATGCTGTCATGATATAGGCACGCATCCTCTGACCGGAGACAGATGTGTTACTATATGTTTGAGTATGTACATTTGGCAGACCAATAGGTTGATGACCTAATCAAGGTCTATACACCGGCGCGTTGGTGTGCATATAAGTGCATATGAGTAGTACGATCTCTCAAAGGGATCAAACGGGTTCAGTTACTGAACCGGAAGACATGAGCTCACTCTTGAGATATTGGGAAGAATCAAATTCCATGTGCATGGTCGTCTCGCTTTGGAAGCTTGACTGAATTTGTAGGTTTGATATATACTTTTGGAAAGTATATGATCAAGACCTAGGTATGATATATTCTTTTGGAAAGTATATGATCGATACCGACTCCCAATGATCGAATGAGAAACTTACTGATAAAACCCTGAAGTAGATAGTATAAAGTTGATCTAATACTTCGGGTTTATTCTGAGTCTTCCAGTATGCAGGATGTACAGGTATTGGGAATACCTGAGGGTGATGTGATCATAAACGATTGTATAACCATGAAGCTTCCATTCCTAGGGAGTGATGAAACGGGTCTGGATTTTAGTGACTCCTCTCAAGTAGAGAAGTAATCTGATCTTAGTCCAAATGTTGGACATTGATCTGAATGTGATTTAGATGCAATGAGAAGATTAGATTTGCGGTCTTGATTTAATCAAGCATCTATGGGAGGCCCGCGATCTGGATTTGAGATATGATCTCAATATCCATGTCACTATACGTGGAACAATACAATCGCCCTGTCCTTATCTCCAAGTATTCGCGGAGAAAGCGCATTATCCTTGAAAGAGTTCATGGATAATTCTATTGTTGATATATGTATCCGAGCATTGAGAAAATGGATAATTAAATGTGATTTAATTATCATGAATAATATGAATTTGATTTATATTATAAGGAGAGTTATCTTCGATAATTAAATGTGATTTGATTATCAAAGATGTAAATAATATGAATGTGATTCATATTATTTGAGCACATGAGAATAAGTTATCCAATATAATTAAATGTGATTTAATTATTATGGATAAGAATAATGTGGATAGTAATATCCAATTATTCATAATATATTATAAATGCGATTTATAATGTATTAGAGAGAGTTAAATATAATTTATATTAGTAGATTAATTATTAATGTGTATTGGATACACATTGTCTAATTAATTGAAAATGTAAATTACATTTTGTTTTGGGTTGTGAATATGATTCATAATATTCCAATGTCAAGATTGCAATATTCCCAAATTTAATTGAGAATTATTTTGGTGAATAAAAATCCCAATAAATAGTTGTTGGAAAATAAGTAGAGAGAAAATCAAGGAGATGTGCAATCTCATGGGAATCCATGAGATTGCCCTCTAAAGGGGAAGGTTGATCTCTTTTGTATTTTCTCTCCTTATTTGATTGATTTAATTTGGTATTAATATTTATTTGATTTATCAAATATATTTTATCAAAATTAAATCACAAGTTGTTGGTTTTTACCAACAATAATCTTGACCATTGGATTGACATAAATCAATCTCATCCATTGATTTTATATGTAACATGGATTGAGATCCATGGATCCCAAAACCCTATAAATAAAGAGGCATACCATGCTCTCTATTTTGCACACAATGCTTGAGAAGCATATCTCTCTCTCTCTACTCAACAGCCCTCTCTCTCCCTCTCATGTGGCCGTCCACCATGGATGACCTAGAGAGGTTCTCCATCACCGCGGCATCGTCGTTATGCCGCCCGATCGTCTGCTCGTGGATCTTCGTCTTCTTCGGTGTGCCTCGCTCGTGAAGAAGACGTCGGATCTCGTGTTTCGAGATCAGGAGATCCACCGCTTGGATCATCAACATGGATTGCGAGAAGCACGCGGTTCATCCCCGCGCTCGCAAGCGTCTCCTCCGTCGGATCGGACTTGAGACAGGAGGTCTCTTCGTTTAGAGACTTGATCGCAACCACGCTTCAAGAGGTAATCCTATTACTTGTTTGTGGCTTAGACGAGACGATCCGAGAAGTGTTCTTGGATCATGTGGTTTCGTCGTAATAAATTTTTTAAATTCCGTTGCATCGAGCAACTAGTGCGACTAGTCACTCCTCGTCGTATTCGATACGACGCTCACGCTTCCGTGATGCGCTTGAGGATCTAACCATATCCTTCAAAGAGTCCATTCATGAAACATTGGATAGATTCAATGATTTGATAGAGAGATACCCCCATCATGATATACCCATGACCAGTCTGGTCCAACAATTTTTCAGGGGTGTCATTGAATATAGTCAATGTTTGGTTGACACCACCTGCGGAGGTTCATACTTCAACAAGGACGACGATGCAGTATGGCAGATATTCAAGGAAGTGGTTGAAGGAGGGGCCACACTTTCCTCCTCTCGTTCCTTTTGATTCCCGCCACAGAAACAGATCTTCCACAAGAACATTAATATGGTGTATACCCAAGAATTGGACATGTGTGGGAACTTCGACCTAAGCATTATTCGAAGTCACCTGACCAAAATTGACATTATTGAGAAGAGGTCACAGAGCCTAGAGAAGCTTGTTAGGATTGAGCAATGCATGAAGGGCCTAGACAAGCTCGACATCATAACCGAGCAGCTGGAGCTACCGGTGAACACTATCAGTGCCTATAATGCAGTGACAACCGCACATGAGCCTCCAGCAGAGAAGAAGTGGCAAACACCTCCACAATTGGCTCAGCCGAGTCCCAGTCAGCCCCATGTCCATTATGTGTACTATCTGTAGGCCCCCGAGTCGCAACGGCAATAGCCGTAGACACAGATGGTCATCTACCAGCCATTTGAGTTCCTGCCTCGATACATCGAGACTTGTTCTCCACCTCCACTACTCATCTATGAGGAAAATGACATTTGGAGTAATGAACAGCAGCTAAGCCATCCTCAAGGACAACCACATGGTCAGAACTATGCCAACCGGCCATTTCACCATCAGTAAAGAGGGTGGACATATCAGCCCAACCAAGCCCAGCAGCACCAACCTCCACAGCAAGGATACACCTCGAGGTAGAACTACCAACAATTGTTCGGATATCTCCAGTCACACTATCAACAGTCGGCTTGTTAGACATGCGAGCGCACGACGAGCCATTATGCAATAAATGCTATTGCAAATATCGTTCTCTGATCTGAAATGAATAATAACTAATTTGCATAATAGGTCCCTTAGTACAATAAGGGTTATGTGTCATGTCCATCTTAATGATCATACAGTTGTCGATTCAAATGTTGAATAACTAAGGCTGGTGCTTGGATGAATATCTACAGAGTTAGATTGAGGACTCATCAAGCACCGTCAAATGATTAGTAATACATGATCTCTAGCATGAGTAGGAGATGGCAAGCCTTTCTCTCATAGGCTGATATCTAACCAAAATCTTGATGTAAGTCCTCTACATAGGAATAGAGATTCGGAGGTGTTAGATAAGTTAGATCTAAGAGTTGACTTAACAAGATCGAGATAACGAAGATCTATGTCGTATACTGTCATGATATAGACATACATCCTTTGACCGGAGGCAGAAGTATTACTATATGTTTGAGTAAGTACATTTGGTGCACTGATAGGTTGATGATCTAATCAAGGTCTATACACCGGCGAGATGGTGTGCATATGAGGGCATATGAGTAATACGATATCTCAATGGGATCATACATGTTCATTACTGAACCTGCACTCATGAGATATTGGGATCAAATTCCGTGCATGCCATCTCATTTTGGAAGCTTAACTAAATTTGTAGGTTCGATATATTCTTGTAGAGAGTATACGATCAATACCTGTATATGATATATGCTTTTGGAAAGGATATAATCGATACCGAATCTCGATGATCAAATGAGAAACTTAATGATAAAACCCTCAAGGAGACAGTGTAAATAAGATCTAAAACTTCATGTATATTCCAGGTTACCTAGTATGCATGACGTATAGGTATTAGGAATGCCTGAGGGTGATGTAATCATAAATGATTGTATAACCATTACACTACCATTTTGAGGAAGTGATGAAACAGGTTTGGATTTTAGTGACTCCTCTCAGTAGAGAAGTAATTTAATGTTGTTCCAAATGTTGGACAGTGATCTGAATGTGATTCCGATGTAATGAGAAGATTAGATTTATGACTTTGATTTAATAAAAGATTTATGGGAGGTCCCCAAGATCTAGATTTGAGATGTGATCTCAATATCCAAGTCATTATACATGGAACATATAATCACCATGTCCTTATCTCAAAGTATCCGCGTAGAAAGCGGATTGTTCTTGAAAGAGTTCAAGAATAATAACATTATCGATAATGTATCTGAGCATTGGCAATTAAATGTGATTTAATTATCTTAAATAATTTGGGTATGATTCATATTATTTGGGCACATGAGAAGAGCTATATTGGATAAATAAATATGATTTAATTATCAAAGATATGATTAATGTGGGTATTATTGTCCACAATAATCATGGATATTATAAATATGATTTATAATTTGCTGGAGAGATTTAATTGTAAATATAAGTATAATTTATATGTTGTTGTGCACTGGATTCACAATAAAAATTTAGTTGTAAATCTAATTTACATATTATGTTGGATATATGAATTTGATTCATATTAGTCAATGGCATGATTGACGTTTTCACAAATTTAATTTGAAATTATTTCTGTAAAGATAAATGCAACAATAGTCATTACATTTTAGTATATATATATATACATACATTAAGGAAGGCAACTAACCTCCCAAAAGGAGGCCGTCCACCTTGAACCATTCAAGGGGGGACGACCACCCTATTTTAGAGATGGTGGTTGCCTCCCTTAATTATATATAACTTATAATCAAATTAAAATTATTTAATTCATTTCTTGGCAAAGGGATATAATTAATTTTAATTTAGTTATTTGGTTGTTGTAAATTTGTAGCAATAAATCATGGCTACTAATTAATAACTTCTTAATCTGAATCGTTTGATTAAGAGAGCACATGGATTGAGATCCATGTGCATCCAACTAATATAAAAGGAAGGGTAGCCCTTGTCTTTTAGATGACTTAAATTCCAAGAGGAATTAAACTCTATCCATCTCTCTCTGTAGCTGCCTGATGAATCCCTGATTCTCACTCTTTATTCTTTTATTTTAGCTCTTCTTCTTGGCAAAATACCTTGTAAAGACATGTAAATATAATAACTTAGCAACTTGAATGACTTTGTTAATATTGCATAATTAAGCATGTTTTTGGTTAATTAAAAGAATAAAGGAAAAAGAAAAAGAATGATGTATTTAGAATAAATACAGAGTGACCTGAATCCCAAGAGAAGGTCAAGTCTTGACCTGATCGCAAAAGAAAATAAGTAGAGAAAGATAGGGTTCACTATGTCTTGCACATTTTGCCTATACTTAAACATATTATTTATATTTTTATTTTTGACAAAATAAAAAAATTATTCTTTCTACACCCTCATATATTTTTTTAAAAATAATAGAAAAATAAAATAAAAGTTAAAAAAATAAAATAAAAAACCATTCCTTGTATAAAATACATATGGACATATTACATTAACTAATTATTATATAAAATTAATAAATTTATAAAAATAAAATAAAAATTATTTTATACTCTTAAAATAGTATTGAAAATAAATAAAATATAAAATAATGGTAATTATAAAAAAAATAAAATAAAAATACTTGTAAATAATACATAGGTATAATATACATGTATGTAATACTATATATTGTATATAGGCTATTTTATTTTTCATAAAAATAATTAAAAATCATAGAAAAATATTTTTAAAAATAATAAACATTTCTTGTTTTATACAATTTTATTTTAAATTCGTTTCCTATTTTTTATTGAATTTTATTTATTTTGTCTATTCTGATTTTTTGATTGGTCCAGATGGAACGATGACCTCAGTCAACGTCCCCTTCCAGCCTGGTCGGGTAGCCTTCTCGCCGGAGCTCCTTCTCTGATTTTTCGCACCCGATTCTAAGCTCCTCTTGCCTCGAGATTTGGACCCGAGACTCCTCGTATAATCGAGATTCTCGCAGATCTCTTGCATCATCTAGATCCCCTTATTGTTTCGAAATCCATGTTGATCTTTTTGGACCCTTGCTTTGCCTATAAATCTTCTCATCCACTTCCGTAGCTGAACACATCTCGTTCCTCGCCACCCTCTCAACCCTTAGCCACCTCCAGATGAGTGACGGCTTCCTGGAGCAATCTTTGGAGCTTTGTTTGATGTAGCAGCGACGCAACTCAAGCTTTGTGGCTGGACTTCCACCACGAGTAGACTCCCCGCCCGCCGCAGCATGGTCGAGGCCATCACCCCAGTGTTCACCTTCGTCTGAAGCATAGGAGTCCCTCTGAACCTTCAGGTATCGCGTTCATCCTTTACATCTGTCCACTGATGAATCCACGATTCATTAACATTCTGTCTGTATTTTGTCTTAAAACCCTTAACAAATACATGTAAGTATCGACTAAATTTCTAAAAATGTATAGAGAAATATAAAAATAACTTAAAAATATTACCTTCTATATGCTGAGAAATCTAACTTGTAATTTCTCAAAATCCAAATTTCCGAACATCATAACTTGCTCATACGAACTCCAATTTTACTCTACTCACCTTTAAAGTTCATAAATAATATTCTCTAATCAATGAAGGTGATTTCACTAAAATCAGAGCTCGTTTGCCAAAAGTCAATTTTGGGACCTAACTACAACTGGATATCTATTTTATTTAGAACACACTATTTATCATTTTAATGTTTTTACATTTTTTTAATTATTTTCTTGATCTTTTATTTTAATCCCAATTTATTTCATAATTTTTGTAGATTATTTATATTATTTTAAATAAATCAAAAACCCTAATTTATAGGTTTAAATGAATTATATAATTTATAATTGTATTTATTAATATACCTAAATTAATTTATTAAAATCCACAAAAATTCATACGTACTTTATTTAATAACCTAATAATTAATAAAGTATAAAATTATTAAACTATTTAGTAATTTATTAAGTTAAAAATATAAATCCTACTTATCAAGTATTATTTATATTTATTTATTAATAAGATATTTATATTTAGTAAAATAATTATTATCTATTAAAAATTAATTACACCACAATTTAGATAATTTATTTATCTACATTCTTTATTTTTACAATTAATTAAAATAAGGTTATTTACTTTTATTTAGTATTTATTAATGAATTACTTAAACCTGTCCAACTAGGTGCTGACACATATCAGCACCTGGGACCTTTTTCTTCATGAAGGTCGGCCGGTAGTCTATTCCAACCGCTGATCTTCGACTTTTTCTCCACGCCACCTCCAAGCTTCTTTCTTCGATCTCCACCCTCAGATCTCTTCTCCTAACAACCTATTTACACGCCGGGCCTTGATATTCTAACAAACCTCCATTGTTCACCTATAAAATCACCTCCAAGTCGCCATTTCCAAACAAACCAGCTCCTAACTAACTCAGTTCCAGAATAGCCTGGCTGATTTCTCCACTTTCCCGCCTCGCTCCAGCCACCTTCGATGGTGACAACACCCGAGAGCCTCCCCGTGTGGGAGAAGGATCATCGGAGGGGAGGTTCTAAGGCTCCGCCACCTTGCATCGCCGCCACCGCGCCGCGTACAGCTCCGAGAAGACCGCTCGTCGAGCCATCATCAGAGGGTCTTACACCTTCGATTCCCAGGTCAATTCATCCGTAACTTTCCCATTTTATTTCTCGATCATCATGCCCACATTAGGTTAGCTAATCGCATCATTAGGTACCTTAAGTATCAAAGTTAGACAGACATCCTTAATACCTCTCAAATCCGAATCAAAGCATCCCCATTCGCTTTTCCTTTTCTCGCTTTAAGCCATGTTTTACAGATTTTGGAAAGCTACGTTAGATCTTCAAAATCTATAATTTTTTGGCTGATTCCTTGCGAATCGAGCAAGAAATCATTTCATTGTAGGTTATTCTTACAACATGAACAATTCATTATCTGGAGCTTTGAAATCCAAAGAAAGATCAAAACAATTACCTACTTCAACAACTTCCAGGACTGCCTGAAGCGCCACCTTCGCAGGCGAATCCCATCAAACTACGATCATCTTCAGTGAAGCTCACCTACAGGAGAGCTCGAGGGGTGAAGGAGTCACCCCTCTGGCCCTACCAGAGGCCCCATACCACTAACAAGCATCGAAGATAATTTGGAGAAGTTGACCCCATCGACACATGCGTAGAAAATGAAGAACAGAGGAAGAACAACCAGGATGCACATGTGAATCTCAGATTCATTACTCTAAAAGTAATTAATTAAGCTCTAATCCCTAAAATTCACTGGCATTTCTTTGTTTATTCTGCATAATTAGCATTCTTGCATGTTTTGATAAGAATTGCATTTTTTGACTTATTTTTGCATAAAATAAGAAGCCAAAAATCTCAACCAAAATGACATGTAAATAGCCTAACTTCTCCGATTTTTAAATAATTCATGCTAACTCCAAATGATTTGAAACCACCTCAACTGTGTACATATCACTAACAAGAATAAATGAAAAATACAAAAAAATCACTAACCTAAATAAGTGGGCCAAAAACCCAAACCCTAGATCTAGGATTTCCAGACTAAAACCTTGATATCTTCCTCATACAGTGTCAGATTTGATCATACTCACTTTTGAACTAATGTACATTCAATTACCTTCAAAACAAGACCCCAAGTTAATCGGAATTCATATGTGAAAGTTTGGTTTTGGGCCTCTTTTGTACATTTTGTATTTTAGCAGTTTTTGACCTATTAGTTTATGTACATAATTAACTCATTCAATTTATTTCTTTTTCATTTGTCTTCTTTGATAAAAGTTTTATTAAAATTCCCAAAAATCCAAATCCAAACTGAGCTTGAAATCAAAGAAACCAACTAAGTCCGAGTCGTTTATTTTGTTTCTTATTTTTCTTCCTTAACAAAAATCCAAAAAAATTAGATTAATGTGTAAATATTTATCTTTGATTTTATCCTATTTTTTTGGATTTTTATCTGATTTAAAAATAATAAAGAAAATATAAAAGCCAAAAATCAAGGTATTCTATGTACATGGAATACCCCAAAAATACCACCTTGCACAAAAGATCGATTTTGGTTTTGGTCTCTCATGAAAGTTGTGTATCTCATCGAGACGAGCAACTTTCATGAAGAAAATTTTTCGATTCAAGGTCTTTTACTATTTTTTACTTATTTATCAATGTATTTATTTTTCGATTTTTGTGGGGCTGTCATGTAGCAGCTCCTGGAGCCACCACGTGTTACCCATTTTTGGATTATATTTTCGTTTATTTCTATTAAAAATTATTAAAAATAAATCAAATAAATAAAAAAACCCTACCACATGGCATGACCTGGGCCGCTCGATCTCGACGGATCGGACAGTCCCAGATCTGTCCCCTTCCTTTGTCTTCTTCCCAATCGGGAGTGGGTGGCGCCGCCCCACCTCCGCGGTTCCCGCGTGCAATCTCTACCGCCTTCCTCCCCGTGTATCCTGGCCATCACACAATCGGTCTCCTACCCTCAAGAATTTTCAATCAATAACGCTGCCACCACGATCCCCTTCCTCATTCGACCTCGTCAAAATCGCTGGCCCCTCGTCACCCACCATCCATATCCGGCTGACCTCCTCCTCCTATTTATACCATAGCCGCCGCTCTTTGATCCCCATCTGCCGATTACAACACCAAAAGGAGGGGGCTTCACCAACCGGAGGTGACAACTCCGCGTTCCAGCTCCGTCCTCGAAGGTGCGGCGAGATCCGGTGGGCACCCCCACAGTTGTAGCTTTATTCTCAGAGCTTGCCTTTGCTCCGGCCTCAGTCGTCATCGAGCCTGTTACCATGATTCATCCGCTCGCCACCGTTCACCACCCAACAACGTCCTCCTCCTCCTGCTTCCCTGATCAACGATGGCAGCCACTCTGCCTACAACTCCTTCGTGTAAACCACCGCTATCACCGTTCACCACTCTCCACCAACGTCTACTCCGCCTTCAACAACGCTCCCGTCGCCATCGACTAACATAACCGATCCTCCGTCCTTGAAGTAGGAAGATGCATTGCCCAACAGAATCTCTTTTGTCTTCATCTCCAGAAGCAATGCCAGAGATCCCCCTCTTCATCGATGCAGAACCACTGCGACTTCATTACCGTTGAGCCACCGCATTTTGCTGTGCCTTCGACCACACCGATGTGCCTTCAACCGCCAGGCACAGGTCCCGAGGCCCCACGCGCCTTCAACCGTCAGGCACAGGTCTCGAGGCCCCCGTGCACGTGCATATCATGCGTGTTGTGGGAACTTACACTTAGGCCCCTACAGATTCATCAAATTCCAGGAAGACCCCCCGCACGTGATACCATGTGGGCAGCGGGAAAATTTGCATAGAGCCCTTCGGAGGATCTCTAAATTATAGAAGACACCCGCCATCCCAGAGGTCACGTGCCAAGCACATGACTGTCTGGAAATTTTGCAGAATTCACCGTGATAATTTTGGTATTTACTTTTAAGTCTCTTCTTTACATTATCTTATTTTATATTATTGCAATTATACCCGTGTGTTCCCCCTTTGTATCAGACCTCTACATGACATTATTTTTATTATTAAAAATAACATGATGTTCTTCAATTAGTTCTCTACATTATGGCATATGTTTGATATTTTTGTAATCTATGGTTAATTAATAATTAATTACTTTGTGGAAAATTGCATATTTTTCCCATTCCGTGCTTGGAAATTCATAAGTAATTAACCATTGCTCTGAAAATTGCCAACAAAATCACAGATTGTAGAATTAGTTGTATGTTACATTGTGCCCAAAAGAATTGCATTTACATTCATAGTTTGCATTGTAAAAATTATTTTGTATATTTCAATCTATAATTTTTAATAGGTATTAAATCTAGTATTTTTGAGGTTTAAGATTTTTTTGAAATCGATCACCTAATGATAGATCTTGGATAATTTTATTCCTTGAAAATAATTATGTTTCATATTTATTATAATTAATTATTTAAAATCACTTTGTTTGGATTTATAAATTCATAAATTATTTATCTTGCATCCAAAAATTCAAAAAAATTACAGTGCATTCATTTCATCGTAATTGTCATCTTGGACAAGTTTCATATTTTTTGGACATTGTTTCATTGATCTTTACATTTTAGTGCCTAAAAATGGCCAAATTAGCATTTTGCATCCCAAATTTGCGTTAAAAAAACAAAAAAATGACTACCTTGAAAACCGTGCACGAACTTTGATAGAAAAATTTCTAGGTTGTTCCTTTGCCTCCTTGAGTTCGACCTTGGGACTTGCCCAAGTAAAATAAACATAAAACCGAATTGATTAAAATATAAATTTCTTGTGATTATTTCTTGACCGATTCCGATTGTCCGCCTACAACGAAACGACATTAATTTAAACGTACGATAATTCACGACAATTAACTAGGGCATATTCACGACCTATCAGATGGCGTTGTTTCTAGGGAGGCAAATGGGTTATATTTTGTCTAAAAATTTTTTTTCGGTTTTCTTTATTCAGGTACTCTCTTACACACACTCTCTCTCTTATTTTTCTTATGAGATATAAAGCGTACGTGGAGCAGTTTTCAAGAACCAACGCATCTTCACCAACTTCTGAAAAGCCGCATTAAAAATTAAAATCGAGTCAAGTTGTGAGAGAGCGTAGAATCTAGGATTTATTTTTCTGCAATTTTATTTTTTTTGTAATTAATTGTTAATTTATAGCGGTGCCCGTTTGGACTATCACGTATGTAACAAGACTTTGAACTATTTTTGTGGTGTGTCGTGGCCTGTTTCACTCTCCGGTGAGGGTGGAGCCCAACTTGAGTGGCACGTAGGTTAGACCTGCACTTAAGGCTATTAGAGCTTCTATAAATTTTTGTTGTGCTCGTAGAACCTAGGACCACACTTTACTTACTTGAGACGTACATTAGATCGTTCAACTTAGTCAAATTCAACACAATTCTTCCCGGCTAATAGAATTTCTGCTAGGTGAGGTTTTTCATCGGCTTGCATTCAATTAGAATAAATTTCAATTCTTGTATTGCATCCCATATGGAGATTGCGAGGAATCACTGTAAGTCTTCTATCTGAGCATACATCATTGTTTCACATGCATCGACTTTTACCGAATTTCTCCCTCTTGTTTTATCACATAATAATAAAGGAAATTGGGACTGGACGGTAGGCGCCATTAGGGCTCACCTTAAATTTTCAGTGACCACCTAATTAAAATTGGGACTGCTAAATATAGTTAATTTTAAATAACCCATAAAATTAAAAATTTTTGCAGGAGAGCAACCCCGACCTTGGATGAATTTATCTGTCTAAGTGAGCGAGAGATGACACTTAATGTTATAGCCCAGCTCAGAAATTTTCATTCAGACTACTGATTCTAAAATGATTAGCTACTTCTCAGTGAGGATCTACGGGTAGCCAGTAAACGGTCCGGATTTCCTTAGCAGAGTGGGTGGTTTAAAGGACACTGCGTAAGGCTCCATCCTTAAGTAACACAGGTAGCTGTTTTACGGTCCGTTCTTACACCCATACTGGCTGAAAGTAGGTGCAACTAGTCGTAAGAATTCGGGACAGTCTTTAAGAAAATCTTCAGCACCTCACAGCTCGCTAATTATTTTCCAAGATTGTCTTATCACCAACTAAAATTGAAAATATAATTTCCAAACTCTTGCGGCTTCATTGTGTGAGTTGGTTAACCTGAGTTTTGATTTGTGTTTGCATTGGTGTGTGTGAACCGATTTCAAAGATTAAAAGCTGCACATTTGTGTCATCAATCTCCTTGATAAAATTTGGTTTTGAATATCCTGTGCACTTGCACCAAGATCAACCATGTCAATTCATCAACTTCCTTTGGCAAAAATAGGACAATGGTCTAGTACCCGTCTGATCTATATTGTGAAAATGAATTTGTCTTAGTTATAACCAAATCATCTAAACCCTCTTCTTTCCAGAATCCTCCAACATTTACGGGAGACTTTCACTCTTGGATGAATCTGGCCCCCTAGATAAATTCCAAGCCACTCTACTCAAATATCCGATCAAAGTCACCACAGCATCATATTCTCCCACTCCACCACTTGTGACCACATATGATCAACTGCCATATTGGGATGACCCGACTTATACCAAATTTCATTCTAAACCCCAAGAACCTTTTGAAGAACAAAACATCGAAACACATGGCTGGCCAAGACATCAACCCCAACCAACTTCATTCCTTCCTCACAACTCTGCTGGGATAGGTCAACACTACACAAATTCACATCTTTCCTTGACCTCATGGAATAATATGGAAACCCAATCACACCACGAGGAGAGACCCGTACTTAACTATCATCAGTATTGGATTAACCATAACAATCAAATACCTATCGACAAACTCGAATACCACTCTATCAATCAGCCTACACATACAGAGTACCAGACTGATGATATCGACACATATGCACCCTGTATGACTCCATTATTCGGGGATACAATCAATCATGACCATGGAAGTAGACTCTACTCAAATCAGCATTGCATGCCTGAGTCACGTCATGCTGAGTATGAGACCTATAGATTCCCACAAAATCCTTCCACTGACCAGACTCCGTCCATAATTTTCGAGGAGAAATTTTCAGAAAATAACGATATATATTTGATATTCCAAGAGACTCTCCTCTTAGATCATACAGGAACATGGAAGATGAAATGACTGGATCCCGAATACAAGAACATACACCAATTGCTCCAATGATTGATCATGAAAAGTTTTTTGAGGATGATATTTCGAGGATAAATAAGAGATTTGATTTAATGGAGGATAGATTTAGAAAGTTTGCCAACCGACTAATTTCACTCTCTGGTAGCTCGGATATAAAAATAGATGAGGAAAAGATTGGATCTCATGTTGAAGATTCGATGGATATTCAGAAACCCCCAAACTACGATCACCCTGGGGACGATCCTGACACCGACAACTCTGCATATTATTCCCCCTGGGACGACTATGAATCTGATTCAGCATATTTAAGCTCCTCCTCATCTGGAGAACACGACCTATCCACACACCACACAGAAAATACCCAAAAAAATTGAAATATTAAAAAACACTCAAAAAATTGAAAATCCAGAAAAATACATAAAAATTGAAACTGAAGAAGATCTGAAGAATTTGGATCCTGCTCTAAGGAAAGCCCTGGAAAAGAGATTGATTTTTGAACTTCCCTTTATACAGGCCATTGAACACTTCCCTGACCTTAAAGGATTTGTAATGGACAAATTAATGATGAAAAAGTTGGGCAAGATAAGAACAAAGACTGAAAGACATATTTTGTTAATGGCCACTTCCTTGGTGTTGAGGAGAAAAACCAATAGTCACATAGTGAAGTGGTTGCCCAGATTTGACTGTGGAATCAAAGACATAATATTTACCCATGCTCGAATTGATGACGATTCACCAATCAATATTCTCCCGACCTCTGTATTTAACGAGCTCAAACTCGGACCTATCAGGAAGATACGAGAGATTGTTCAACTGGCTCATCGATCAATAAAGCGGCTGAGAGGAACCATTTCTGTCATCATTATATTCTAAGGTGCTCCGCTCAAAATAGACTTCACGATCATTGATATTGAGCATCAAGTAGAATTCATCCAATCTCCAATTATTCTCGAAAAGCCATTCTTAGCATAGGCTAAGACAATTATTAAGTGTGAGACTCGGGAAATCAATTTTACAGCATTGGAAGCACTTTGAACTCACCTAGTCTTTGAGGAACCACGATTTTCTGAGGCAACCCATGAAGCCCTCAACAACTGTAACCATCAAGCGGTAGAAGAGCCCTACCCCATTGCTACACCTGAGATAGCGGTTGTTGATGAGACTATTGGTTTAGAGACTCTTCCCCTTATTCCATTCCCAGCTGCTCTCACCATGAAAAATCAAATATATGACTCATATGATGCTGAGACTTATGCATGGGCGCACCCTGAGTCGGCTGAAACCTTCTCTGACTACCTTGATCAAATCAGCCCGACACGGGAATGCTCCAACATCAAGTCAATTGAGAATGAACATGCATATACTCTCCCCACGGTTCCATTTCCCGTGGATCTCACCATAGAAAAGTGTTTCTTGTATGACCCTAAGACATATGCATGTGCTCACCTTGAGTCAACCTTCTCGGACTACCTTGAACAAATCAATCCAACTCAGGAGTGCACCACATTAAGACAAGTAAGAACAAATATGCGGGGCATACACAGACCAAGGAGAAAATTTTCAATGGTTATTCATCTGGTCACTCAAGTGTCAACACCTCACTCCAAGGACCAACACCTTCACGAAAAAATGTGATTGGTCCTTCATCTTAAAAGAAAGTTACCTTCGACCTTCCGGAAGAGGAATCGTCTGACGATCCCTCATCAGGTCTGGAAAGGTAATCTACATTAGGGAGGTCTATTCAACAGTTCTAAAACCCCATCTTTGCAAGGATCCAAACTTCGATTCCCATTGGACGATTCCCGTTCCTCACTATTATTCATCCAAAGTCCATTCTCCTGGTCTCATTAAATATACTGGAATAATTTCTTATGAGCTGACTGAGACCGGTGCTTCAGAGTATTCATCCGAGGATAAATCGCTTGATCCCAAGAAGGAACGAAATTTGAGAAAACAACTGAAGAAACTAAAAGACAGGAATATCTAGAGTGCGTCCACTTTCAAATACTATTCCTCTGAGGATAACTCTGATGATGGTTATCTTTCATCTGACTCATACGCATCATCTATTATCCAGCATGATTTCTCCGAGGATAACACTGATAATAATTGGGAATCATATGCTTCATTTCCTTCTTATCATTACGATCTCCCATCACAGGCTCACAAAAAGATCGGCCGAAAATCGCCTTAAACATCGGCTATCTACCCTCCCTCGCGGCCACATCGGTCTCCTTATACATCTTCTTCCTCTACTTAGGACACGGCCTAAGTATGGGGGGACCGATGTCATATGTATGTATCATTCTCTCCTCACGATCACCTCATTTCCACCCTTCTTCTATACTTAGGCAAATCAAAGCCTAAGTATAGGGGGATCGATGCTCATCTGTATATACTCTCCTGATTCACACAACCCGACTGTATCATTTTCGCTCTTCTTCTATACTTAAACTGTTTACAACCTAAATATAGGGGGGAGGGCCAATCTATCTTTTTCTTTTTCTTTTTCACTCTCTTACGCTTAGCCCGAGCTATGTCTTCTCTACGCTTGTTGTGATATGAGTATACAACACTCGCTAAGTATAGGGGGTGTGTATATATATTATGTATATATTTTACCCATAGCTCGTACTTTCACATAAGTCTATATGTATTTACGGCATGGGTAACTAACTTGGGAAAAAAATCCAACAAACAAAAAAAAGAAGAAAGAAATCACAAAATTCAAATAAATGTGTCTGCATTTCACACACCTACACTATATCCAGCATTACATTCATTGCATTTGTGAAAATCCATTAGGTTCTGAACCGAGTTATGAGCAGAAACCGAGAGTGGTCTGGACTTGACGTTAATCCACCTAATTTTCAGAGGAACTTCACTGAGAAATAGGATTTTAGAAGCTTCAGGTCTATGACTTAATTCTTTGAGTTCCACATGACAATGTACAGAGTTCGACTCTTAGTGTCTAACCTGATCTCATCATTCTGGGTACGAGTTTGGAATAGGGAATTAATTTGTACTCCCGCACTATGCACTTAGCTCAACTCAGACGGGATGTTGGAAAATATGTGAGTTTCTTTTCTAATAGCATGGAAATCTAAAGATCGGGGTACATGTTGAAATAACGCTTCGGAAAAGGGATGGACAGCAGCGCACGATTTTTTCTAAGACCCCAAAACATGTACGAAAAAATGATTCTATATCCGTAGGGGCACAACGAGATCCACGCAGAGCTACCAAAAATCCAATTAAAAAGAAGCCACTACCAAACAAACATTTGACCAAAAAGGTCCAAGCTTTAAGAAAACATGCAGATCTTGGTGGAGACTTGGCTAAACTGGCGGCTTCACAAGGAGAGGTGACTACACTGGCCACCCGCCAGTTCTTTTCTCCTTCTTCTATCTTCTTCCTCATTTCGATTGTGAACACAGTACGACGGACCTTAGAAGGAAATACCTGACTCCCCGAGGATGAGTTACTGGAGAGGAGGTTTGCATGGTAGTCTGACATTTTGGATGGGAAGAGCTAAAACCTTTCACACACATGAGTCGATTGTTCAATGTTCATGGGTATGCTTTGGGAGGAGGATTAATCTAAGATGACTTCTGAGCCAAAACTGTGACAATGATGTGTAGAACTTGAAGGCTGTTGATTTTAGCATTCTAAGTCTCACAGATATTTCGTTACACTAATAATACAAATGCTAGGCCTAGTTCCATTTTCACCATCAGCTCTTGATCTTGGTATGGAACCCATTCTCATTTCACCTCGTTGCATTGCTTTTGATGTTTAGGGATGAGCATGGTTTAAGTATAGGGGGATGATGAATCTCAGATTCATCACTCTAAAAGTCATTAATTAAGCTCTATTCCCTAAAAGTCATTGGCATTTCTTCATTTATTCTGCATAATTAGCATTCATGCATGTTTTAATAAGAATTGCATTTTATCACTTATTTTTGTACAAAATAAGAAGCCAAAATGACCTGTAAATAGCCTAACTTCCCCGATTTTTAAACTAATCCATGCTAACTCCAAATGATTTGAAACCACCTCAACTGTGTACATATCACCAACAACAATAAATGAAAAATACAAAAAATCACTAACCTAAATAAGTTGGCCAAAACCCAAACCCTAGATCTAGGATTTTCGGACTAAAACCTTGATATCTTCCTCATACAGTGTCAGATTTGATCCTACTCACTTTTGAACTAATGTACATTCAATTACCTTCAAAACAAGACCCCAAGTGAATCAGAGTTCATATGTGAAACTTAGCTTTTGGGCCTCTTTTGTACATTTTGTATTTTAGCGGTTTTTGACCTATTATTTTATGTACATAATTAACTCATTCTATTTTATTTCTTTTTCGTTTGTCTTCTTCGATAAAAGTTTTATTAAAATTCGCAAAAATCCAAATTCAAACTGAACTTGAAATCAAAGAAACTAACTGAGTCTGATTTTTCACTAACATTTTGTACAAAAATTGTCTTTTTCATCTATTATTTTATTTCTTCCTTTTCTTACTTAATAAAATCCAAAAAAATAGATTAATATGTAAATATTTATATTTGATTTTATCATATTTTTCCGCATTTTTATCTGGTTTAAAAATAACAAAAAAATTATAAAACCCAAAAATCAAGGTATTCTATGTACATGGGATACCCCAAAAATACCACCTTGCCCAAATGATCGATTTTAGTTTTAATCTACTCATGAAAGTTGTAGATGTCATCAAGATGAGCAACTTTCGTAAGGAAAATTTTTCGATTCGAGGTCATTTACTATTTTTTACGTATGTATCAATGTATTTATTTTTCAATTTTTGTGGGGCTGATATGTGGCAGCTCCTAGAGCCGCAAGTGTCACCCATTTTGGATTTTATTTTCAGTTATTTTTTATTAAAAAATTTATTAGAAAAATAAATAAATAAATAAGAAAACCTCGACCACGTGGTGTGACCTGGGTCGCCCGATCTCGGTCGATCGGACGGTCCCAGATCCGTCCCCTTCCTCTGTCTCCTTTGCCAATCGAGATTGGGCGACGCCACCCCACCTTCCTAGATCCCGCGTGCAATCTCCGTCGCCTTCCTCCCCACGTATCCTGACCATCACACAATCGGTCGCCTACCCTCATGAATCTTCAATTAATCGCGTCGTTACCACGATCCCCTTCCTCATTCGACCTCGTTAAAATCACCGACCCCTCGTCACCCACCTTCCATATCCGGCTGACCTCCTTCTCCAATTTATACCCTAACCGCCGCTCTTTGATCCCCATCCTCCGATTACAACACCAAAAGGAGCGGGCTTCACCAACCATAGGTGATAGCTCTACGTTCTAGCTCTCGTCCTCTAAGGTGTGGCGAGATCCGGTGGGCAACCCCACCGTTGCAGCTTCGTTCTTGGATCTTGTCCCTGCTTTGGCCTCAATCATCGTCGAGCCTGCTACTGCGATTCATCTTGCCCACCATTGTTCTCCACCCAACGACGTCCTCCTCTTCTGCTGCCTAGATCGACGGTGGAACCCACTCCACCCACAAATCCTTCGAGCAAACCATCATTGTCACCGTTCACCACTCTCCACCAACGTCTACTCCGCCTTCAACAATGCTCATGTCGCCATCGACTAACTCAGCCGATCCTTCGTCCTTGAAATAGGAAGTCGCACCGCCCAACAGAATCTCTTCCTTCTTCATCTCCAGAAGCAACATCGGAGATCCCCCTCTTCATCGATGCGGAATCGCTGCGACTTCATCGCCGGTGATCCACCGCGTTCCGCTGTGCCTTCGACCACACCGCCACGCCTTCAACCGTCAGGCACAGGTCATGAGGCCCCCGCGCACGTGCATAGCATGCACGCTAGGGGAACTTACATTGAGGCACTTATAGATTCGTCAAATTCCAGGAAGACTCCCCGCGCGTAATACCACGTGGGTAGCGGGAAAATTTGTAAAGAGCCCCTCGGAGGATCTCCCAATTACAGAAGACACCGCCATCCCAGAGGTCACATGCCAAGCACGTGACTGTTTGGAAATTTAGCAGAATTCACCCTGACAATTTTGGTAATTACTTTTAAGAGCTTTCTTTATATTATTATTTTTTATATTATTGCAATTATACCCATGTGTTCTCCCTTTGTATCAGACCTCTACATGACATATTTTTTATTATTCAAAAATAACATGATGTTCTTCAATTAATTCTCTACATTATAGCATATATTTGATATTTTTGTGATCTTTGGTTAATTAATAATTGATTGTTTCGTAAAAACTTGCACATTTTCCCCATTTTGTGCTTGGAAATTCATAAGTAATTAACCATTGCTCTGAAAATTGCCAAAAAAATCACATATTGTAGAATTAGTTGTATGTTACATCGTGTCCAAAAAGAATTGATTTTACATGCACAGTTTACCTTGTAAAAATTATTTTGCATATTTCAATCTTTAATTTCTTATAGGTATTAAATATGGTATTTTTGAGGTTTAAGATTCTCTGAAATCGATCACGTAGTGATAGATCTTGGGTAATTTTATTCCTTGAAAATAATTATGTTTCATATTTATTATAATTAATTATTGAAATTCTTTTTGGTTGTATTCATAAATTCATAAAATATTTATCTTGCATCCAAAATTCAAAAAAAATTACAGTGCATTCATTTCATCATAATTGTCATCTTGGCCAAGTTTCATAATTTTTTGACATCGTTTGATTGATCTTTACATTTTAGTCCATTAAATTGACTAAATTTGCATTTTGCATCCAAAATTTGCATTAAAAAAACAAAAATAGACCGCATCAAAAACCGTACAATTTTTCTTCTTATTTTAACCTAGATTAATCGTATTTTTATTTTCTCGTAGCTGTTCTTTGTAGTCAATTTGTCTTTCTAGATCTTAAAAAAATCCATCTTGATTTGATCTGTCTCCGATTCCGAATTGTCATCTCACTTTTCCGATCTCCCCGCAATATTATCTATCTTCCACGATCTATCAATTCCGACCACATACGGTGGTCGGAGAATCGGATTCGATCCTTTCATTTTCGTCGGATCCTTGTTCATTCTCCGATTTATAAAAAATAAAAAAAATATTTGTTTTCTTATTCTCTCTAGCATTTGTTTTGCAGAATCATTAAAATATAAAAAAAATAGAAAATAGATAAAAAAACTTTTTTATTCTCTGTTATCAATTTTTCTATTTCGAATATAAAAAATAAAAAAAAGATCTTCTGTCATTCAGTTTTCAAAAAAATATTATAAATTTTTTTTCTAATGGTTCTCTATATTCCAGAAATAATAATTTAAAAAAACGCCGAGGCATGCTTCCCTGGGCGAGGCCGCATGCCCAGATGCCAGCCTCCGTCGCCTGGAGCAGCACTGCACCACCGTTGTTGGCTACCACCTTCGCCGCATCCCAGCGGAGCCTCCACCGCGCTGCCCAGCGTACGCCACAACCATTCAGTATCTATCACCATCCCCGTGTGAGGTCGCACGCCTAGACGACAGCCTCCGCTGCCTGGAAGAGCACCGCTCCACCGTCGTTGGCCCCGCAACCCATCGATGTCATCACCACCGCATCTCCCATCTCCGCGCGATCTCCATGCTCCCGTACTGACCCTTCTCTTTAGCCTGCCCATCTGGCCGATCGGCAGCCCACAACCACCAGCGTCTAACTGCCAGCCTAGCAACACCAGGCACAGTCGACCGCCCCGCCGATCTACACCGCTCCAGCTGTAGTCGTGCCTCGCCCGACCTCCCGTCGCCCTACGCCACCGCCTGATCCTCCTGAGAAAAGGAAACGAAAGGGGTGCCGACCACCCGTGCCCCCCTTTTGTTTTGTAAAAATGAAGAAAGAGACAGGGAACCCTAGGGATAAAAATTTTTTGAAAAAGTTACATTCAGCCCCCCATAAGTTTTCTTAATTACAGAAAGGTCCCCGACAGTACAAGCACGTGCCACAAACGTGAATCAGTGGTAAATTGTGGATTCTCCCCTTCATTTATTTCTTATTATTTATTTATGTGAAAATAATAAACATTTGCAGAACAGTCCCATTTATCAAGACATTATTTTGCATGCCTTTTTATTTAAATAAAGGTTTTTCTTGACCAATAAATCTTTTAAAAATCATGCTATGCTCCCGATGTTATTATCTTACTAGCATAAATTTTTCATTACATTTTCTTATTATTTATTATTATTAAAAAAATCAAAAACAACATTTTTTATCTTCCAAAAAATCAAAAATTCATAAAAAATTGGAAATAGCTTCAAAAATTCTAAAATATCAGACTCGTTTTATATCATTGTCTTTTTAATTTCTATCTAAATTTTGTGCATTAATTATTTATAAAACGCAAAAAATAGAAAAGACCAAAAATTTTATTAAAATCATAATCAAATCTATAAAAGTCCAAAAATTATGATTTCAGTTCATGTTTGTTGATATATGCATTTATTTCATCATAAAAATAATTGCTAGGAGTTTTGGGTATTAAAATATTTTTAAGTAGCAAATTACTCCAAGCTGTGCACAATTTTGCATTTTCTCACTGTTTGATTTAAAAAAAACAAAAACATATGAAAATTCCACGAAAATTTTTAAAAACATTTCAAAATTTTCAAAACCCAAAAATATTTTCTATGAATTTTTCTGAGTATTTTTAATAAATGAAATATTACCAAAAGAGTTGGTGCGATTTTTGATCATGTGAATATTGCTCCGTATTATTTTTGAAAAAAATACAAAAATCAAAATCACTAAAAATTTAAAAATCATAAAATAAAAAATTGAAATAAAAAATTATTAAAAAAATTAAAAAGATAAAAAAATCACAAAAACCAAGGATAGTTATCCTTTGAGATTCATGTTTTTCTCTTAATTGTTTTTCGATTGATTGAATAACCCTCAGGATCTGTAGCTTCCTAGAGTTCTACACTGTCCGCTATACCGGTTGATAAGTAGAAAAAATAAAAAAAAATGTTTATTTGTCATGCGATTTTTCGGGATAACAACAACTTATTTATCATTAATTTCCGATCCTCGAGATTTCGCGAACAACAAAATGGCACCGTTGTCAGGGAGGCACGACGAGGGTAGTTAGGTTTATCTTTTGACCTGCTATTCTTGGTTGTACATATCTATTTATATGTTTGTCACATTCACTTCATTGTTCAAATCACTGCATTTAGTTCATTTTTTCTCATATTTGATAATTGTATTTCTTACACATTCTCTTTTCTCTTTCTTGCGAGGGCCCGCGGAGCGAAGGAAGCGATCCTAGGAGACCCAAAGCACCCAAGCGACGTGGAGGCAACTTGATTCTTCACCAAGCCATAGGATAACGTGAGAAGAGAAGAAGAAGAATTGAAGAATTTTTTTTAAAGAGAGAGAGAGCGTTTTTCTTTTCTACCATTTGAACTCTTGTAAACAGACATTCATTTGTTGTGGGGTATGTTTCGCCAAGTGCTGGTGCACTTGGGGGGACCTCACCGGTTTTGTTTTCATCGCCTTATTTTTCTTTGTTTCCCGTGGATGTTGTGAGCTACCTCTTGATTTCTTTAATTAATTTACTTGGGCGTAATTAAATAGGTCCAAACACCCTAAACAAGAAATTTCTGTGCCTATAGAGTAGAGCGTAATTTGGACTTAGTCAAATTAACTTGTTCTTGCCCGTTAATAGAAGCTATCATCTAGGATGGTTCACTTGCATCATATAGGATAGTTTATTTCAATTTTGCGCGGATCACTTGCATGTAGAGTGCTGGCAATAAGGTACACATCTCTAACCTCTGCATGCATAATTGTTTTTATTCGTGTAATTGAATTTCCGATCTCATTCCTTGTTTTCACTCACATAAGTTAAACAGGAAATTGGACATTCGGTAGGCGATTCTTTGAAAATATTTTAACCAAGTGACAACTTCCTAAAATACGGGATTGCTAAAGAAAACTTGACCCTAAAATAAACACAAAGAAAAATAATTGTTTTGGGGAGAGTAACCCCCACATTATTTGGTTTGTATGTAGCGAGAGAGTGACCCGCACACTTTGATAAAACAACACCCGAACTCTTTTCAGACTACTATCTTGGGTTAGTCGTTCTCCAGTGTGGATCTCTTTAGTAGCTGGTAAAGCGGCCCGTGACGTCTTTAACAGATTGAATTGATCGGGTAGCCAGTAAACGGTCCACAATTAATACTAGATGGGAAAGATCTAACTTTGGGATTGGGCCAGTCTTATGAGAGCATTTGGTTCCTAACAACTCGCTTGTATCGCTCTGATAAATTGTATTCTCACCAAACTCTAAAATCGATAAGATACTTGACCAAACCTTCAGGGTCTTCACATTGACTTGAGTTGGTGAACTGGGGATTTGTATTTTGTTTGATTGCTTGTGTGCATACTCGATTCTCCTGTGCATTTGCGCTTTTTCTCCATATCTTTTGACTTGACCACTCATGCTCTCCTGAACACGTCTTTTGTTTCGGAGATGGCCGACTGGAGTTATTTTAATCCAATCTTCACAGATACCTCGTACTCTCCAGACGATCTACCTTCCTTTTTCCAGGAGAACTTTCCTCCTGATTTTTGTGCATATCCGCCTAACCCATTATTTCAGGAATCGGAGTACTTTGATTTTCACCCACCCTCATTCAACCCACCCGATCCTGGGATTTTGGAGTCACCTTTCATGATTTCTACACTTGAGATACTAAACCAGATGATAGAGCATATGAATTCAAGGATTAGCATCTATTTAACATAAATACGAGCCAGAACGCTACTCCACTATTTGAGGATATGGATTCACTTGAGGATAATCATGAGAGCTTGCAATCGCCCAAAATACAAAAAATGAGAAAATTTTAAAAATCCAAAAAGAATTTAGGAGACACATTATTGATTCATTTTGTGAGGAGAGGACCCAAATGCCTGATCATTTACCCATACATCTATTTGCATCATGTCCCAATATTGTCCTCGAGGATTCCATTACACAGACTGCCCTTAGCAATCCTTGTGTAAATGCTGATTTCGACCTCCTCCCTTGTATGTATGAGGTCCAAAAATTCAAATAAATGTTGACTGAACCTGAAGTGGTAGCCACCCTTCATGAGATCATTAAAGCCCCACTTCAACAGGTCATGACAGATTTATCTACTCCTCAACACAAGAAGATAAAGTGAAGGAGAAGATCTGAGCGTCACATCCTGACCATGGCCACTGCCTACGCCATCTGTCACCGTCTGTATGTTAAGAAAGGGAACACTGCCATACCTTTTGTGAGTTGCTCCATATCTGACTATTCTTGTGATAACACTCTCCTTGATGGTGGTTCGTCAATCAATATAATACCCTTTTCTATGGTACAATCTCTTCATCTTGGGCCTCTCAAGAAAACCAGGATGATAGTTCAATTTGCTGATGGATCTATCAAGAGGTAAAAGGGTATTTTAGAAAATGCTGTCATTTTTATTCAAGGCATGAATTTCATTTCGGATTTTGTTGTAATGCCCATGGAGACCTCCACCCCTATGGAGCACCCTCCAATCATCTTGGGACGGCCTTTCCTTGCCTCTGCGGGAGACGTTATTGATTATGGTTCAGGAGAGATTCGCTTCCATTCTGATGCAGGGAGCGATGTGTTGATCACTACACCCACTACTGACCAGAGACATGCATCCCATGAGAGCCTGCCCATGTTAGCCAACCCTAACGAATTTGACCTCGATGATAATATCAGAGATTCTTGTTATATGTTGGATGATAATGAAACCCAGGAATTCTTCTTCAAGGAGGAAGACTCGGAAAGCATAGACCTTGGAGTTCCCTCTTTTGGTATGTGGAGATGCATTGATGACATCCGTGAAATTAACACGATAGACACCCTAGAGCGGAAGGCAGAATATGAGACTAGACAGGATGGACATGATTGGACTACTTCCACTGATGAGTCTGTTCCTATTTACCCTGATTCAGATGAGACCGATCAGGCCAAATTTGATTTGATTGCTTTTATAAAGGAATTTGAGCGTTTTGATAAGGATGATGATCCAGTAGAGGCTCACCAGGCTGAAATTGATCCTACTTTTTCTGATAATGATTTCGAGCCATTTTACTTTGATGTTTGCGAGACTTCCCAGGCATGACATGACCACACTACTTCCAATAACTGATTTAGGCATGCACACTCTGTAACCGCTGAGGATACATTCTTGGTCGATCCTACTCAATTTATGTCTAATGATGATCCCAATATCGACCTACACCTTGTCAAATCCATACCTTAGTGGTCCTGTAAGAAGGTTCGCTTTCGATCTTCTTGACATTTGTACATCCACTCCTCTTGTATATCCTTTCGTTTCACTCTTTCTTCTCCCGTTTTATCATTCACCCCTTTCTCGTGTGTGTATATATGTTATACATAGGATGTGATTTATCCTAAGTATAGGGGGTTAATGATTTGTGCTGTTTATATTCATCATGTTCATCACTCTTGTTGTTGCCTATACTTAGTGATACTCTACCCTAAGTATAGGGGGTGATGTTTTTCATAATCGTGTCTTTTTATTTTTGAGTCTGTACATTCTCCTTATCGATTTTCCCCTTTTGTACACTCTACTATACTTAGGATTACTTGATCCTAAGTATAGGGGGGATCACCAAGTTCTCTTCTTTTTATCTTTTCTTTGAGTCGTTGTAGCATTGGAGTCTTTTCACTTTTCTATACTTAACACGAGTTATGTCTTCCTTTTTCGCTCTCTGATCACTATCAGGACATAGTTCGAGCAAAGTATAGGGGGGTGTCGTATATATTGTATATATACTTTAGACATAACTCATACTTTTAAATATGTTTATTTAGGGGTTATGTATATAATTTGTAAAATCCACGTGTGTAAAAAAACAAAAAAAAACAAAAAAAAACAAAAAAAACAAAAAAAACAAATAAAAAACAAAAAAAAACAAAAACAAAATATGCAAAAAAGCGAAAAAAGGATAAAAAAGAAAATAAAAAAATTAAAAAATATTGTATATACTTGTATATATTTTACTAACACTTTTTCCTTTAAAAAGAATTACAAAACAAAAAATCTATAAAAACTTGCATAATTAAAAAAAAAATTCTTTTACATCTCCATTTTTCTCCAAAAATCCATAAAAAGTTCAAAATTAGAAATTTGTTTAAAAAATTGTTCTTTTCACGTGTGCATTATTTTTTAAAAAAAATTTCTTTGCATTGTTCATATTTTCTTGCATTTGCATGTGCATTTTTTAGGATAGTATTGACATTTAAATTATGTCTAGAATAAAATTGATGAATGGAGCTTAGTTGGACCTTAATCCACTTAATTTCAGAGGAACCTTATAAGAAATGGAGTTAAGACTTTTTAGCTCCTAGTGACTTAATTCTTTGAGTCCATAAGACTATGTTCACATGTCATCTTGATTAGCCTAAGTAGAACATTTAACAACACACACATGATTCTTTCATACCGTGGCTTATCTTAGACAAGCACTTTAAACGTAGCTCTTCATGGATGAGGTAGTGAGGAGGCAGAATCTTTTGGCTTGGGGTAGCATACGAGGGTAGTACATCTAGGAGGAACCTCTCATCTTCCTCTAGGGAAGGAAGTGCGTCTCAACCTGGTCTAGCAATGTTGAGGTCTAAAGACAGGAGTTGTGGGGTTGCAATAATGCTTAAAAAGAGGGATAGTGTACTATGCAGAATCTCCAAAAGTGGACAGGCCTAATTGAAATGTAAAATGCCTGCTGGAGTGTATATACAAGGATTAAAAAAACAATAAGAGCTTCAAAGACAAATTTTTGTGCAGCGGATGACTTGGCTATACTTGTAATGCATCCAAGGATAGGTATCTACACTGGTTACCGTCCATTCTTTTCTACATCCCCTCTTATTGAGCTGGTTGTACTTGAACTTAGAAGGGAATATCTCTGCTCCTTGAGGAAAGAGTTGCTAGACCGGGGAACTAGAGTTACCTTGTTGAGGGAGGCTATTTCTTTGCTACTTCTGAGATGGGGAGTTATACCTTACTTACACCGTACAAGTAAAGATTCATAGTCATAAGAATCGGTGTATGTAGACATGTTCTGACCTGACTGTTGAGGAGACCTGAATAGGAGTCCTACGGAACTTAGAGGTTGTTAGGTCTTAAATCCATTTCCCATTAAGGTTCCGACACACTAATAATCCAAAGGTTCGACAGAGCTCCAAACTACAATGTTGTGAAGATAAGTTTAATACTCAATATCATCCTACTTTCTTTTTTTCCCTTTCTTTTTCTTTTTCTTCACTTATTCTTTCAAATAAATGTTTTCTAAGGGACTAGCAAAGGTAAAGCATAGGGGGATGATGAATCTGCGATTCGTCATCTTTATTCAATTATTTTAGCTTAAAATCCCTTATAAAACACCTATATATAACACTAACTCCACATTCTTACTAACTTACATATGTGTGTAAATATTGTATATTTGTATATTATTTTAACCTAAAATAAATAAATAAATAAATAAATAAAACAAAAATAAAGAAAAGAAAATAAAAAAAGGAGGACTGTATACAGGCTGACCCGAATCAGGAATAAAGTAGGGGGAGATAGGGTCCTTAAGCAGAAAATCCAAAACAATGTGTGTGTGTGTGTTGTTGTAAATACTTCTCACTTATTTTGTGCATATCTGTATAAAATTGACATTAGATTATTTATGCATTAATTGACCTCAAATCAAATAACTTTCAAAATCAAAGTTGTAAACAAAAATGTGTTCTAATTAATAAAAATAAGTTCTCAATTAAATCATGTACAGAATAAAAGCAACATCACTTGGAAAAAGCCACTTAGCACTAATTGAAAGACCAATTCCGGCTCCATATGTACTCAAGTTGAAACAATCTCACTTCCATTGGTTTCTAAATTAAATTGTCTGTAAAATGGCTATAATTTCATAATTTTTGGAGTTACGAGTAAAAAGTTGGTTTTCCCATGTATTTTGTAAACATTGTATTTGTATATATTTTTAAATTATTTTTACTCACTATTTAAAACAAAAAAATAAAAAATTTAGAACAAAAAAAACTAATTTGCTTATTCACCCATGTAGATAATGTCATATTTGTATATAGCATGTGTATATATTTATTTTCTTAACTAACTCCATAAAAAATAAAAAAATAACATTTTTATTTCAAATAAATAAAGTAACGAAAATTCAAAAAAAAGTAATTTTGTAAATAGCTTTATCTCTCTTTATCTTTATCTCATTTCAATTTTCATCTCTCTTATCTCTTTATCCAAAAAGTCAAAAATTCAAATTTCATCTTCATTATCTTTTCTTTTTATATGGCCCCTTCTCCCTCATTCCAACTTGATCAATCTTTAGGAGAGGAGTCCGATCTCCGGGAGAAATTTTCGTCGAGAAAGGTGCCTAGCCTCCAAGTCGTCCGGTGACAGTGCGTCAGCCTCGTCGAGGCGATCACGACCATTTCCGCTCCAAAGGTGAGGTCCGTCGTCATTTTCTTCTTATTTTATCCTAGATTAATCGTATTTTATTTTCCCGTAGTTGTTCTTTGTAATCATTTTGTCTTTCTAGATATTAAAAAAATCCATATCGATTTCATCCGTCTCCGATTCCGAATTTTCATCTCACTATTTCTATCTCCACGCGTTCTTTTCTATCTTCCACGATCTATAAACTCCGACCACGCACGGTGGTCGGAGAATCAGATTCGATCCTTTCATTTTCGCTGGATCCTTGTTCATTCTCCGATTTATAAAAATAAAATAAAATAATTATTTGTTTTCTTGTTCTCTCTAACATTTGTTTTGCATGATCATTAAAAAAATAAAAAAATTATTCTTTGTTTTCAATTTTTCTATATCAGATATAAAAAAATAAAAAAAGTTCTTTTGCCATTCTGTTTTAAAAAATATTATAATTTTTTTTCTACGGGTTCTCTTTATTACAAAAATAATAATTTAAAAAAACGCTGAGGGGCGCTTCCCCACGTGAGGCCGTACGCCCAGACACCAGCCTTCGCCGCCCTGAAGAGCACTGCACCACCGCCGTTGGCTGCCACCTCCGTCACATCCCAGCGGTGCCTCCACTGCGTCGCCCAGCGCGAGCCGCCGCCATTCAGTCTCTATCACCATCCCCACATGAGGTCGCATGCCCAGACGCCAGCCTCTGCCGCCTGGAGGAGCACGCGCCACCGCCATTGGCCCCGTAACCCATCGGCGTCATCATCACCGCATCTCCCATCTCCGCGCGAGCTCCACGCTCCCATAGGGACCCTTCTCTTCAGCCCTCCCATCCAACCGATCGGCGGCCTACAACCACCAGCCTCCAACTGTCAGCCTAGCAACACCAGGCGCGGTCGACCGCCCCATCGATCTACATCGCTCTAGCCACGGCCGTGCATCGCCCAGCCTCTCGTCGCTCTACGCCACTACCTGATCCGCCTGAGGGGAGGAAACGAGAGAGGCAACTGCAGCCCGTACCCCCCCTTTTGTTTTGTAGAAACGAAGAAAGAGACTGGGAACCCTAGGGATAACAAATATTTGGAAAAATTGCATTCAGCCCCTTGAAAGTTTTCTTAATTGCAAAAAGGTCATGGACAGTACAAGCACGTGCCACGCACGTGAATCAATGGTAAATTGTGAATTCTCCCCTTCATTTATTTCTTGTTATTTATTTATGCGAGAATAATAAACATTTGCAGAACAATCCCATTTATCAAGACATTATTTTGCATGTCTTTTATTTAAATAAATGTTTTTCTTGACCAATAAATCTTCCAAAAATCATGCTATGCTCCTGATGTGATTATCTTGCTAGCATAAATTTTTCATTGCATTTTCTTATTATTTACTATTATTAAAAAAATCAAAAATAACATCTTTTTATCTTCTAGAAATTCATAAAAATTTGAAAATAGCTCCAAAAATTCTAAAAAATTTGGAGCAGTTTTATTTCATTGTCTTTTAACTTCTATCTAATTTGTCACGGGATTTTTGGGGATAACAACGACTTATTTATCATTAATTTCTGATCCTCGAGATTTCGCGAACAACATTGCCGCCACATGGCATAATCAAACGCTCCAGATTAAGTCTCAAGTTCTAATCTATGCTATTGATCGTGAAGGGGTAGAAAAATTGCAACATAAACCCGCCAAGCTTTCAGAATTACAGGCCGCCCCATATACTTTCTAGAATTACATTTAGTTCCCCACGTAGTGACCTAAATGTAATAAATTTAATTTTCTTTGCATTATAATCCCTACTAGGGACCTTTTTATAACAATACATAAAACATTCTTTTGCAGCTATGCCCCTGGCTTGTAGGGGTCGTTTGGACCTCATTTTTGTTGTATTTTTCCACAATTTCCTTAGGGAAGTTTCATAACTATCCAAGATACCTTTCTTGTATTTTTCCGTGATTTTTCTTCACTTGTTTTGTCAATTTGATTATCGCAATCATGAGCTAGTTTTGAGTTAATATTTTAGTCTTTTTGTAAAATCAAGAATAAAGAGAATATTTTCGAGATTTCTTTCTTGTCTCAAAAATCAAGGTTTTGATATTCTGCCTCCTTGAGTCCAACATAGGCACACTTACTTGGTAAAATAATATAGTATAGATGAAAATAGGAGAGAGAAGCCTATTAACTTCATTCTCTCTCTCTCCTATTTTCATTGATTTTTGTTTGATCAACGCAGATCTCTCTTCGATTTACGGCTTTTTCTTCGATTTTTAAGGTTTTCGTGTTTCTTTGAATTTCTATTTTTTAGGGCTTTTCATGTGTTCTTTTTCATAACTAATTTTTACAGGGCCTGCAGGTTCAACCGATTTCTTCGGAAGCCGAAGCAGTTGAAAGTGCAGAGATCGACCCCTTCTTTCACATGTTGGTTGCTGAGGGCAGAATTAGCTAGGATTTTTCTTGTATTTCTTTTGTAAATAAAAAATGGGGGGGGGTACTTGTCTGTGTTTTTGTATTTTGTAGAAAGGGGCCCCGTAAGGGCATCCCGACTTATACCTCCCCTCCCTTTTTCTTGGGGTATGCTCCACCGAATGTCATGCATTCGAGGGAGTAGGGCACCCACCGTGGTTTTTTTTACATCACCGATTTTCCGTAGTTTTTCACGAGGCTAGCTGCATGCTTAGGAGTTTTCGATTTTTATTCCTATCTGCTTGCGCCTTCGTAGATAGTTCTAGGATTCACAACCTAGGTGCATGTTTTTAGGATTTATAAAAAAATAATAAAGACATTCATTAGATGCTTGTCTGAAAAAAATTCAAAAAAAGAGAAAACCAAAAATAAAATCAGGACTGCCTAAATATCTGACTCTAAAAGAAATGTAAGGATCATTTGCTTTGGGAGAGTAATCCACGCACTTCAACTGCAGGTACATTTCCAAAACTTGTGAGTGAGGGACGGCACTTAAGGCTAGAACCAAAGACCGTGTTTCCTTCAAGATACTACTTAGTCCATACACTTGATCACTGTTCTTCAGTGGGCACGCTCGGGTTGCCGGAAATGGTTCAAGTATACTTAGCAGAGTGGGGGGTTTAGAGGACACTGTGTAAGGCTCCGTCCTTAAGTAACATGGGTAGCCGGAAACGGTCCGTACTTACTCCCACACTGGCTGAGAAAAAGCGGTTTTCTGCAAGGACTCGGGAAAGTGTTACGAGGAATTTCCGGGCACCTATCATCTCATGATAATTGGTGAATATACTTGTATGCCAAGATAACCCTAAAACTGATAGGATAAACGACCAAACTATTACGGTCATCATCGGGTTGTGTTGGTGAATACGGGGTTTGCTTTATGTTTGCTTGTGAGGTGTGAGTTACCGCATCTTATACGCCTTCTCCCATCTCTCTCGATTTGACATCGTGCTCTCCTGATTATCCTCTTGATAATGAAGATGATGACTCGATGGCTATTTTTCTTAGACTCCGTGAGCTCTCGATCTTTCACCGTCCGTCAAACATTTTCACAAACTCAGGATGCCCCTCTTCTCGAGTTGGTCCCATCTGATCTCAAGGAGAGTCAGACCCAGATTCTCTCGCCTCCCATCCCATCTTTTGAGGTAGACCCCCGCCTCAATTTATCGTCGCTTTCTCCAACCGATTTTCTCTGAGTTCTTGCGAGAAGTTTTCCTTTCCAGAAGCTTTGAAGGAGGTGGCTTGTGGAAAGGGACCAACAAAGGGCGACCAGCTGAGGAACATCATGCTGATGGAAGATCGGATCCATCTATAGATATCACAATCAGGATTCTCGATACATTGCAGCAGATGAATATTCAGATTCAATACCAATTCAGAATACAGAATGAGTTGCGAGTTGAGATCATTGTGCTCAGAGCAGGAGCCGGGAGCTCACTGCCACCTGCTGTGGTTCCCACGACCCTTAGAGATGAGTATGACCCTAGGGCAAGAACATTACATCATTGGATTTAGTTGCCACCGAATCAAGGGCCATACGAGTTACGTATGTCTTTCATTTCATTGCTTCCCAAGTTTTATGGGAATGCCGTAGAGGAGCCGTTTACCTTTTGCAACAATTTGAGATGAGTTTTGGTAGGGCTAATTACCATGGAGTTACGCAGGAGGTCGTTCACCTCAAAGCCTTCCCCTTCGCCTTAGCAGATAAGGAGCTTTACTGGCTCGATCATTTTGGGAGAGAGATTTCTACATCGACTGAACTGAATTCCATGTTCTTACGTAAATTTTTTCCTCTTGGACGAACAAACATGATGAGGAGTCAAATCTCCAATTTTACTCAATTGCCAAATGAATCGTTCCACGAGGCATGGATCGATTTAAAGATCTTACCGAGAGATGCCCTCATCATGAGATACCGATGAAGGTGCTTGTGCAGAACTACTTTGGAGGACTCCAATTGGATATTCAGGGGCTCGTGAGTGCCGCATGTGGCGGCAGCTATCTGAATCGGGATGTCGACTCTGTCTTGTCCATCTTCGAGGGGATTGCAGAAAAATTGAGAGTCGTCGACTCTACTCGGGCATTCCAGAAGGCCCCTCAACCACTGCATCACCGAGAGCATCATAAGGTGGCAAACATTTCAGATTCTGAATCCAATACCAATATCAGTTATATCAGCGAGAAGTTAACGTTGGTAGATGTGATTCAAAAGCAAATTCATGACTTGCAGCCACTGCGAAAGTAAGAGAAACTCGCATCTCTGCCTCAGCAGCTGAGTGATCCAATGAAGAAGGTGACGGAACAGTTGCTTCAGTATCAGCAGGCTCAAGATTCTTCGACTTCACAACTTGCTCGGAGATCTTTACCCACTCTGCCCACCTGACAGATCCATTTCATCCAGAGCGAGCTGGAGACTCCGCAGATTGATTGGCAGGAGCACCATCTGATGCCAATCCCAGACAGATCACCAGCCTTGTAGACATCTATGTAGAGCCTAAAGCCACTCTTGAGATCAATGGAATATGGTACGCTCTGATTCAGCAACCGAGTATACATCATCAGCAGCAGCCGCAACATTATCCGCAGCATGGACGTAAGCAATATCAGCATCGTCAGTACTACACGCATTAGCAGTCTCACCAGAACGTCTATCAGAGACCACATTATGTTCATCATCCTGGTCCACAATCACAGCCCAATTATCACCAGCAGCAGTAGTAGTATCTATTCACACCACAACGATCTCCTTAGTAGTATGCTCCGCAACAGCACATGCAGAGGCAGGAGAGAGCTGAGAGCCAAGGTTATCATACCAAACCAGAAATATCTTCGCAAGCCCTGGCACTCTACCAAATCATGGACATGCTGAGCACGCTCCAGACCGTGCATAAGACCGAGATGGAGCGAGTTAACCATCGTTTGAATGAGTTAACCACGCCCAAGACCACTCTTCCCTCACAACCTCAAAGGAATCTAAATAACAAAAGGAGGCACCCAGATCAGGTAGATGACACAACAGGTATGATCTCTTTTCCTAAATTTTTATCTAACTTCATTCATCTCAAGAGCGGTAGATCACTACAAACACCTAATCAGGAGAAGGAAATGGCACAAGGAGAGGAGTAAAAGCCAGACCATGATGCACAAGCTGAGGAGGATAACTACACCAAAAGGGATCAACCATTCGATGACCAGGTAGAAGGAAGCGATGTTGAGACGGTCGACATGGACTTAAGCGAATAAGACGACGACACCATGCCATTCCATGAAGACACGCCTGAAGCTGATGTGTCCTTTCCTGTTTTAGAGAGTTTTGTAGATAACTCTAATGCTCTTGATGTACAAGTTGATCCCAATTGCAATAAAAAAGAGAATTTTGTTCCTGAGCTTATTCCTTTTCCTGATGCTTTGTATGGAAAATGCATAAAATATCCAAAAAGAATGATGTTACTCCAGAGACTAATCGTCTATTACAAGATCACATCTTTCTGAGGATTCCACTTCACGATGCTTGGATCATTTTCCTACACTCAAGAATCAGTTGAGGAATAGATGCATAATACTTAGGAAAAATAGATCACGGGTTGAGAAGCATGTATTGACCAAGGCAACTTCATGTGCTAATAGGAACAAGATACTCAAGAAAAAGAAAGATTCCGGAGCTCACTATGTCACTTATCAGATTGAAGATGTCTCATTCCATTGTACTCTCATAGATAATGGTTCCTCGATCAATATACTTCCATCCTCATTGCTTGATTATCTCAAGCTAGGTCCTATCTACAAATCACGAGCAATACTTCAGTTTGCAGATCGATTTGTGAAGAGACCTGGAGGTGTATTGAGGAACATTATCGTAACCATTCAGGGCTTTTAGTTTCCAGTAGACTTTACTGTCCTAGACATGACTTGCCCGACGCAATTACATCTTGCTCCAATCATTCTCGGGAGACCCTTCTTGCAGACAGCAAGAGCACTCTTAGACTATGATGCTGGGAGAGTATAACTCCGTACAAATAGTGGAGAGATACACATTGAGATAGAGAAAGAATGTAGCAATCCTAGATCAGTATTGTCATTTACTTCAGAGGACTCCAGTCTTACAAAGGATTGTCAAAACATATTTGACACACAATCTCTTAATCTTGAGAGCGTTTATCTTGATACCGACGATATCCTACAGGAGGATAGGGTAGATCATATGGTACCTAGTTTTGTAGATGATTGTTAACATACAGATACACAGATTACATCAGATCCAGATGAGTGGTTAGTAGCAGTAGACATCTCAGTGCTGCAGATTGAGAGTACACATATTCTAGCATGTGAGTCATCCGATTATATAGCAAAGATCATAAAGTCTATTCCGCATACAGAGCCGGATGTATAATGGTTACACGAATGGCCACCTTCTGTAGTCCAACTCTAGAGATGCATACTTCAGAAAAGAGAGCTATGCCACATACAAAGTTCACTTACAGAGGCGGCTCTACTTGTTCATCCAAGGATCGGTATGCATATAAAAAGCATAAGATTTAGTATGACCCAGGTTGAAGTGATCTACTATGTACAGGATGCATGACTACTCTTCCACTTCATCTCATCCTGTACAGAGACTTGTGAAGCCATTCGGTTTTCTGGAGTACATACATGTATATCCTTTGTAGATCACGATTGTCCCCATTTTTGTTTGTCTTATATGCTTAGGATACCAGATCTTAAGTATGGAGGGACCGATTTTCTGTTGATTCTCGTTTTCAATCTTTATTCTTTTTACCTTTCTTTTGTATATACTTTCTTTTACTCTAATCACTTGTCCCTAATTTTGGCCACACTCTTTTCTATACTTAGGATGCCTTATCCTAAGTATAGGGGGTACCGAGTGATTTCGATGATTTCGTTTTTCTTTCTCCTTTTGTTCTCTCGGTTGTATATACTTTTCCCTCAGTCACCTCATTTTTTTTCACTATACTTACGATTACCTGATCGTAAGTACAGGGGGGTTGACTGACTTCATTTTACTTGTTCTATTTCACCCACTTTTACTTAGCATGAGTTATGTCCTCCTTTTTCACTTTTGACGTTATGAGGACATAGCACAAGCTAAGTATAGGGGGAGCGTATATATTTTATATATACTTTTGTCCATAACTCGTACTTTTATGCATTTTCTATATCTATAAAATCCATAAAAAGTGGGTGAGGGTTTATTAAAAATCCACCTTTTAAATTAAATTAATTATAAAATCCTAGTAAATAAGTAAAATAGGTTTAAAATCCTTAATTTAAAATGCATATTTAAAATATGCATAACACTTTTTTTAAATCCTATATATCAAAATATGTGTAAAATTCATATAAAACATGTAAAATACCTTGTACATAAAATTTGTAAAAACCATTACTTATTGAATCCAAATAAAATATAGTTAAAGTATCTTGTAAAATTCTTGTACATAAATTGTTTATAAAAATTGCAAAATTCATAAAAAAATGTAAAGTCTAAAATCCATGAAATTTACAAATCCTTAAAATCCTTAAAAATGAGTAAAATTCAGAAAATATATTTCACAAAAACACGATTGCATTTGCATTAGCATTTTTCTGAATAAGTGTTATTTCTAGAACAAAAGGTTGAGAAACCTTTGAACGATGGAGCTTGATTATGACTTTTGATGATCACTGTAAGGAGACTAATTAGGAACTGGAATTTAGACTCTTCGGGTCTTTTATTTAAATCTTTGGGTTCCATGAGACCATGTTTCGGAAGTCAACTCAAAAAGTGCCTAAGTATATCACTTGGCGTCACCCGTACAACTCTTCATCAGTGAACCGATTCTGGAGACATGCATTTTGCACTTAGCTCAACTTGCATGGAGCTGCGAAGAGCAATCCATCTTGGTAGTACGTTTCTATCATTGTCTTTGTGGCATTGACGTCTAAAGATGGGAGAGATTGGGGTTGCGATTGTCTCATCGGATGAGGGAAGGATTTGCTGACACATATTTTTCTAAGACCTCAAAAATGGACAGAATGAAAAGATGATATATTCGGCGAGGCACAAAGAGATGAATGCAGTGCAAGCAACATTACAAAGCCAATTCAATATGAGGCCACCAAATACAAATACGACCACAATGGTCCGAGCTTCCACCAAAAATACCTGCACATCTTAGTGAAGAGAGCTACACCGGCTGCAAGGAGATATGACTACACTGGTCGCACGCAGTTCTTTTCTCATTCTTTTACTTCCTCTCTATATTCGATTGTGGACATAGCATGATCTGACCTCAGAAGGGATTACCTCCCTCCCCGAGGAATGAGTAGTGGGATGAGGAACCAATAAGAGTGTATGGCTGGAATAGGCAGTTTCTTTGCTTCTTTCAAAGCGAAAAGAGCTAAAACAATTCACACACCGTATAGATTGATTTCAAGGTTGATAGAGTTTGCAATATGAATAAGTGGTTCTGAATTGGATGCTAAGGTGAACTTAAACAAGGATTTGTGGAACTTGAGGACTGTTGAGGCTAAAATCATAATCCTAGTTAAGGCTCCGACAAAATGCTTGTTTCAGACCTGATCGAGCTCTGTCCTTTGTCTATTCTCATGAATTGGTTTAGGACAAATTCATTATAACTTTCTTTCTTTTTCCCTTATTTTTCAAATAAGTGTTTGCTAAGGGACTAGCAAAGTTGAAGTATAGGGGGTTGATGAATCCACGATTCATTACATTCTGTCTGCATTTTGCCTTAAAACCCTTAACAAATACATGTTAATATCTACTAAATTTCCATTTTTAATAAAATTCCATTCATGAATAAAAATGCACTATTATGCATTATAATCATGTCCATAAATAAATAAATAAAAATAAAGAAAATAAAAATGAAGGCAAATTGTAGATATGTATATATGTACAATGTGACTTGTAAAATAAATATAGATGAAAGATATATTTATAATCTAACCCCCTGAGACCAAGTTAGCATGGATTGGTTGACAAATAAATAAGTAGGGGGAGATAAGGAAGAAAACAAATAAAAATAATTAATTTCACACTTCATACATTCTTCACTATTTATCAAATAAATATCAAATCTTCATTGATTTTTAATTAATTCATATGTAATATTTTTTACAAAACTCTTATCCTAATTATTTTTAAAAATGTATAGAAAAAATATAAAAATAAGTTAAAAATATTACCTTGTACATATGCCAAGAAATCCAACTTGTAAATTCATAAAATCCAAATTTCCAAACATCATAACTTGCTCACACGAACTCCAATTTCACTCTACTAGCCTTTAAAGTTCATAAAATAATATTAATGAAGGTGATTTCACTAAAATCGGAGTCCGTTTGCAAAAAGTCAGTTTTGGGACCTAACTACAACTAGGTTTCTGGGCTATTTATTTTATTTAGAACATATTATTTATCATTTTAATGTTTTTACAATCTTTAATTATTTTCTTGATCTTGTATTTTAATCCTAATTTATTTCATAATTTTTATAGATTATTTATTATTTTAAATAAATAAAAACCCTAATTTATAGGTATAAATAAACTATAAAATTTATAATTGTATTTATTAATATACTATAATTAATTTATTAAAATCCACAAAAATTTGTATATACTTTATTTATTAACTTAATAATTAATAAAGTATAAAATTAATATACTATTTTTGTAATTTATTAAGTTAAAAATACAAAACATGTTTATTAAGTATTATTTATATTTATTAATAATATTTATATTTAGTAAAATAACTATTATTTATTAAAATAAATTACATCACAATTTAGATAATTTATATATCTACATTTTTTATTTTTACACATAATTAAAACAAGGGTATTTACTATTTATTTAGAATTTATTAATGAATTACTTAAACCTGGCCAACCAGGTGCTGACACGTGTCAGCACTTGGGATCTTCTTCTTCAAGAAGGTCGACTGGTAGTCTGTTCCAACTGTCGATCTTCGACTTTTTCTCCATGCCATCTCCAAGCCTCTTTCTCCGATCTCCACCTTCATATCTCTTCTCCGAACAACCTATTTACATGCCAGCCCTTGATCTTCTAACAAACCTCCATCGTTCACCTATAAAATCACCTCCAAATTGCCATTTCCAAACAAACCAGCTCCTAACTAACTCAGTTCCAGAATAGCATGACTGATTCATCCACTTTCCTTCCTCGCTCTGGCCACCTTTGGTGGTGACAGCACCCGAGGGTCGCCACGCGTGGAAGAGTGATCATTGGAGGGGAGGTTCCAAGGCTCTGCCGCCTTACACTGCCGCCACCGCACCACGTACAACTCCGAGAAGACCGCTCATAGAGACATCATCAGAGGATCCTACACCTTCAATTCCCAGGTCAGTTCATCCATCCCTTTCCCATTTTATTTCTCGATCGACGTGCTTGCATTAGGTTAGCTAATCACGTCATTATGTACCTTAATCATCACAATAAAACACACATCCTTAATCCCTCTCAAATCTGATTCAAATAATCCCCATTCTCTTTTCCTTTTATCTCTTTAAGCCTTATTTTAAAGATTCTAGAAAGCTACTTTAGATCTGCAAAATCTATAATTTGTTGGTCGATTCCTTGTGAATCGAGCAAGAAATCATTTCATTGCAGGTTATTCTTACATCAGGAGCGTTCAATTCATCATCTGGAGCTTTGAAATCCAAAGAAAGATCAAAACAATTACCTACTTCAACAACTTCCAGAACTTCCTGAAGCACCACCTTCACCGGCAAATCCCATCCGACTAGGATCACCTTCGACGAAGCTCACCTACAGGCGAGCTCGAGGGGTGAAGGAGTCACCCCTCTGGCCCTGCAGGAGGCCCCAAACCGCCGACGAGCGTCGAAGATAATTTGGAGAAGTTGACCACATCACCACATGCGCAGAAAATGAACAGAGGAAGAACAACCAGGATGCACAGGTTGCTGCCACGAGGCATAATAAGATGTTCCATATCAAGTCTCAAGTTTTATTCTCTGTTGTTGATCGTAAAGGGGTAGAAAAACTGCAACATAAACCCGCCAAGCTTCCATATTACAGGTTGCCCCAGATACTTTTCAGAATTACATTTAGGTCCTCGCACAGGGACCTAAATGTAGTGAAATTAGTTTTCTTTGCATTCTAGACCCTGTCGGGGACCTTTTTGTAACAGAACATAAAACTTTCTTTTACTGCTATACCCCTAGCTTGTAGGGGTCATTTGGATTTCATTTTAGTTGTATTTTTCCGCAATTTCTTTAGTGTAGTTTCATAACTACCAAGATACCTTTCTTGTATTTTTCTGCAATTTTTCTTCACTTTGTTTTATAAATTTGATTTTCACAATTGTGAGCTAGTTTCGAGTCAATTTTTGAGTCTTTTTGTAAAATCAACAATAAAGAGAATATTTTCGATATTACGTTCTTGTCTCAAAAACCAAGGTTTTGATATTCTTCCTCCTTGAGTTCGACTCATGCACACTTATCTGGTAAAATAATATAGTGTAGATGAAAAAAGGAGAGAGAAGCCTATTCACTTCATTCTCTATCTCTCTCTCCTACTTTCTTTTGATCAATGCAGATCTCTCTTTGCGATTATTCTACACCGACATCATTATTAATCGCAGGTCGAATCCGCGTTATCATCCATTTGATTCCATCTTGTCACTTTGCTCCGCCTTACGCACCTTAGATCCAACCAACTAGCTGGAGCGCCGATATCCATACCTTTCCGCACAGACCCACTCTTAGATTCACCCCTCACCTTCCCCCAACCTAATCATCCTAGATCTTGCTCACCAGAGCAAAATTTGGCCTAGTCTCTCTCCCTCGCGCTCGCCGGAGACCAAAAGACCATTCCTCTTCGCTTCCTTTAGTCCCTTATGCAGTAACCCTTCACCGAAGCTTTGCCTTGGAGCATTGTGCCTTTTGCAGGTGTTGGTGCACATGAAAGCTCCCGTTTGACCTACCAGCTGACTCGGCGGAGTAGCTCCAAGTAGAGCTCCACCGCCCCGCTCCTCCAACAGTTTGTTGTCCCAACAGGGATCTCCGTTAGACGTGGAGTACCTCCACTCTACAGTCGAGCATGTCTGATCTTTCATTGGAGCTTCAGATTCCATCTGGTGCTTGATCAAAAGCCATCCAGGTCTAGCTCTTCCAGCACCTTCCATTGCCAATGGATTGGGACCCCATCGTCCAGATTGGATCATCACCGTTCATCCACCCCCTGGTATCAGAGGCGTCAGATGCACGATTAACGTCTATCAAGGTTGACATTCCCTATGCCATCTGATCTGGTCAGAGGACATCAGCCACGTACGTCCGCTCCACGTGCATGAGCTGTCAGATCCAGATCAGAGCAGATTGCCCCCGTCAGAAGTTGCCCTCATGTGAGCTTGTGTTGCGTCCCCATGTGCCATGAACGTGCCTACAAGGGTATATTTCCTTTTATCCCCTGCTTGTTTCTGCAATTAGATTTAGTCTATTTAATAAATATTGTAGTTAAGACACTTTACAGATTGAACCTTGTGTTTTTGGTTATTTGCATTTTAGTCCCTCTCAGTTTGTAGCACATGTGTGATCACGTGATTTCTGGGACATTTGCAGATTATTGCCTGAACTTTTATGATGTTATGGAATGAATGAAAGGTTTTAATATTTGCATTTATACCCCGGTTAGTCTAGATCACGTGTGTTGCATGCGATTGATTGGGATTTTTGTAGAATAGGCCCTAGACTTTCGGATTGTGTTATTCTTTGGTATGCGATCTTATTTTCTTTGCACATTGGTCCCTATAAATTGTCCATAATTACTTGTTGTATTTTGGACTTAATAAATAGCATCTTAATTCGAAAAATTACCTAAAATTTACCATTAATTCATATTGGCATGTAGTATTTAGTTTAATTTTCTTAGATTGATTTGTTTGCATTTAATATTACAGAAAAATAAAAAAACCCATAAAAACATACCTATTTAACTTAGAATAATCATAAAAATCCAAAAAATCCTTTAAAATTCTATAAAAATTATTATAGTTACCTTTTTGTCTGTTTTATTTACCTTACCACTATTGTTTGAAAATTCCTCACAAAAACCCTAAAAATTGCAAAATAGTAAAAATTTAAAAAATCATATAAAATCAAAGAAAAATCCAAAAATTGTATTTCTAGTCTCTGTCTATAGCATTTTACATCTATTTTCTCATAAAATTGTTATCGAGGACATAAGGGCATTTTAGACATTTTTAACTTGCAATTTAGTCCTGGTTATGTATTTCTTGCATTTTTTTCCTTGTTTGATTTTTAGAAAATTGTAAAAACATCATAAAAATCCTAAAAAATTACTAAAAATATTTCAAAACTTTATAAAACCCAAAAATATTTTTATCTAAATTTTCTGAGTATTTTTAGCATTGTAGAAAATTACAAAAAGATTTTTATGTTGCCTTGTTGTATTGTTGTTTATTTTGTTTCTTATTGAAAAATTAAAAATTTGCAAAATTAAAAATCACTAAAAATTGTTTTATTTTTTTGCTGAGATTTGACTAGTTCGTAGGATACTCATGCTCCTTATGTTCGACCCTGGTTGCTATACGATATAAAATAAATAAGAACTGCTTACACATTTTGTGCTTAATTGATATTTCTTTGAGTGTTTATTTTTCTTGTTGATTGCGCTTGGTGATTCGGGTCGCAACGACCTTGATATTACTTAACCCTAGTTGCCTTGCCACTCATCAGAATGTCATCGTTGCCGGGGAGCACAACTTAGTAGTCATTTTTCTTTTATTTCTCTTTTATTATTTCCTTGCTAATATTTGATATAACTGCTTTCTAACACATTTCTGTTTCACTTTTCATGCAAGGAACAACCTAAGAATGCTTCTATTTTGTGCTGGAGGAACCCGCACCCGAGGAGGAATAGAGAGGATAAGAGATTAGTTATATTTTATAGATCAATTTATTTTTGCAAATTCTTGATTATTGCATTAATTGTGGACACTCTTGGACTCTCTTATGGACTTAGACTCATCGGGGTCTGTTTCGTCGAGTAGCGGTGTATTGGGGGGACCTCATCGGATTTTTCATTAATTCGTTTTTATCACCTTTTATTTTCTTTTGATTCACGAAGTTTTATCCCTTAAACTTAGGATTTTTGCTGATTGTGATGTAATTAGATAAGGCCCCACACGTAATTGCTCATCATGTTCCTATAAAACATAATTAGACCTAACTAATAATGAATAATAAAAAGTTAACTTAATCGATTGAGAGGCCACATTCCGCTAGAGGTCGTATACTGCACGTGCATGATCCGTTGTGGCAGACATCGATCGACATCTGAGATCGGACTCATACCTCTCTCTCCAATTAGTTAGCTATATGTTCTTCACGATCAATAGAAGTTGCTCTCCTAAGGCCGATTTCTTCATTGCATCATTTACTTAGTTTACTTTTATCTTTAATTTATGTGTGGATCACCCTACATGTAGATTGCTGGAGTCAGGTATGCTTTTCTATCTCTGCATGCATCTTAGTATTTGATCACGCATCGACCTTTTCGACTTCCTCCCCCTATTTTATTGGACTCAAAATAACCCAAGAAATCGAAAATTTTGTTAGGCATTGTTTTCAGAAAAATACTAAAAAGTGAAAATAAAATAAAATTGGGACTATTAATGCAAACTTGACCCTAAAATACATTTCACTTAAAACTTTTGTTTTGGGGAGAGGCACCCCCTCATTGATTAATCTATCTACAACGAGAGAGTGACCTAGAGTTATGTCTAGATCGCGGCTTCAAAAAGTTGTTCATCTGACGAGTCCGTAAATCGCGGCTTTAAAAAGTTGTTTTAAATTTGTTCGTGCCAAAATTAATGGTGTGTTGTTCGTTGTAGGCGGCGATCGGAATCGGTCAATAACCACAAATATTAATCAATTTCAATCAAGTGGTTTTATGTTTATTTTACTTGGGCAAGTCCCAAGGTCGATCACAAGAAGGCAAAGGAACAACCTAGAGTTATGTCTATCAAGATTCGTGCAAGGTTTTCGAGGCAGTCTATTTTTGGAATTTTTAATGCAAATAAGGGATGCAAGATGCAATTTCGGCCTATTTTACGGTCTAAAATGTAAAATTCAATCAAATGATGTCCGGAAAATATAAAACTTGGCCACAATGCAAAATATGATGAAATGAATGCATTGTAATTTGTTTTGGAATTTTTGGATGCAATATGATCTTTTTATGGATTTTTGAATACTAATAGAATGAGTTTCAATATTTAATTATAATAAATATTAAACCTACTTATTTTCAAGAAATAAAATGATCAGAGATCTATCACGAGGTGAATGATCTAAGAAAAATCTTAAACCTCGAAAATGTGAGATGTAATACCTATTAAAAATTAAATACTAAATTATGCGAAATGATTATTACAGAGCAATTTATATGTGTAAATGCAATTCTTTTTGGGCACAATGTCAAGCACAATTGTCTCTACAATATGTGATTTTTCGGGAATTTTTAGAGCAATGTTAATCAATTTTGAATTTCAGAGCACAAACTGGGTAAAATATGCAACTTTCCACAAAGCAATTAATTATTAATTAACCAATGACCACAAAAATATCCACAATATGTCAAAACGTAGAGAATAAAATGACAACAACATGCTTTTTTTGAATTAATAAAATAATGTGGAGAAGAGGTTCAGAACATAGGGGGAAGATAGGGGTATAAATGTAATAATTTAAAATAAATAAAACGTGCTGGACGGCCTAGATGCAATTACCGATAACTGGGGGGCGAGAGCGCAAAATTCACAGAGGGGCACGTGCGCAGCACGTGCCCGCTGGTTCTTGGACTGGATGGCAAAATTGGAGGATCTGCGAGGGCCTTATTACAAATACCCCAGTGGGTCACCTAACACTAGAGCTTCTGGAGATGGGCGGACTTCTTAAGGGTGTTAATGTAATGTTCCCCTCCATGTCACGTGCACACACGTGGGGAGGTCTCGAGGCTGTGCCCGGCCAGCGACGAATCGGAGGAGAGCGATGGAGGGCCGGTGGAAGCCCCTAGCGTTGAAGTCGAGGTCGGAGAAGGCGACTGCAGAAGCGAGGTTGGTGTGTTGTCGGAGCGAGGCGAAGATGGAGGCGATGGCGTGGATGGCGGAGGAGCTTTGCCCGTCGGCCGTCCTCTAGCCGACACACGGCCTAGGGGAAGGTGGAGCGGAGGCGCTCCTCTGCTGTGGCTGCGAGGAGGCATTATGGTGTTGACAAGGTGGCCACTGGTGAAGGCGGACGTTTGTCGAAGAAGACGAACTGGCGGCGTAGAGTGCGGAGTTGGAGCTCGATGAGGATGGAGTGCGTCGTGGGCGTACGACGGAGGTGGGTCGCTCCAGGCGGTTGTCGGAGATGAAGGCGTTGGTCGTCGGGGAAGCGTTGGCGGAGAGGGTCGAAGAAGACCGAGTTGTTTCCTCTACGACGCCAAAGGCTGGAGAATAGCAGAGGCGACAGAGCTGTTGTCGTGGGCTGCGACGAAGCAGGTGTTGCTTCGGATCTCGCCGCGTGAAGATGTCGTCGAGGCGCTGTCACCACCGCGAGGACCACCTGCGTGCAATCGGCGGATGCTTGAAAAAGGGGGTCGGCGATGTTCTTAAATAGGTTGGAGGGGTAGGGCAGCTGGTGGGAGATTGCGAGATGAGCGGGGGTTGTTGGCGAAGATCGCGGGGCGGTGTTTGGTGAGCGAAGAAGGCGGAGGTAGTTAGGATCGTGGGGCGGCGTGCGAGATCCACGACGGAGGAATCAGGGAGGAGCTGGGAGAAGACGAAGGCCAAGCGTTGTTCGATCAAGCGAGATCGAACGACCCCTGTGGCGACACGTGGCAGGTCAGGGGGGCAACGGTGGAGCACATGCGGACCACGTGCGATGCACGTGTGGTGACTATATTTTTTCTTTTTTTTTCTTTTTTCTTCTTTTTTAATAAAAATGAATATAAAAGAGGCCAAAAAATGATGACACATGGCATCCTCTGGGGTTGCCACATGTCAGCACCAGAAAAATCCAAGAATAAAATATTTTGTAAAATCAAAAAGAAATAGTAAACGACTCAGATCGAAAAAGTTTCTTCACAAAAAATGCTCATCTCGAAGAGATCTACAACTTTCATGAAGACATAAAAACCAAAATCGATCAAATGCACAAAGTGAATTTTTGGGGTATCCCATATACATAGAATACCTAGATTTTTGGGTTTTCTAATTTTTTTATCATTTTTAAACTAGATAAAAAAAACCCAGAAAAATAAAGAGAAATCAAAGATAAATAAAAGACATCTAAATCAAAATTTTTATTGAATTAAATTTATTAAGAAAGTTTGTACCTAAAATACGGGTCAAAAACCGCTAAAATACACAATGTACAAAAGAGGCCCAAAACCCAAATTTCACATACGAGCTCCGATTCAGTTGAACTTGGTCTTGTTTTGAAGGTAATTGAATGTAAAGTAGTTCAAAAGTGAGTAGGATCAAATCGGACACTGGATCGGGAAGATATGGGATTTTTAGTCTGGAAATCCCGAAACTAGGGTTTGGTTTTTGGTCCACTTACCGGGGTTAGTGATTTTTTTGTATTTTTTATTTATTCTTGTTAGTAATATGTACACAGTGGAGGTGGATTTGTTTCATTCTGAGTTAGCATGAAGGACTTAAAAATCCGGGAAATTAGGCTATTTATTGGTCAACTTTGGCTTGGATTTTTGGCTTCTTATTTTGTTCAAAAATGATTGATAAAATGCCAATCTTATGCAAATATGTATGAATGCTAATTATGCATAATAAATGCAGAAATGCTGATGATTTTGAGGGAATTGAGCTTAATAAATGAGACTTAGAGTGATGAATCGGAGATTCATCATCCCCCTATACTTAAACCATGCTCGTCTCTGAGCATCAAAAAGAAATGTCATGAGGTGAAATGAGATTGGGTTCCATACCAAAACCATGAGCTGAAGGTCAAAATGAGACTAAACTCGACCTTTGGATTAATAGTGTGGCGGAACTTCTGTGAGACTTAGAATTTTAAAATCAACAGCCCTCAAGTTCTACACATCATTGTCACAGTTTCGGCTCAGAAGTCATTTTAAATCAATCCTCTTCCCAAAGTATACCCTATGAACATTGAACAACCGACTCATGTGTGTGAAGGGTTTTAGCTCTTCCCATCCAGAATATCGGACTACCATTCTCCTCTCCTCTTCAGTAACTCGTCCTCGGGGAGTCAGGTATTTCCTTTTAAGGTCTGTCGCGTTGTGTTCACAATCGAATTGTGGGAGAAGATAGAAGAAGGGAAAAAGAATTGGAGGGTGACCAGTGTAGTCACCTCTCCTTGTGAAGATGTCCAGTGTAGCCGAGTCTCCACCAAGATCTGCAGGTTTCTTGAAGCTTGGACCTTTTTGGTCGGATTTTATTTGGTAGTTGCTTCTTTGTATTTGGAATTTTTGGTGGTTCTGCTTGGATCTTGTTGTGCCCCTACGGATATAGAATCCTTTTGTTCCGTACATTTTTTGCGGTCTTAGAAAAAATTGTGACCAGCTATCTATCCCTTTTCTGAAGCTTTATTTCAACCCGTACTCCGGTCTTTAGATTTCCACGCTACTAGAAAAGAGACTCACACAGTCTTCCAACATCCCGTCTGAGTTGAGCTAAGTGCATAGTGCGATAGTACAAATTAATTCCCTATTCCAGAGTTATACCCAGAATGAAGAGACCAGGTTAGACACTTAGAGTCAAACGTTGCACATTGTCATGTGGAACTTAAAGAATTAAGTCAAAGATCTGAGGCTCTTAAAATCCTATTTCTCGGCGAAGTTCCTCTGAAAATTAGGTGGATTAAGGTAAAGTCCAGACCACTTTCAGTTTCTTCGGTTCAGAACCCAATGACTTTTCACAGATGCAAATGAATGTGATGCTGGATGAAGTGTAGGTGTGTGAAATGCAGACACATTTTTTTTGCAAAAATGAATAAGAAGCCTTTTTTTCAAATAGCAAAACTTTTTTTTGTGTTTTTTTATGAGTACCCACCCCGTAAATACATATAGACTTACGTGAAAATATGAGATATGGGTAAAATATATATGAAGTATATACACAGACCCCCCTATACTTAGCGAGTGATGTGTCCTCAGAGCACAAGAAGCGTAAAGAAGACATAGCTCAGGCTAAGCGTAAGAGAGTGAAAAATGAAAAAATGAAGCGGTAGGGATATGTGAATGAGGAGAGCATATACAGGTGGATGTCGGTTCCCCCTATACTTAGGCTCTGGTCAGCCTACGTATAGAAGAACAGTGGAAGTGAAGTAATGGGGAGATGGAGAAGGATGGTATAAACAGATGGCATCCGTCCCCCCCTATACTTAGGCCTTGGCCTAAGTAGAGGAAGAAGCTGTACAAAGAGACCGATGTGGTCGGGAAGGAGAGTGGGTAGCCGATGATTAAGGCGGTTTTCGGATGATCTTTTTGTGAGCCTGTGATGGGAGATCGGAATAACATGATGGAGATGAAGCATATGATTCCCAACTATGATTAGTGTCATTCTCAGAAAAATCATGATGGATAATAGATGAAGTGTTTGAGTCAGATGAAAGATATCCATCATCAGAGTTATCCTCAGAGGAATAGTATTTGAAAGTGGACACACTCCAGATATTCATGTCTTTTTGTTTCTTCATTTGTTTCCTCAAAATTCGTTCCTTTTTAAGATCAATAGGTTTGTCCTCAGATGAATATTCAGATGCACCGGTCTCAGTCAGCTCATAAGAAATAATTCTAGTGTACTTGTGGAAGGTAGGAGCATCAGCTTTGGATGAGTAATAATTAGGAACGGGAGTTGTCCAAAGAGAATCCAATTTTGGATCCTTGAAAAGATATGTCTTTAGAGCTGCCGAACAGACTTCACTCATGTAGACCACCTTTTCCGGACCTGATGAGGGATCATCAACCGATTCCTCTTCCGAAAGGTCAAATCTGACTTTCTTTTTCTTGTTTCGTGAAGATGTCAGTTCACTAGAGTATCCAGATGAATAGCCATTGGAATTCTTCTCCTTGGTTGGTGTTCGGCCTGCGTGTTTGTTCTCAGTCTCCTGAATGTTGGTGCACTCTCGATTTGGCAGGATTTGGTCCAGATAATCAGCGTAGGTTGCTTCAGGATGAGACCATGCATATGTCTCAAGATCGTAGTAGAAGGATTTGTCTATTTTGAGATCCACGGGAATTGAGATACTGGGGAGAGTCTCTGCATGTTTACTCTTAATTGATTTGACATTGGAGCATTCCTGTGTCAAGTTGATGTAATCCATGTAGTCAGCATAGGTTGACCCAGGGTGTGACCATGCATAAGTCTTAGGATCATATGATTCATATGCTCGATTTTCCATGGTGAGGGCAGCTGAGAATGGAGCAGGGGGGAGATTCTCTAAACCAATAGTCTCATCAACAACCGCTATCTCAGATGTCGTAGTGGGGTAGGGCTCTTCTACCTCCTTAGGTTTGCGGCTGTTGGAGGCTTCGTGGGTTTCCTCAGAAGATCGTGGTTTCTCAAAGACAATATCAGATCTAAGTGCTTCCAATGCTGTGAAATTGATTTCCTGGGTCTCACAATTGATAATTTCCTTAGACAATGCTAAAAGTGGTTTTCTGAGAATAATTGGAGACTGGGTGAATTCTCCTTGATGCTCAATATCAATAATCGTGAATTCCATTTTGAGCAGAGCACCTTCGAATATCATGATGACAGAAATGATTCCTCTCGGTCGTTTTATTGATCGGTACGCCAATTGAACAATCTCTCGTATTTTCATGATCGGCCCGAGTTTAAGTTCGTGAAATACAGAGGTCGGGAGGATATTGATTGGTGAATCATCATCAATTCAAGCATGGGTGAAGATTGTGTCTTTGATCTCACAGTCAAATCTGGGCAACCGCTTCACTATGCGGCTTTTGGTTTTTCTCCTCAACACGAAGGAGGAGGCCATTGATAAGATATGTCTTTCAGTTTTTGTTCTAATCCTTCCCGACTTTTTGACCATTAATTTGTCCATTAAAAATTTTTTAAGGCCGGGGAAGTGTCCAATAACCTTTATAAAGGGAAATTCAAAAATCAAGAGTTTTTCCAGTGCTCCCCGTATAGTAGGATCCAAATTCCTTAGATCTTCTTCACTCTCAATTTTTATAAAATTTTCTAGATTTTCGATTTTTTGTAGTTTTCAAATATTTCAATTTTTTTGGTATTTTCTGTGTGGTGTGGCGATGTGGTGTCTTCCATAGAGGAGAAGAGGCCTTGATATTCAGAGTAAGGGTTAGGGGCATAATCATTTCTAGGAGAATAATGAGCAGAAGTATTGATGTTAAAATCATCCCTAGGTCTTTGAATATCCTCAAAATTTTCATCATGAGATCCAATTCTTTCCTCATTCATTTTTGCATTCGAGCCATCATAGAATGAGATTACTCGATCGGTAAATTTTTGAAATCTATCCTTCATCAATTCGAATCTTGTTTTTATCCTCAAAATATCATCCTCAAAATTCTGTTCATGATCAATCATGGGAGCACTCGGTTTTTGTTCAATGATTTAATCTTCCATTTTTCTGTACGTGCAGAGAGGAGAGTTTCTTGGAATATCCATTGTATGATCATTTTCTAAAAATTTCTCCTCAAAAATTATGGAAGGAGGCTGCTCATATGGTCCAGGCATGTGTATTTGATCTGAGTAGAGTTCAATCCTTTGATCATGATTGGTCAGACCTTGATTCAGCATACAGGGTTTATGTGTTTCTAGGAGGTCAGTCTAGTTCTCTGTTTGGGTATCATGTCTAAAGAGGGGTCTGTCATGGTCAATCCAATGCCGATGATCATTCAGTGCATGTCTTTCCATCTGGATTTGGTTTCTCTGCCAGTCATGAGACTTGAAGGTATTTTGATCTTGAAAAGTTTCATTGGCAAGAAACTGAGAATAAGGTGGTTCAGTCCAAGATGGTAGGAGGTCATGTGCGGTCGGATGATTCGAGTAAGAATTCAATGAGGGGGACGAATTCATTCGTGATAGTTTCTTGCAAATGTTGGAGGATTATTGAAAGAAGAGGATGTAGCTGACTTGGGCCTAACCAAGACATATTTATTTTCATAGTATAGCTCTGATGGACTTTTAGATAGATGTTCGGTCATTTTTGAAGGAGTTGAAAGAAATGATGGTTGGATCTGAAATTTGGAAAAATGTTCCATGATGAGATTGAAATCAAGAGATGAGAGAGATGATTGCATGGGATAGTCAAGAGAAGTTTACCAAGTGTGCGGCTTTTGATCTTTGAAATCAATTCACGCACACCAATGCAAACACAAATCAAACCCCGGGTTTCACCAACTCACACAATGAAGTCGTAAGAGTTCGGCTTTTATCTTTTCAACTTTAGGTTGGTGGTAAATCAATCTTGGAAAAAATTTAGCGAGCTGTTAGGTGCCGAAATTTTCTTAAAGATTGTCCCGAGTTCGTACCACTAGTTGCATCTACTTTCAGCCAGTATAGGTGTAAGTACGGACCGTAAAACGGCTACCCGTGTTACTTAAGGACAGAGCCTTATGCGGTGTCCTTTAAACCACCCACTCTGCTAAGGAAGTCCGGACCGATTACCGGCTACTCGTATTCCTCACTGAGATGTACCTAGTCGTTTTTAAAATCAGTAGTCTGAATGAAAATATCGGAGCTTGGTTCTAAACTTAAGTGTCGTCTCTTGCTCACTCAGAAAAATAAAAACATCCAAGGTCGGGATTACTCTCCCGCAAAAATTCTTGATTTTATGGTTTATTTAAAATCAGCTATATTTAGCAGTCCCAATTTTAATTAGGTGATCACTGAAGAAATTAAGTGAGAAGAAATACACGTCTACCGTCCAGTCCCAATTTCCTTTAAAATTATGTGATAAAACAAGAGGGAGAAATTTGGGAAAAGCCTATGCACGCGGAAAACTATGATGAATGCTCAGTTAGAAGACTTACAGTGAATCCTCGCAATTTCCATGTGGGATGCTAGGCAGAATTGAAAAATTACTCTAAATGAATGCAAGCCGATGAAAAACTGCACCTAAGCAGAAAGCCCTATTAGCGGGAAATGATTGAGTTAAATTTTGGCTAAGTTTAAACGATCCATGTGCGTCTTAGTTAATCGTGCAGTGTGGCTTAAGATCCTACAAGCACAATCAAAAATTAAAAATGCTTTGAGAGCCGTATTTGCATGTTTATCCTAATCACCACTCAAGTCGGGCCCCAACCTCACCGGAGAGTGAAACAGGCCATGACACACCACAAAAAAGTTCAGAGTCTTTTTACACATGCGAGAGTCCAAACTGACACCCTATAAATGAGCAGAAATTGAAATTTGCAGAAATTAAAAACATAGACTCTAAGCTCTCTCACGACTCGACTCGATCTTAAATTAATTATGGCTTTTCAGATGTCGGTGAAGATGCTTCGGTTTCTTGAAAAACCGCTCCACATACGTTGGGTACCTCGCAAGAAAAATAAGAGAGATTTGTGTAAGAGAGTGACTCAGAAAATAATCAAAAATAAAAGAAAAGAAATAAATGCTGAAAAATAAATGCAGTAAATAAAATGGAATTTACAATGAAAAATTCGGGGGTCAGACTACCCGAATACGGAAAATCGAACAAGAAATTTCAAAACACAAAATTAAACCGTTTGCCTCCCCGGCAACGGCGCCATCTGACAAGTCCATAAATCGTGGCTTTAAAAAGTTGTTTTTAATCTATTCGTGCCAAAATTAATGGTGTGTCGTTCGCTGTAGGCGGTGATCAGAATCGGTCAAGAAATAACCACAAATATTAATCAATTTCAATCAATTGGTTTTATGTTTATTTTACTTGGGCAAGTCCCAAGGTCGATCACAAGGAGGCAAAGGAACAACCTAAAGTTATGTCTATCAAGATTCATGAAAGGTTTTCGAGGCGATCTATTTTTGGAATTTTTAATGCAAATAAGGGATGCAAGATGCAATTTTAGCCTATTTTAGGGACTAAAATGTAAAACTCGATCGACATCAATCCGAAAAATATAAAACTTGGCCACAATGCAAAATATGATGAAATGAATGCAGTATAATTTTTTTGGAATTTTTAGATGCAATATGATTTTTTTATGGATTTTTGAATGCAAACAGAATGAGTTTCAATATTTTATTATAATAAATATTAGGGTTTTTATCAGTTGTGCCCTTCCGAGATATCGCAATATCAATTATGCCCCTATCTTTTTGGTAATATCCGTTGTGCCCTCGACTTCTTGCAAATATTTTACTTGTGCCCCTCAGAGGGGCATAACTGATAAAAATCTTTTATCAGTTATGCCCCTCTGAGGGGCACAAGTGAAATATTGGCAAGAAGTCGGGGGCATAACTGATATTACCAAAAAAATAGAGGCATAACTGCTATTGCGATATCTCGGAGGGGCACAACTGATAAAATCCCTAAATATTAAACCTATTATTTCAAGAAATAAAATTATCTGAGATCTATCACTAGGTGAAAGATCTATGAAAAATCCTAAACCTCGAAAATGTGAGATGTAATACCTATTAAAAATTAAATACTGAATTGTGCGAAATGATTTTTATAGAGCAATCTACAAGGAAATGCAATTCTTTTTGGGCACAATGTCAAGCACAATTATCTCTACAATATGTGATTTTTCAGGAATTTTTAGAGCAACGGTTAATCAATTATGAATTTCAGAGCACAAACTGGGTAAAATATGCAATTTTCCACAAAGCAATTAATTATTAATTAACCATTGATCACAAAAATATCCACAATATGTCAAAACATAGAGAATAAATTAACAAACAACATGCTATATTTGGATTAATAAAATAATATAGAGAAGAGGTTCAAAACAGAGGGGGAAGACATGGGTATAAATGCAATAATTTAAAATAAATAAAACATGCAGGAGGTCCTAGATGCAATTACCGATAACTGGGGCGCGAGAGCGCAAACTTCACAGAGGGGCACGTGCGTAGCACGTGCCCTCTGGTTCTTGGACTGGATGACAAAATTAGAGGATCTGCGAGGGCCTTATTGTAGATACCCCAGTGGGTCACGTGACAAGCACGTGACCCTGGAGCTTCTGGAGATAGGCAGACTTCTTAAGGGCGTGAATGCAATGTTCCCACCAAATCCACGTCACGTGCACGCACGTGGGGAGCGGTCTCGGGGCTGTGCCTGGCCGGCGACGAATCGGAGGAGAGCGAAGGAGGTATGGTGGAAGCCCCTGGCGTTGAAGTCGAGGTTGGAGAAGGCGACTGCGGAGGAAGGGTTGGTGCGTTGTAGGAGCGAGGCGAAGATGGCAGTGATGGCATGGATGGCGGAGGAGTTTTGCTAGTCGGCCATCCTCTGGTCGACAAACAGCCTAGGGGACAGTGGAGCGGAGGCGCTCCTCTGCTGTGGCTGCGACGAGGCGTGATGGTGTTGATAAGGTGGCCACTGGTGAAGGCTGACGTTTGTTGAAGAAGACGAACTGGCGGCGTAGAGTGCGGAGTTGGAGCTCGATGAAGATGGAGTGCGTCGTGGGCGTACGCTGGAGGTGGGTCACTCCAAGCGGTTGTCGGAGATGAAGGCATTGGTCGTCTGGGAAGCGTTGGCAAAGAGGGTCGAATAAGACCAAGTTGTTGGCTCTACGGTGCCGAAGGCCGAAGCGTAGCAGATGCGACAGAGATGTTGCCGTGGGCTGCGACGAACCAGGTGCTACTTCGGATCTCGCCACGTGAAGATGTCGTCGGGGCGTTGTCACCACCACGAGGACCACCTGCGTGCAATCGGTGGATGCTTGAAAAAGGGGGTTGGGGATGTTCTTAAATAGGTTGGAGGGGTAGGGCAGCTGGTGGGAGATTGCGAGATGAGCGGGGGCTGTTGGCGAAGATCGTAGGGCAGCGTTTGGTGAGCGAAGAAGGCAGAGGTAGCTAGGATCGCGGGGCAACGTACGAGATCCGCGGCGGAGGAATCGGGGAGGAGCTGGGAGAAGACGAAGGCCAGGCGTCATTCGATCAAGCGAGATCGAACGGCCCCTGTGGCGACACATGGCAGGTCAAGGGGGCAACGGCGGAGCACGTGCCTGAGAGGCACGTTCGACGCACGTGCGGTGGCTATATTTTTTTCTTTTTTTTCTTTTTTCTTCTTTTTTTAATAAAAATGAATATAAAAGAGGCCAAAAAATGATGACAGGTGGCGGCCTCTTGGGCTGCCACGTGTCAGCACCAGAAAAATCCAAGAATAAAAGATTTTGTAAAATTAAAAAGAAATAGTAAACGACCTCGGATCGAAAAAGTTTCTTCATAAAAAATGCTCGTCTCGAAGAGATCTACAACTTTCATGAATACATCAAAACCAAAATCGATCAAATGCATAAAGTGAATTTTTGGGGTATCCAATATACATAGAATACCTAGATTTTGGGGTTTTCTAACTTTTTTGTCATTTTTAAACCAGATAAAAAATCCAAAAAAATAAGGAGAAATCAAAGATAAATAAAAGACATCTAAATCTATTTTTTTAATTTTATTGATTAAGAAAGTATGTACATAAAATACGGGTCAAAAACCGCTAAAATACACAATGTACAAAAGAGGCCCAAAACCCAAATTTCACATACGAGCTCCTATTCACTTGAACTTGGTCTTGTTATGAAGGTAATTGATTGTATAGTAGTTCAAAAGTGAGTAGGATCAAATCGGACACTGGATGGGGAAGATATGGGGTTTTTAGTCTGAAAATCCTGAAACTAGGGTTTGGGTTTTTGGTCCACTTACCAGGGTTAGTGATTATTTGTACATTTATTCTTGTTAGTGATACGTACACAATGGAGGTGGTTTTGTGTCATTTGGAGTTAGCATGAAGGAGTTAAAAATCTAGTAAATTAGGCTATTTACAGGTAAACTTTGGCTTGGATTTTTGGCTTCTTATTTTGTGCAAAAAATGATGGATAAAATGCCAATCTTATGCAAATATGTATGAATGCTAATTATGCAGAATAAATGCAGAAATGCTGACGATTTTGAGGGAATTGATCTTAGAAAATGAGACTTAGAGTGATGAATCAGAGATTCATTACCCGTACACTAGGATAGAGCCATACCTGAACTCCTTTCATACTACTGGTCTTGTGGTTGGTTGTTCTCCGGTGAGGATTTCAGTGGGTATCCGGTAATCGGTCTGGGACTTCCTTAGCAGATTGGGCAGATCGGGTAGCCGATAAACGGTCTGCATCCTTATCGGCTGGAAAAAACTAGCTTTGAGATTGGGAAAGTCTCCTTGGAGCATTGGGTTCCCAGAAGCTCGCTTAATCTCTCTGATATATTGATTTTTCACCTAAATAAAATTAGACAAGATTAACGACCGATCTTTCACAGTCATCAGCTCTAGTGTTGAGTAGGTGAAAAAGGGGTATGTTTTATCATCTTGTTTGCATCCAGATTTCATCTTCATGAATCCCCACATCATGATGATGGGAAGGAGGTCCCTTAGACTGCCTTTGACAACACCGGTTTCGAGCACTCCTTTTCACTCATGTAGGGAAGCTTTAGAGAGTCTAGACCCGCTCTCTAAACCTGAGTTTGCTACCACCCTTGTTCCTCGTTGACCTCCCTTCTTCCAGTCCTATGGTGCTAGAGCAGAGGCCAACACAGTTATACGTTCATTTGACGGCACTTGAGTTGGGGTCTTTTGCCTTTGCAAAGACCCGAGAGATGGCCAGCAGAGAGGGACGCACCAATGAGCAGCCGCAGGGAATCGCATATGTACTTGACCAAGCCACCATCAACAACACACTCTTAGCCTCCCAGGAGACGATGCAGTGCCAGATTAGAGACTAGGGAGAATTCATGACAGAGGTGTGACAAGAGCTGACGAAAATGAGAGCTGCCAAAGGAGAGCCACAGAAACTAGCCGGTGGAGAGATACCAACAGTTGGAGGAGGAGAGGAATGTCCAGATGATCAGCCAGAGTCGAGGCCACCACGCACGATGAGACAGTTGCACAACCCTGGTGCAACTCTCACCCACCATTGGATTCAGCTTCCGGAGGTCTTGGATGATTTTGAGCTTCGCCCCTAGACGATTCAGCTTCTGCCCAAGTTCCATGGGCTATCCATCGAAGAGCCGCACCTACATCTCCAAGAGTTTGTGGTGATTTGCAGTATTGTCTATGACAAATTCGTGGAAGAGGACATGATCAAGATTATCGCCTTCCCGTTCTCGTTAGTTGACAGATCAACCTATTGGATGAAGCATTTGGGTAGGTATGTCACCACCTTGGAGCGGCTCTGGACCGAGTACTTGAACAAGTACTACCCACTCGACTGGACCAATGCAACATGAGCCATGATCAACAACTTCACCATGATCCCGAACAAGCAGTTTCACGAGGCTTGGGATCGATTCCGAGAGCTCATCGACTGGTGTCCACATCATGAGATATCCATGCCCAACCTAGTGCAGAGTTCTTTTTATGGGATAGCACCGGAATTGTAGGGGCTAGTTATCGCCTCGTGTGGAGGGTCCTATTTTGCCAAAGATGAGGACCATGTCTGGGCCATCTATAAGGAGATGACAGAAAATGACACAGTGATATCCCACATTGGGTTTACACTCAGGGGAAGCATGTCCCACAGGTCGTGTCCTACCAGAGGATTGCACGAGTCGATGCTAGTCCTTCAACTTCATCAGCAGCAGCACAGGCCGAGTCCTTAGCCGCTGACATGGGCATTATCAGCAAGAAGTTGGATCACATCGAGATCATTGAGAAGAAGTCGTGCCAGGGCCTTACATAGATCGACCAGTTGGCACAGACACTGCGTGACCTGAAGACTCAAATCATGTGTCTCCAGGAGGCACAGACGACTCCATAGCCCCGTATCAGGTCACGAGCTGATCCTAGCAGCAACAGCTCCACCCAACCCTCTGCCACATATTGCATGGTTCACCACATCCAAGAAGAACCGGTCCAACAGCTGCAATACTACCCACATCTACCACCATCTCAAGACACTCAGATGGTGGTCTATTAGTTGGATCAGCCCCTGGCAGTTCATCCCCCTCCACCTTTCAATAAGGATCTGTTGATGGAAGTCAATAGGATTTGGTATGATCGGTACCAACAACATCCCAGGATCCGTCGTAATCACCCAAGATTCTGATGGTCCACCGAAGGCACCTCGTTCCAGCAGTAGCCTCCAGCTCAGGGAGGACAGAGCAGCCGGCAACAACAGCCCCATCACTACCAATCCCAGCAGCACCACCAGTAGGGTCCTCTTCCCTCATACCAGGGATAGAAGTAGAGGCAGCAACAGCAGCCTCACCAGCAGTACTCCCAGCCTCCCCCTCATTACCAGCAGACTCAGCCTCATTTCCAGCGAGGCAGCCCGTCCAATTCTCATGGATATGCCTTTGAGAACCTAACCCTTGATGACCTCGCATGCCTACTTTCTGAACAGCAGGCATCCTTCCAGTGAGAGATGGACAAGTTCTGGCAGGAGATGAGGGATATCATCAAGTCAAGGCCGCCATACCCGCTCAGATCAAATCGAGTCTAAACAACCTCAAGAGGAAATCTGAGCGGTACAATTTATAGAGACTACCACTCCTAGTGATACTTTGGGTGATATATCTTCCTAAGTGTTTGATGCTGATTTTGTGACACCCAGGAGCAGTAGGATGCTAGCCAACAGCACCTCTCTTGAGCGACAACCCCATGTAGATTCTGGAGAACCTTACGAGGAGGATAGCGATGTTGAGTCCGTGCATGATGATGATGATAGTGGTGCTAAAGCCACCAAGGATAATGATCCATCTGACGGTACTGAGGCTATCGTGATTCCATATGCAGTCGGTGGTACTGATGCCACTAATTTTCCAGTTACTGAGACAGAGTGCGTTGCTGATGCCGCAATTCCAAATGCCATGGGTGGTACTGAGACCACCATTCTTCCTTTAGCTGCGTTACCATCTTTTGTATCTCAGGATAAAAAAACAGAAAAAATGGAAAAAAATGAAAAGAAGAAAATTTTGAATAAAAGGAAAGGTTTCTACATCTTCTTTGAGTCCATATGTCTTGCATAATGATGATTGTATGGATTTATCCCTTCACATACACAGGGGCCTCATCCTGACCCTCATCTCTCTGGAGAGTGTCCAACTATCCCCTTCCCTCAAGCACTTTGCTTCGTAAAGGGGAATAAAATAGAAAATCCAAAAAAGACACACCAGCTAGAGTTCATCCAACAGATGGTAGATCGATTTCAGATTCATCTGACTCTACATGAGGTACTAGAGCACATCCCTCGCTTCTAGAAGAATTTGAGAGAGAATACCACCATCCGTAGAAAGAGAAGGAACCACAATGTAGAGATCTATGTGCTTACTCGTGCCACTTGCTTCGCCATTGAGAACCGATTGCCGGCCAAGAGACCTGATGCAAGAGCTCCATATGTCAGATGCCACATCCCTGAGCAGTGGTTCGATCGCACTCTATTAGACAGCGGGTCTTCTATTAACCTCCTTCCGGCAGCCTTACTCGATCGATTTGAGTTCGACCCTCTTCAACAGAGCAGGGCAGTCCTTCAGTTTGCTGATAGATCTATCAAGAGGCCAAAGGGGATATTGAAGGACATGGTTACAAGAATTCATGGCCTGAAATTCCACGTGGACTTTATTGTATTGGACATGGAGATCCCTGAGTCTGTGACTGATACCCCCATCATATTAGTACGCCCATTTTGGCCACAGCCAAGGTAGTATCTGGCCATGACAGTCGTAAGGTATACTTGTGCGTCAAGGGTGAAAATGTAGCTGGATGAGGAATCAATGGAAGTGTATAGTCGAGATGGACGGTTTCTTCGCTTCTTTGAGCAGGAAAAGCTAAATCAATTCACACAATGTACAAATTGACTTCAAGGATGATAGAGTTTGCGATATGAATAAGTGAGTCTGAACTAGCTGATGAGGTGATCTTAAATAAGGATTTGTGGAACTAGAGGGCTGTTGAGGATAAAATCCTAATCTTAGTTAAGGCTCCGACAAAATGCTTATTTCAGGCCCGATCGAGCTCTGTCCTTTGTTTGTTCTCATGAATTGGTATAGGAAAACAAATTCATTCTGTCTTTCTTTCTTTTTCACTTACTTTTCAAGTATGTGTTTGCTAAGGGACTAGCAAAGCTTAAGTATAGGGGGTTGATGAATCCATGATTAATTAACTTTTCTGTCGCATTTTGTCTTAAAACCCTTAATAAATAAATGTAAATATTCATTAATTTCCACATTTTATCAAAATACTATTCATGAATAAAAATGCACTTTTATGCATAAAAAACATGTAAATAAATAAAGAATAAAAAAATAAAGAAAATAAAATAAGGCAGATTGTAGATATGTATATATGCAAAATATGACTCAGATAATATAAATATAACTGAAAGATATATTTATATAACCTACCCCCCGAGATCAAGTCAGTATAAATTGGTCAACAAAACAACAAGTAGTGGGAGATAAGGGAAGAAAACAATAAAAAATAATTAAATAACACTCCACACATTATTCATTATTTATCATATAAATTATCAAATCTTCATTGATTTTTAATTAATTCATATGAACATGTTTTTCACCAAACACTTTTCTTAGTTATGTCTAGAAATGTAATAAAAAATATAAAAATAAGTTAAAAATATTATCCCATGTATATGCCAAGAAATCCTACTTTTAAATTGTCAAAATCTAAACTTACGAACATAATAACTTCCTCATACGAACTCCAATTTCACTCTACTCACCTTTAAAGTTCATAAAATAATATTCTCTAATTAATAGAGGTGGTTTCATTAAAATCGGAGTCCGTTTGCAAAAAGTCGATTTCGGGACCTAATGACAAAGGAGTTTCTGGGCTATTTATTTTATTTAGAAAACATTATTTAAAGTTTTATTAATTTTATAATTTATAATTATTTTCATGATATTGTATTTTCATCATGATTTATTTTAGAATTTTTGGAGGTTATTTATTATTTTAATGAAATCCAAAACCCTAATTTATAGATGAAATTGAACTGCATAACTTAGACCCGTATTTATTAGTATATCTAAATTAATTTATTAAAATCCATAAAAATCACAAAGACTTTATTTATTATCCTAATAATTAATAAAATATAAAATTCATATTTAATTAATTATTTATTTAAATAAAATTCAATACCTATTTATTAAGTATTATTTATACTTATTTATTAATATAATATTTATATTTCGAATAATATTTATTATTTACTAAAATTGTTTATACCATAATTTAGATAAACTAATTATACATTTTTCATTTTTATCCCTATTTAAAATAACATGATTTACTATCTATTATTTCATTTATATGTTATTTATTCATCTGGCCAACCAGGTGCTGACACGTGTCAGCACCTGGTTCTTCTTCAAGAACCCTGGCCGTTGGAACTCTGTTCCAACGCCCCCTCTTCACCAATTCCTCCCGTGCACTTCACAACTAATCCAATCGATCCAAGCCCACCATCCTATTCTCCTAACAAGCCTCCTACTCACCCACCATTAGATCCACCTTGGAGCTCAAGCAACTCTTCTATAAAAAACCACGAAGCTGGCGAGATCCAACTAACTCTCCCCTAACTACCCTGATCCCAAGTTATAGTGGTCGATCTTCATACTTCCTCCCCTGAATCCGGCCAACCAAGGAGGTGACAGCTCCTCGTTCTCGGTCTGCGTGGAAGAAGGTTGATCGGAGGAGACGTTCCAAGGTCGTTGTCACCCTTGCATCACAGCCTTGAGCAGTGTGGAGCTCCGAGAAGCCACCCCGTCGAGCGAAGACCAGCAGCGATTCTACACCCTGCAAGCACAAGTAATTCATCCATTTCTTATCCGTTATTTCTCGATCCTTGTGCCTTGATTAGTTGAATTAAGTGTGTCATTGGCATGTTTGATCATACATTTTAGACGCTATATCGAATTTGAACTTCAATTCCAATCAAAACAACCCCAAAAGATCATCTTCTTCATTGCCATTCACACACCGTTGTATGTTAAGTCTGGAAACACTTTTGATCTTACAAAATCATAATCATTCGGCCGATTTCTTCGCGAATCGAGCACATACACTTGTAATTTGCAGATCTATCTTCAATCTGGAGCGAAATCAGAGCAAGTGGAGCTTCCAAACACAAGAAATCACTCGATCAAATACGGTGCAACCTCATGCAGTAGCTCCAAGATCAGAGTAAACGACCATCTTCATCAGCTTTCTTCAACCAATCGTGACCATCTTCGATTGAGTTCACCCGCGGGCAAGCTCGAGGGGGAGGAGCCAACCCTCTGGCCCCGCTGGAGGCCCAAGAACCTCGTCAATAGTCGGCGAAAATCCGGAGAAGAGGACCTCTTCGTCAGAAGCACGAATCGCCTGAAGAACACCAAGAACCTCTAGGTGTACAGGCTGGTGACACGTATCCCCAGTAAACGGACCAGATCGTGCAACAGCTTCTAATCCTGACCGTCAGATCCGAAGGGGTGTGAAAATTGCATAATAAACCCCACTGAGTTCTAGGAATTCAATAATGCCTCCAGAGTTTCCAGAAATTGCAATTAGGTCCCTACGCGAGGACCTAATTGTAATTCTTTTATTCTCTTTCGCATTTTAGTCCCTCCAAGGAATGCTCTGTAATAAAAACTCAACATTTTTCTTGCAGTTAGGCCCCTGGCTTGTAGGGGTCATTTGAACCTCGAATTTTTCTCATTTTCCAACGAATTTTCTTGGGTAGCTTGATAACTACCCACAGGATTTTTCGAGTATTTTTCCCGAATTTTTCGTCACTTTCTGTTGTGGTTTTGAATTTTGTCTTCTTAAGTTTGTTTTAAACGAATTTGTTCTCGATTTCCTTCCTTGTAAAATAATGAATAAAAGAGTATTTTGTTGGAATTTATTCCTTGTCTCGAAAACTGTGGTTTGAACATTCTGCTTCCTCGAGTTCGACCCGGGCACACTCACCTGGTTAAACTAGTAGTGAATGGTAGAATACGATTTCATCTCTTATCTTACTGTAATTTTTGTTTGATCAGTTCGGGTTTCGGTTCCGAATGATTCTCTACACTGACACTTTATCCGCTCTCAAAATCTGAATTATCAAAACGGCGGTGTTGCCGAGGAAGCGTTGTTTACACAACGGTTTTTGAATCGATTTTCTCTATTATTCTTAATTTTACAAATTTTCTTTCGGTTTTCGATTTACGGTTTTTTCTTTGGTTTTACGATTTTTTGTGTTTCTTCTTCATTTTTTTACGACTTTTTATGTATTTTTGTTTCTTAACTAATTCTTGCAGGGCCTGCAGGTTCAACCGACTTTCTCGGAAGCCGTAAATAGTTGAAAGTGCAGAGACTAGGAATTCTCAATTGTAGAGGGCAGGGTTACTTAGGATTCGAGTTGTATTTTTTTCTTTTATTCCTTTAAACAATTATATAAAAGAAGAGAAGAGCACTTTCCCGTGTTTTTGTTTTAAAGGGGCCCCATAAGGGCATCCCGACTTGTACCTCCCCTCCCATTTTCTTTCTCAGGGTCTGATTCACCGAGTGTCGTGCATTCGGGGGATCAGGGCACGCACCATAGTTTTTCTCGCATCGTCGATTTTCCACAGCTTTTCAGTAGGCTAGGTGCTTCTTTAGGAGTTTTCTTTTTCCTATCTGATTGCGCTTTCGTAGTTAGTCTTAGGAATCGCAATCTAGGTGCATGATTTTAGGACTTATAAAAAAACAAAATAATAAAATAAAGATACTCGATAGACGTTTGTCTAAAATACTCAAAAAAATATAAAACCCCAAAAATAAAATAGGGACTGCTAAAGTATCTGACTTAAAACAAACGTAAGATTCAATTGATTTGGGAGAGTAATCCCCACATAGGTTCTTCTCAGAGTACGTGAGTGAGAGACGACCCGTAAGGATAGAACCCAAAACTCGTATTTCTTTTGAGATACTACTTAGTCTATACACCTAATCCCCGATTTTCAGTGGGTATGCTCAGGTAGCCAGAAACGGTCCGGATTTACTTAGCAGAGTGGGGGGTTTAGAGGATACTGTGTAAGGCTCCGTCCTCAAGTAACACGGGTAGTCGGAAATGGTCCGTACTTACCCCCATACTGGCTGAGAGTAAGTGGTTCCCTGTAAAGACTCTGGACAATATTTTGGGGAAACATCGGGCACCTATTAGCTCGCGTTAACTAAGATTATACTTGTTTGCTAATACAACCCTAAAATCGACAAGATAAAAGACCGAACTCTTACGGTCATCATCGGGTTGTGTTGGTGAAAATGGGGTTTGCTTTATGTTTGCTTGTGGGGCGTGAGTTACCGTGGCTTTTACGCATTTTTCCATCTTTCTTGAATCGTAAATCACGCTCTTCTGATCAATCTCTTGACATCAAAGATGATGACTCGACGACTTTTCTGCTCAGACTCTGTGAGCCCTCGACCGTCCACCGTCTGTCGTACATCTTCACAAGCTCGAGATGACCCTCTTCCTGAGTTGGTCCCATCAGATCTCGAGGAGAGACAGACCCAGACTTCCTCGCCTCCTGGACAGTCTATTGAGGCAGACCCTTGCCTCAATACATCATCAATATCTCCAGCTGATTTTCCGCTGAGTTCTTATGAGAAATTTGCATTCACAACAGATCTGAAACACATGGCTCATGTTAAAGGACCAACAGAGGAGAGGCCAGCAGCTGAGGATTTCCATCACGGAAGACCAGATTCAGCCACAATATATCACGACAAGAATTCTCGACACCTTACAACAGATGAACATGCAGATACGAGAATAATTTCGAACTCAGAATGAGTTGCGAGCTGAGATAGCCGCGTTGAGAGCAGGAGACAGGAACTCTTTACCGCATGTAGTGGTTCCCGCCACTTTACGAGATGAGTATGGCCCGGGCACAAGAACGCTACATCATTAGATTCGGTACCATCGAATCAAGGGCCATACGAGTTGAGGCCGTCCTTCATCTCATTGCTTCTCAAGTTCTACAGGAATGCTACAGAGGAGCTGTTTACCTTTCTGCGGCAGTTTGAAATGATTTGTGGTATGGCTAGCTATCCAGGGGTTACGCAGGAGGTTGTTTGCCTCAAATACTTTCCCTTCGCCTTAGAAAATAAGGCACATTAATGGTTGAGTCATATAGGAAGAGAAGTAAGTGGGATGATTTAAAGTCCACATTCCTGCGTAAGTATTTTCCTCTGGTAAGGACAAACATGATGAGGAGTCAGATCTCCAACTTCACGCAGCTTCCAAATCTTTCCATGAGGCATGGGATAGATTCAAAGATCTTACAGAGAGATACCGCATCAGGAGATACCGATGAAGGTGCTTGTACAGAACTATTTTTTAGGACTCCAGCCGGACATTCAATGGCTAGTGAGTGCCGCATATGGCGGCAGTTATTTGAAGAAGGATGCCGAGTCTGTCTGGTCCATCTTCGAAGGGATGGTTGCGAACTCGAGAGTCGTCGACTCTACTCGGGCATTCCAGAAGGCCCCTCAGCCACATCATCGAAAGCATCATAAGGTGGCTAATACTTCAGAGTCTGAATCCAACACCAATATGGTCTTCATTAGCGAGAAATTAACATTGGTGGATGTGATTCAGAAACAAGTTCAGGACTAACAACCGCTGCGAGAGTTGGAGAAACTCTCATCTCTGCCTTAGCAGTTGAGTGACTCACGAAGAAGGTTTCAGAGCTTCAACTTCAGTACCAGCAGGCCTAATCTTCTTCGAATACACAGCCTGCATGGAGGACTTTACTCGCTCCACCCACCCGACAGATTCATTTTGTTCAGAGCGAGCCCGAGACTCCGTAGATTGATTGGCATGAGGATCAGTCTCATGCCAAATTCGGTCAGATCACCAGTGTTGAAGATATGGATGTTGAGCCTCAAGCCACTCTTGAGATCAATGGGATTTTGTATACTCCGATTCAGCAACTGAGTGTACCTCATCATCATCAGCAACAGCAGTACTGTAACCCGCAGCATGGACGTCCACATTTCCAGCACCGGCAGCAATTCACGCAGCAACAGTCTCACCAGCATGCTTATCAGAGACCACATTCCTATCAGTATCATCTAACCATTCACAGACATATCACTATCAGCAACATCAGCAACCTTCCTTTGCACCATAGAGATCCTCTCAGCCTTACACCTCGCAGCAATACACGCCAAGGCAGGAGAAAGTAGAAAGCCATGGTCACCGCACCAAACCTGAGATGACTTCACAGGCCCAGGCTCTAAATCAAATCATGGATATGTTGAGTACGCTCCAAATTGCACAAAAAACAGAGATGGAGCAGGTTAACTGTCGTCTGGATGAGTTAACCACACTGAAGACCACTCTCCCAGCCTAGCCTTAGATGAATCTGAATAACAAGAGGAGGCATCCAGATCAGGTAGATAACACTACAGGTACGATCTCTTTTCCTGAATTTTTATCTAACTTCATTCATCTCAGGAGCGGTAGATCACCACGAGCACCTGCTGGAATAGAGGAGAGGGCACTTGATGAAGAGCAGGAGCAAATCCATGAGCAGCTACACTCCGATGCTAAGAAGTAGAACTTTCACAAGGATAAGGACCACCATGAAGATCAGAGAGAAGGGAGCGATGCCGAAACAGTTGACATGGATACCGGCGAAACAGACGATGGTATCACGCTAGACATGCAGATACTCCCAACAAAAATGTTTCTTCCCCTGTTTTAGAGAGTTTGTACATAATTCTAAAACTCTCGATGTACAAGCTGATTCTGAATTCAATAAAAAGTCTGATTTTCTCATTCTCGATATTGTTCCTTTTCATGATGCTTTGTTTGGGAGAGTAAAGAAAAATAACAAAAAGAATGTTGTGACTCCAGAGATTGAAATACTATTGAAAGATCACATCTTCTTGAAGATCCCACTTCATGATGCCTTAGATCAGTTTCCTACGCTTAAAAATCAGTTGAAAAATTGATGCACCACGCGTAGGAAAAAGAGATCACGTACAGAAAAACATGTTTTGACCAAGGCTACATCCTACGTAATACAGAACAAGTTACCTAAGAAGAAAAAGGATTCAGGAGCACATTATGTCAGATGCGAGATCTCTAATGCCGCATTCGATCGCACTCTATAAGATAACAGTTCCTCGATCAATTTGATACCATCTTCCTTACTCGACAAGCTCGAGTTAGGTCCTCTTTACAATTCCTACGTGATCCTTCAGTTTGCTGATAGATCCGTAAAGAGACCTAGTGTCATATTAAGGAACGTTATCGTAACCATGCAAGGCCTGCAATTCCCAGTGGACTTTACTCTCCTAGACATGGATTGCCCTACACAGTTGCACCTTACCCAAATCATTATTGGGAGGTATCTTTTCGATTATGATAGAGGGAAGGTATCTTTTCGCGCCAAGGGCGAGAAGGTACATATAGAGATGGTGAGAGAATTGCACACATCCAGTGATGCATCTTCAGATTCTTGAGTTCCTTAGCCACCTGTGATTACATGGATGAGGTTCGTCTTGACGACCTTGAAAGGTATCGAGTAGAGACCCAGGATTTCCTAGCAGAGGATGGGTCCAAGACTACAGCTGGCAGTTCTTCCGAGGGTACTTTATATTTCAGCATGGATGGCGAGAAGCAGAGGGATCAGACTTCTGAGGAGTTTATTGCAGATCTTTCATATTCAAAGTCTTTACACGATTCCTCCACTTCAGATCATATAGAATGGAGTTTCATTTAGCTGATTTGTTTTACTCTAGTCATTCTGAGGATGAGCATAGTAGCGAGTCAGATGATGTTTTAGACATCTTATGTAGTCCGACTCTAGAACACATTGAGATGGTGGATAACCATACTGCAGATAATTACACTACCAATACAGATCCCAACACACATATAGATGAGGTTTCAGTATAGCCAGAGTCTACCTTACTAGAACTGAAGTTATTGCCACAAAATATGAAGTATGCTTTCCTTGCGGGTCCGCATCGAAAGTTTCCGGTCATTATCAGCTCATCTTCGACCGAAGAACAAGAATCTCGTCTGATGGAGGTTCTTGAAAGAAACCACAAGGCTGTTGGGTGGACTGTACACGATCTCCATGGGATCAATCCTTCTTTGTGTTCTCATCATATATATCTCGATCATGACAACAAACTTTCCAGAGAATTTCAACGTAGGTAGAATCAAGTTTTACGAGAGGTTGTCAAGAAGGAGATTACGAAATGGTGCGATGCAGGATTTATCTATCCCATCTCCAACTCTGAATGGGTTATCCCATTACAAGTTGTCCTGAAGAAGTCGGGAATCTAGTAACCACGTCGTTGCGGGTGTGCATTGATTACAGGAAACTGAACTCCACGGCGAAGAAGAATCACTTCCCTTTGCCTTTTATAGACCAAGTCATGGAAAGGTTGGCAGGGAAGGAATACTTCTATTTCTTTGACGGTTACTCCGGATAAAACCAGGTAACCATTGCTCCTGAAGACCAGGAGAAAACCACCTTCAAATGTCTGTTTGGCACGTATGCTTTTAGACGGATGCCCTTTGGATTGTGCAATGTCCCTGCTACTTTCCAGAGGTGTATGCTTGCTATTTTTGCAGACATGGCCGTTGATTTTCTAGAGGTCTTTATGGATGATTTTTCGATCTATGGTGAGTCCTTTGACGACTGTTTAGCGCACCTAGACCAGGTTCTTCAGAAATGTTGTGAGGTAGATCTCGTTCTTTCTTGGGAAAAGAGCCATTTTATGGTTACACATGGGATTGTGTTGGGGCACGTCATCTCTCAGCGAGGCATGGACGTTGACCCTACCAAGGGGGATGTCATAAAGCGTCTCGAACCACCATCCACCATTAAGCATTTACGATCATTTCTCGGCCATGTCGGCTTTTACAGAAGGTTCATTCAGGATTTTTCCAAGATTGCTTGACCGTTAACTGAATTATCAGGCACATTGAGTTCTTGATAAATGATAAATGTCTTAATGCCTTCCTCACATTAAAGGAAATGATTATCAGTGCTCCTATCCTACAGCCACCTGACTGGTCTCTACCCTTCGAGATCGTGACAAATGCTTCAGATTTTGTAGTCGGGGTTATATTAGGATAGAGGAGGAATGGACTTCCTGTTGCTATCCACTATGCCAAAAGAACTTTAGATGATGCTCAGCGAAATTACACAGTGACAGAAAAGGAGATGTTGGCAGTGGTGTTCGCATTAGATAAATTCAGATCTTATCTTCTTGGCTCCAAAATCATAGTGTATACAGATCATTCAGCTATCCGGTTTTTGATGGAAAAGAAGGATGCCAACGCACGCCTTCTTAGATGGATTCTCTTACTTCAGGAATTCGATTTTGATATTAAAGACAAACCTGGGGTAAAGAATGTGGTAGCTGATCACCTCTCCCGTTACAAATAGAGCAGCCTTTAGATGAGTACACGTCGGAGATTGTAAAGAGATTTCCAAACGAGAGCATCTTTGCAGTTACTGAGCTTCCATGGTATGCAGATATAGTGAATTTTTTGATTACACAGAAAAGTCCTCAGGGTTGGCCAAAGGATCGAGTCGATAGACTAGTTTCTGAGGCACGATACTACCATTGGGAGAATCCGGTTCTTTTTCGTGAGGGATCAGATTGTGTTTTCAGGCATTGTATTCCTTAGAAGGAATATAATAGTGTCCTCACTCTGTGCCATTCCTTAGAGGCAGGGGGACATCACCCAGGGAAGAGGACAATGCAGAAGGTACTTCAGAGTGGATTATGGTGGCCGACTCTTAATAGAGATGCTTGCACATTCGTGAAGAGTTGTCCGGATTATCAGAAAGCAGTCGGGATAGTCACTGCTAGAGATGCAATTCCTATGCGACCTGTTATTATTTACGAGATACTTGACGCATGGGGAATAGATTTCATGGGACCGTTCCCTGCCAACAGTGGCTTTGAGTACATTCTTCTCGCTGTAGATTATGTTAGTAGATGGGTGGAGGCTATACCCGCACGAACCGCAGACAGTAAGATAGTTTGCAAGTTCCTAAGGGAACACATTATTTCACAGTTCGGGATTCCATGTATTCTTATTTCAGATGGGGGTAGCCATTTCATTAATAAGGAGGTCAAAAAGCTAGTCAAGCAATATGGCATTGATCAAAGAGTAGCTTCTCCTTACCACCCACAGACGAACAACATGGCTGAAGTATCAAATAAGGTGGTGAAATCAATTCTCCAAAAATTAGTACGACCGGATAGGAAGAAATGGTCGCAGCTTCTAGATCAGGTTCTTTGGGCATATCGTACTGCATATAAGACTCCCTTAGGTACTTCACCATTCAGACTGGTTTATGGGAAGCCATGCCATTTGCCCGTTGAGATCATGCATAAATCTGAATGGGCTATTCGAGAAATTTTACTTGATGCACAGAAAGTAGGAGTCAAGAGAAAGATAGATCTGAATGAGCTAATAGAGATTCGAAATCAGGAATACGAGAACACTCTCATTTATAAGGACAAAGTCATGAAATGGCACGATAGACATATACGACACAAGGTCTTTGTCTCTGGGCAGAAAGTCGGGTTGTTCAATGCAAGATTGAGAATTTTTCCTAGCAAATTGAAAAGCATCTGGGAAGGACCTTACATAGTCAGAACGGTGCACGACAATGGAAGCATTGCTATATCAGATGTGTCACCTGGTGCAGAGCCATTCGTGGTTAACGGGTAGATGCTGAAGCATTTTGTAGAGACTACTAATCATCTGGACCGTGTTGAAGTGATCTATTTTGTACAGGACTCATGATCATTCTTTCACTTTATCTCATCCTGTACAAAGACTTTTGAGCCATTCGATTTTTGGAGATCCACAACACTTGTATATTCTTCATAGACCACAATCGTCCCCATTTTTGCTCGTCTTCTATGTTGAGGATACTAGATCCTAAGTATAGGGGGGACTGATTGTTCATTGATTAGCGTTTTCTATATTGTTTTGTTACTTTTGTATATCCTTTCTTTTTCACAAATCACTGGTCCCCAATTTTTGGCTACACTATTTTCTATACTTAGGATGCCTTATCCCAAGTATGGGGGGGACCGAGTGATTTTGATGATCTCATGTTCTTTATTCCTTTTGTTCCTTCGTTATATAGTCTTTTCACTCAGTCACCTCATTTTTGCTCTTCCTTTATACTTACGATGACCTGATCGTAAGTATAGGGGGGTTGACTGACTCGTATTCTCTTATTCTTTTCACCCACTTTTACTTAGCACGAGTTATGTCCTCCTTTTTCTCTTTTGACGCTATGAGGACATAGCACAAGCTAAGTATAGGGGGGTGCTTATATATTGTATATATACTTTTGTCCATAACTCGTACTTTTATGTATTTTCTATATCTATAAAATCCATAAAAAGTGGGTGAGGGTTAATTTGAAATTATTTATCTATTACTTATAAAATCCTTGTAAATAGGTAAAATATGTCTAAAATATGTAATTAAAATATGTATTTAAAATCTGTATGATACTTATTTAAAGTCCTATCTCTTAAAATATGTGTAAAAATCATTTAATACTTGTAAAATTCTCTGTATATAAAATCTGTAAAATACATTAGATATTTAATTCAAATAAAATATATCTTGTAAAAGTCATGTACAAATATTTGTTAATAAAAATCAGAAAATCCATAAAAAAATACAAAGTCCTAAAATTTATAAAAAATACGAAAGCCTTAAAATCCATAAAAATGAGTAAAATTCAGAAAATACACTTCACAAAAACGTGGTTGCATTTGCATTCGTATTTTTCAGAATAAGTTTGATTTCTGGAACAAAGGATTGAGTCTAGTCTAAAGGATGGAGCTTGATCATGGCCTTTAACTCTCGTTGTTCGGAGCCTAGTTAGGATCTGGAATTTAGACTCTTCAGGTCTTTTGACTTAAAATCTTTGGGTTCCATAAGGCCATATTTGGGAAAACAACTCATGCGTGCTTAAGTAGACCACTTGGTGTCATCTGTACAACTCTGCACCAGTGAACCGATCTTGGACACATGCACTCTGCACTTAGCTCGACTTGCATGGATTTGCTAAGGGCAGTACATCTTGGTAGTGTATTTCTATCCTTTTCATTGCAGCATTGACGTCTAAAGACGGGAGAGATTTGGGTTGCGATAGTCGCTTCGGATGAGGGAAGGATCTGCTGACATAATTTTTTCTAAGACCTCAAAAAAGGGACGGAACAAAAGATGCTATATCCGTCGAGGCACAAAGAGATGAATGCACTGCAAGCAAATTACAAAGCCAAATCAAAGAAGAAGAAACCAAATAAAAATACGACCACAATGGTCCAAGCTTCCACCAAAAATGCCTACACATCTTAGTGGAGACTTAGCTACACCGGTTGAGCTTCACAAGGAGATGCGTCTATGATGAATCTCAGATTCATCACTTTAAATATCATTTATTAAGCTCAAATCCCTCAAAATCATCAGCATTTCTTCATTTATTCTGCATAATTAGCATTCATAAATGTTTTCATAAGAATTGCATTTTATCCCTTATTTTTGCACAAAATAAGAAGCCAAAAATCTCAGCCAAAATGGACCTGTAAATAGCCTAACTTCCCGGATTTTTAACTCATTCATGCCAACTTCGAATGTCCCAAAACCATCCCCACTGTGTACATATCACTAACAAGGATAAAACCCAAATAAGTGGACCAAAAACCTAAACCCTAGTTTCAGGATTTCCGGACTAAAAATCTCATATCTTCCTCATTCAGTGTCTGTTTTAATCCTACTCACTTTTGAACTAATGTAAATTCAATTACCTTCAAAATAAGACCAAGTTCAAGTGATTCGGAGCTCATATGTGAAAGTTGGGTTTTGGGCCTCTTTTGTACATTTTATATTTTAGCGGTTTTTGACCTATTATTTTATGTACATAATTATACTATTTTATTTTATTTCTTTTTCATTTGTCTTCTTTAATAAAAGTTTTATTAAAATACCCAAAAATCTAAATCCAAATTGAGCTTGAAATCAAAGAAACAAATTGGGTCCAAGTCTTCACTAACTACTTGTACAAAATTAGTCTTCTTTATGTTTTATTTTATTTCTTTTTTTCTTAATTAATAAAAATACAAAAAAAGATTAATGTGTAAATATTTATCTTTAATTTTACCATATTTTTTCTGGATTTTTATCTGGTTTATAAATGATAAAAAATTATAAAACCTAAAAATCAAGGTATTCTATGTACATGGGATACCCCAAAAATTCACTTTCTTCATTTGATCACGTTTTGATGTCTTCATGAAGTTGTAGATCTCATCGAGACGAGCAAATTTTGTGAAGAAACTTTTTTGATCCGAGGTCGTTTACTATTTCTTTTGTATTTTTTAAAGTATTTAATTTCGGATTTTTGTGGTGCTGACACATGGCAGCTCCTGGAGCCGCCACATGTCAGTTGTTTTTGGCTTTTTCCCCTTCCTCAAACACCCGCCACGTGTCCTCGCCAGGACCATCCGATCTCGGCTGATCGGACGGTCCCGGTCTCATCTCCTACATCCAGCCCCTTTCCCAAATCTGCCACCGCCCGTTGAAATCGCCGCCGATTTCGCAGTTGCCCTCTGCGTATACCGCGATACCACCATCTCTGATTCACCTCCAATCAATCTCCAGCCGCCATCTTCAATCACCAGAACCTCTGATACACGAATCGTATCCCGCGCATCTTGCCAATCAAATCACCCAATGATGACCTATTTCCATCGATGGCCAACCACCCAGCTCCTATTTAAACGCAATGTCGCCCCATGCCTTTCTTCATCTGTCGATATTCCTCCGTTCAAAAAAAGCCCTCTGGTGGTGACAGCTCGGAGGGTCTTCAATCGTGACGAGATCCGAAGCCCTTCAGGATTCGTTGCATACGCGGCTTCTCCAACGACCTGCCCTTGCTCCGGCTAATGGTCGTAGAGCCAACGACGCCTCCGTCACTCCGATGTTCAACTTCATCGCTCCGCCACAGCTCCAGAACTACAACAACTTCTCCGCCAGACCGCTTCTACTCCACTGGCAAAAGCTACGCCAGCCATGCCCAGGAGCTTTGTCGCTAGGAGCAACCGCCTGAGCTTGGCTCCCTCCGCCTTGGTCGGGTCCCTCCGCATCACCAGCAGCTCGCCACCGTCGGTCAACGCTCAAGACCACTCCGCCATTCCACCAGTCACCGGTCTTCATCGTCGGTGCTTTAGCCCTTCCGCCAGCGCCGATTGCCGGGCATGAAGCCCGAGGCTACCCACGTACGTGTCGGGCACGTGTGTTGGGGGAGATCGTCAGCAGACATCATCAACCCACCGGTCACATGCTTTGCACGTAACCGCGTGGTCAATTTACAAAGAGCACCTCGGACCATCGCCATTTTGCACATCCGGTCCCCACTGACCAGCCCAGCTGTTGGTAATTACATTACAACCCACTACATTTATTTTTATATTTATTTTATTCATTGTATTGCAGTTATACCCCTGTATTCCCCTGTATTTTCTGACTATTCTCTGCATCATTTTATTTATATAAAATTGGCATTTTGTTACTCATTTAATTCTCTACATCTTGACATATCGTGGGTATTTTTGTGATCAATGGTTAATTAATAATTATTTATTCTATGGAAAATTGCATACTTTTCCCAGTTTATGCTCTAATTTCAGAATTGATTAACTGTTGCTCTAAAATTTCCTGAAAAATCACATATTGTAAAACTAATTGTGCTTAACATTGTGCCAAAAGAATCACATTTGCATGCATAGTTTCTCCTTTAAAAATCATTTCACACGTTTCAATATTTAATTTTTAATAGGTATTGAATCTTGTATTTTCGAGGTTTAGGACTTTTTTGAGGTCCATTACTTAGTGATAGATCATAGATAATTTTTTTCCTTGAAAATAATTAGGTTTAGTATTTATTATAATTAAATATTTAAATTCATTTTGTTTGCATTTAAAAATTCATAAAAAATTCATCTTGCATCCAAAAATTCCAAAAACTTTACAGTGCATTCATTTCATCATTTTGCATCGTGGTCAAGTTTTGTATTTTCGGACATCGTTTGATTGACTTTTATATTTTAGTCCCTAAAATAGGCCAAAATTGCATTATGCATCCTTTATTGCATTAAAAATTACAAAAAAAAGACTGCCTCGAAAACCGGGCACGAACTTTGATAGACATAATTCTAGGTTGTTCCTTTACGTCCTTGTGTTCGACCTTAGGACTTGCCCAAGTAAAATAAACATAAAACCATGTAATTAACAATTGAATATATAATTGTGGTTATTTTCTTGACCGATTCCAATTGCCGCCTACACAAAATGACAAATCATTTTTACGCATGAACATATACATCTTTAACACGTAATTTACGGACTCGTCAGATGGCGCCATTGTCGGGGAGGCAAACGGCTTAGTTTTGTGTCTTACAAATGTTTGTTCGGTTTTCTGCATTTGGGTAGTCTGACCCCTGAATTTTTCACTGTAAATTCCATTTTTTCTGCATTTATTTTATTTTATTTTCAACATTTATTTATCTTGTTTTTGATTTATTTTTGAGTCACTCTCTTATACCATCTCTCTTATTTTTCTTGCGAGGTACCCGGCATCTGTGGAGTGGTTTTTCAAGAAGCGACGCATCTTCACCGACTTCCGAAAAGCCGTAATTAATTTAAGATCGAGTCGAGTCTTGAGAGAGCATAGAGTTTAGGATTTTATTTCTGCAATTTTAATTACTGTAATTAATTGCTTATTTCTAGCGGTGTCCATTTGGACTCTCACGTGTGTAAAAAACCTCAAACTTTTTCTGTGGTGTGTCGTGGCATGTTTCACTCTCCAGTGAGTGTAGGACCCGACTTGAGTGGCGATTAGGATAGACCTGCACATACGGCTCTCAAAGCATTTTAATTTTTGATTGTGCTCGTAGGAATTAGGTCACACTTCAATATATTGAGAAGCACATAGATCGTTAAGCCAAAAAATAACTCTATTCCTCCCTGCTAATAGAACTTTTTACTAGCTGTGGGTTTTCATCGACTTGCATCCATATAGACTGATCTTTCAATTCTGTATTTGCATCCCACATGGAGATTGTGAGAATTCACTGTAAGTCTTCTAACTAAGCATTCTTCATACTTTCTCGCGTGCATCGGCTTTTCCCGAATTTCTCCCACTTATTTTGTCACATAATTTAAAGGAAATTGGGACTGGACGGTAGACGTGTATTTGTGCCCACTTAATTCTTCAGTGATCACCTAATTAAAATTGGGACTGCTAAATATATCTGACTCTTAATAACCCATAAAATCAAGAATGTTTGCACGAGAGCAACCCCGACCTTGGATGTTTTTATTTTTCTGAGTGAGCGAGACACGACACTTAAGGCTAGATCCCAAACTCGGATTTTCATATTGACTACTGATTCTACCAAAAACGATTAGCTACTTCTCAATGAGGATCTACGGGTAGCCAGTAAATGATCCGGATTTCCTTAGCATAGTGGGTGGTTTAGAGGACACTGCGTAAGGCTCCGTCCTCAAGTAACGGGTAGCCGTTCTACGGTCCGTACGTACTCCCATATTGGTTGAAAGTAGGTGTCATTAAGAAAATTTTTGGCACCTAACATCTTGCTAAATTCTTTCCAAGATTGTCTTATCACCAACTAAAATTGAAAAGATAATAACCGAACTCTTACAGCTTCATCGTGTGAGTTGGTGAACCTGGGGTTTGATTTGTGCTTGTATTGGTATGCATGAACCGATTTCGAAGATCAAAAGCTGCACATTTGATAAAATTTCTTTTGACTATCTCGTGCAATCATCTCTCTCCTTTCTTGATTTAAACCTCATTATGGAACTTTTGTCCAAGAACTCTCCAGAACCAGATGATGAGAATCATTTCGTCTCGAATAGACCCAAACCATCATTCATTTCAGCTCTTTCAAAAATGGCGGAATATTTATCTGAAAATCCATCAGAGCTATACTATGAAAATGAATTTGTATCGGTTAGACCCAAATCAACTAAATCCTCTTCTTTCAATAATCCTCCAATATCTGCGGGAGACTTTCACCCACGGATGAATTCGGCCCCATCATTGAATTGCCACTTAAATCATTCAACCACACATGACCACCACCCATCTTGGACTGAACCGTCTTATTCTCGGTTTCTCGTTGATGAACCATTTCAAGATAAAATCACTTTTGAATCTCACGACTGGCCAAGAGACCAAAATCGATTAAACCATCAGGAGAGACCCGTACTTAATGATTATCAGAGTTGGATTGACCGCAACGAGCATATACCTATTAAACAACCCAAATATCACTCATTTGATCAACCTATACATACAGAGGACCAAACAGATGATATCGACACATATGCACCCTGTATGACCCCATTATTTGAGGATACAATCAATCATGGCCATGGAAGTAGACTCTACTCAAACCAGGATGACATGCCCGAGTCACGACATGTTGAGTATGAGACCTACACATTCCCGCAAATACCTTCCACTGAGCAGCCTCCTTCTATAATTTTTGAGGAGAAATTTTCAGAAAATAATGATCGCATATCAGATATTCCAAGAAACTCTCCTCTCAGCAAAAATGGGAAAATGGAAGATGAAATTATTGAATACACACTGATTGCTCCCATGATTGATCATGAATAGAATTTTAAGGATGATATTTCGAGGATAAATAAGAGATTCAATTTAATAGAGGATAGATTTTAAAAATTTACCGATCGATTAATTTCACTCTATGGGAGCTCGGACATAAAAATAGATGAGGAAATGATTGGATCTCATGTTGAAATTTTTGAGGATATTTAGAAACCTAGGGACGATTCTGACAGCAACACCTCTGCATATTACTCCCCTGAGAATGACTATGCCTCTGACTCTTACTCTGAACATCAGAACCCTTGCTCATCTGAGGAACACACCACATCACCACACCACACAAAAAATAACAAAACAATTGGAATATTCGAAAACCCCAAAAAAATAAAAAATCTCGAAAAATACATAAAAATTGAGACTGAAGAAGATCTGAAGAATTTGATCCTGTTGTACGTGAAGCACTGGAGAAAAGATTGATTTTTGAACTTCCCTTTATACAGGCCATTGAACACTTCCCCGACCATAAAGGATTTGTAATAAACAAATTAATGACGAAAAAGTCGGGCAGGATAAGAACAAAGACTGAAAGACATATCTTGTCAATGGCCTCCTCCTTGGTGTAGGAGAAAAACCAAGAGCCGCATAGTGAAGCGGTTGCCCATATTTGACTGTGGAATCAAAGACACAATTTTCACCCATGCTCAAATTGATGACGATTCACCGATCAATATCCTCCCGACCTCTCTATTTCACGAACTCAAACTCGGACCGATCAGGAAGATACCAGAGATTGTTCAATTGGTTGACCGATCAATAAAGCGGCCGAGAGGAATCATTTCTGTCATCATGACATTCCAAGGTGCTCCGCTCAAAGTAGACTTCTTGATCATTGATATTGAGCATCAAGGAGAATTCACCCAGTCTCCAATTATTCTCGGAAAGCCATTCGTAGCATTGGCTAAGACAATTATTAATTGTGAGACTTGGGAAAATAATTTTACAGCATTGGAAGCACTTCGATCTCACCCATTCTTTGAGGAACCATGATTTTCAGAGGCAACCCATGAAGTCCCCGACAGCCGTAACCATAAAGCGGTGGAAGATCCCTACCTCGATGCGACACCTGAGATAGCAGTTGTTGATGAGACTATTGGTTTAGATACTCTCCCTCCTGCTCCATTCCCAGCCGCTCTTACCATGGAGAATCAAGTATATGAGTCATATGATCCGGAGACTTATGCATGGTCACACCGTAGGTCAACCTATTCTGACTACATTGACCACATCAATACGACACAGGAATGCTCCAATGTTAAATCAATTAAAAGCGAACATGCAGAGACTCTCCCCAGTATTTCAATTCCTACAGATCTCAAAATAGACGAATGTTTCTTCTACGATCCTGAGACATATGCATGGTAGCACCCTGGGGAAACCTACTCTGAATATCTTGACCAAATCATCCCAAATCGAGAGTGCACCAACAATCAGAAGACTAAATAAATACGCAGGATGAACACCGACCAAGAAGAATAATTCCAATGGTTATTCATCTGGATACGCAAGTGGACCGACACCTTCATGAAACAAGAAAAAGAAAGTCACCTTTGACCTTCCGGAAGAGGAATCATCTAATGATCCCTCCTCATGTCCGGAAAAGGTAATCTACATGAGTGAAGTCTGTTTGGCAGCTCTAAAACCATATCTTTGCAAGGATCCAAACTTCAATTCCCGTTGGACGACTCCCGTTCCTTACAATTATTCATCCAAAGCTGATGCTCCTGCCCTCATCAAGTACACTGGAATGATTTCTTATGAGCTGACTGAGACAGTTTCTTCTGAGTATTCATCCGAGGACAAACCTCTTGATCCCAAGAAGGAATGAATTCTGAGGAAACAACTGAAAAAACAAAAATACCAGAATATCTAGAGTGTGTTCACTTTCAAATACTATTCCTCTGAGGATAACTCTGATGATGGCTACCTTTCATCTGACTCATACGCTTCATCTGATATCCATCATGATTTTTCTGAGGATGACACCGAAAATAGTTGGGAATCATATGCTTCATCTCCATCTTGTCATTACGATCTCCCACCGCATGCTCACAAAAAGATCAGCCAAAAACTGCCTTAATCATCGTCTACCCATCCTCCCTCCCGACCACATCGGTCTCCTTGTACAAATTCTTCCTCTACTTAGGCCAAGGCCTAAGTATAGGGGGGCCGATGCCACCTGTATATACCATTCCCCTCATCACACTTTTCCTTCTCAATCACTCCATGTCCCACCCTTCTTCCATACTTATGTTGACCAGAGCCTAAGTATAGGGGGAACCGACGCCCACCTGTATATACTCTCTTCATCCACATATCCCAACCACCTCATTTTTTCTCTCTTCTTCTATACTTAGATTGTTCACAGCGTAAGTATAGGGGGGCGTTCTGATCCATCTTTTTCTTTTTCTTTTTCACTCTCTTACACTTAGCCCGAGCTATGTCTTCTTTACGCTTCTTGTGCTTTGAGGACACAACACTCGCTAAGTATAGGAGGGTCTGTATATATACTGTGTATATATTTTACCCATATCTCGTACTTTCGCATAAGTCTTTATGTATTTACAGGGTGGGTAATTAATTTGAAAAAAAACAAACAAAAAAACAACAAAAACAAAAAGAAAAAGAAAAAGAATTCTGCAACTAACACTAACTATGTCCAATCCAAATTTTTAAAAAAAGGCTTCTTATTTCATTGCAAAAAAAAACAAAAAAATCCCTTGCATAAAAAATCACAAAAAATCACAAAAAATGTGTCTGCATTTCACACACCTGCACTTCATCCAGCATCGCATTCATTTGCATCTGTGAAAAGTCTTTGGGTTCTAAATCGAGTTATGAGCAGAAACTGAGAGTGGTCTAGACTTGACCTTAATCCACCTAATTTTCAGAGGAACTTCACTGAGAAATAGGATTTTAGAAACTTCAGGTCTTTGACTTAATTCTTTGAGTTCCACATGGCAATGTGCAGCGTTTGACTCTTAGTGTCTAACCAGATCTCTTCATTCTGGGTACAACTCTAGAATAGGGAACTAATTTATACTCTCGCACTATGCACTTAGCTCAACTCAGACAGGATGTTGGAAGACTGTGTGAGTTTCTTTTCTGGTAGCTTGGAAATCTAAAGACTGGAGTACGGGTTGAAATAAAGCTTCGGAAAAGGGATGGACGACTGGGCACAATTTTTTCTATAAACCCAAAAAAATGTACGGAAAGAAAAAGATTCTATATCTATAGGTGCACAACAAGATCCAAGCAGAACCACCAAAAATACCAAATACAAAGAAGCAACTACCAAATAAAATCTGACCAAAAAGGTCAAAGCTTCAAGAAAACCTACAGATCTTGGTGAAGACTCGGCTACACTGGCCATCTTCACAAGGAGAGGTGACTACACTGGCCACCCTCCAATTCTTTTCTCCTTCTTCTAACTTCTCTCCCCCTCCCCAATTCGATTGTGACCACGACGTGACAGATCTTGGAAGGAAATACCTAACTCCCCGAGGATGAGTTACTAGAGAGGAGAGGAGCATGTTAGTCCGGAATTTTGGATGGGAAGAGCAAAAACCTTTCACACACATGAGTCGATTGTTCAATGTTCATAGGGTATACTTTGGGAAGAAGATTGATCTAAGATGACTTCTGAGCCGAAACTGTGACAATGATGTGTAGAACTTGAAGGTTGTTGATTTTAAAATTCTAAGTCTCACAGAAGTTCCGCCAAACTATTAATCCAAAGGTCAAGTTTATTTTCATTTTCACCTTCAGCTCATGGTCTTGGTATGGAACCCAATCTCATTTCACCTCATGGCATTTCTTTTTGATGCTCGGGGACGAGCATGGTTTAAGTATAGGGGGATGATGAATCTCATATTCATCACTCTAAATCCCATTTATTAGGCTCAAATCCTTCAAAATCATCAGCATTTCTTCATTTATTCTGCATAATTAGCATTTATACATGTTTTCATAAGAATTGCATTTTATCCCTTATATTTGCACAAACTAAGAAGCCAAACATCTCAGCCAAAATGGACATGTAAATAGCCTAACTTCCCAGATTTTTAACTCATTCATGCTAACTTCGAATGACCCAAAACTATCCCCACTGTGTACATATCGCTAATAAGGATAAATGAAAAATAACAAAAATCTCTAACCCAAATAAGTGGACCAAAAACCCAAACCCTAGTTTCAAGATTTATGGACTAAAAACCTCATATCTTCCTCATCCAGTGTCTGTTTTAATCCAACTCACTTTTGAACTAATGTACATTCAATTACGTTCAAAACAAGACCAAGTTCAAGTGATTCGGAGCTTATATGTGAAAGTTGGGTTTTGGGCCTCTTTTGTACATTTTGTATTTTAGCGGTTTTAGACCTATTATTTTATGTACATAATTAACCTATTTTATTTTATTTCTTTTTCATTTATCTTCTTTGATAAAAGTTTTATTAAAATACGTAAAAATCCAAATCCAAATTGAGCTTGAAATCAAAGAAACAAATTGGGTCCAAGTCTTCACTAACTACTTGTACAAAATTAGTCTTCTTCATGTTTTATTTTATTTATTTTTTTCTTAATTAACAAAAATCCAAAAAAATAAGATTAATGTGTAAATATTATCTTTGATTTTACCATATTTTTTCTGAATTTTTATCTAGTTTAAAAAATGATAAAAAATTATAAAACCTGAAAATCAAGGTATTCTATGTACATTGGACACTCCAAAAAATGACTTAATGCATTTAATCGATTTTGGTTTTGATGTCTTCATGAAAGTTGTAGATATCATCGAGACGAGCAATTTTTATGGAGAAACTTTTTCGATCTGTGGTTGTTTACTATTTCTTTTGTATTTTTTTATGTATTTAATTTTGGATTTTTATGGTGCTGGCACGTGGCAACTCCTGGAGCTGCCACGTGTCTACTGTTTTTTGGCTTTTTTATTAATTAGTTTTTATAAATAAATAAATAAAATAAAATAAGACGCACGTGCGAGGCACGTGCCTCCCAGGCACGCGCGCTGCCCCTTCCTCAAACACCTGCCACGTGTCCTAGCCAGGACCGTCCGATCTCGGCCGATCGGACGATCCCTGCCTCATCTCCTACATCCATCCCCTTTCCCAAATCTGCCGCCACCCATTGAAATCGTCGCCGATTTCGCGGACGCCCGCCGCGTATCCTGCGATACCACCATCTCCGATTCACCTCAATAAATCTCTGGTCACCATCTTCAATCACCAGAACCTCTGATACACGAATCGTATCTCACGCATCTTGCCAATCAAATCATCTGATGACGACCTATTTCCATCGCCGGCTGACCACCCAGCTCCTATTTAAACGCAGCGCCGCCCCACGCCTTTCTTCATCTGCCGATATTCCTCCGTTCAAAAAAAACCCTCCGGTGGTGACAGCCCGGAGGGTCTTCTATCGCGACGAGATCCGAAGCCCTTCAGGCATCGTTGCAGATGCAACTTCTCTAATGACCTACCCTCGCTCCGGCTAACGGTCGTAGAGCCAACGACGCCTCCGTCACTCCGACGTTCAACTTCATGGCTCCATCGTAGCTCCAGAACTCCAACAACTTCTCCGCCTGACCGCTTCTACTCCACCGGCCAAAGCTACGCCAGCCACACCCAGGAACTTTGTCGCCGGGAGCAACCGCTCGAGCATGGCTCCCTCCGTCTTGGCCGGGCCCCTCCGCATCACCAACACTCGCCACCATCGATCAAAGCCCCAAACCACTCTGCCCTTCCACCAGTCACCGGTCTTCATCGCCGGTGCTCTAGCCCTTCCGCTAGCGGGCACGGAGCTCGAGGCTCCCCACGCACGTGTCGGGCACGAGTGTTGGGGGAGATCGTCAACAGACGTCATCAACCCATTGGTCACGTGGTTTCCACGTAACCGCATGGTTTATTTATAAAGATCCCCTCAGACCTTCGTTATATCGCACATCCGGTCCCCACCGACCAGAGGACACGTGCTGTTCACGTGCCCCTCTGGAAATTTTGCGAAAAGAACCCCCAGCTCTTGGTAATTTCATTACAGCCCACTGCATTTATTTTTATATTTATTTTGTTCATTGTATTGCATTTGTACCCCTGTATTCCCCTGTGTTTTCTGACTATTCTCTGCATCATTTTATTTATCAAAAATTGACAGTTTGTTTCTCATTAAATTCTCTACATCTTGACATATCGTTGGTATTTTTGTGATCAATGGTTAATTAAAAATTATTTATTCTGTGGAAAATTGCATACTTTGCCCAGTTTGTTCTCTACATTTTAGAATTGATTAACTATTGCTCTAAAAATTCCCGAAAAATCACATATTGTAGAATTAATTGTGTTTAACATTATGCCCAAAAAGAATCGCATTTGCATTCATAGTTTGTCCTATAAAAATCATTTCACATATTTCAATATTTGATTTTTAATAGGTATTGAATCTTGTATTTTTGAGGTTTAGGATTTTTTTGAGGTCCATTACTTAGTGATAGATCTTAGATAATTTTATTTTTGAAAATATTTAGGTTTAATATTTATTATAATTAAATATTGAAGTTCATTTTGCTTGCATTTAAAAATTCATTAAAAAAATTCATCATGCATCCAAAAATTCCAAAAAATTTACAATGCATTCATTTCATCATATTTTGCATCGTGCCAAGTTTCGTATTTTTCAGACAAATGCATTTTGCATCCTTTATTGCATTAAAAATTACAAAAAAAAAGTCTGCCTCGAAAACCGCAAATGAACTTTGATAGACATAATTCTAGGTTTTCCTTTGCCTCCTTGTGTTTGACCTTGGGACTTGTCCAAGTAAAATAAACATAAAACCACACGATTAACATTTGAATAAGTAATTGTGGTTATTTTCTTGACCGATTCTGATTGTCGCCTACAACGAAATGACAAATCATTTTTACGCACGAACCTAAACATCTTCAACACACACAATTTACGGACTCGTCAATCTACACTAGTCGCACTCCACTTGTTTTCTCATTCTTCTACTTTCTCTCTATATTTGATTGTGGACATAGCACGAACTGACCTCAGAAGGAAATACCTCCCCCCGAGGAAACAGTAGCTGGATGAGGAATCAATGGAAGTGTATAGTCGGGACGGACAGTTTCTTCTCTTCTTTGAGCAGGAAAAGCTAAATCAATTCACACACTGTACAAATTGACTTCAAGGATGATAGAGTTTGTGATATGAATAAGTGAGCCTGAACTAGCTGATGAGGTGATCTTAAATAAGGATTTGTGGAACTTGAGGACTGTTGAGGATAAAATCCTAATCCTAGTTAAGGCTCCGATAAAATGCTTATTTCAGGCCCGATCGAGCTCTCTCCTTTGTATGTTCTCATGAATTGGTTTAGGAAAACAAATTCATTCTATATTTCTTTCTTTTTCACTTACTTTTCAAGTAAGTGTTTGCTAAGGGACTAGCAAAGCTTAAGTATAGGGGGTTGATGAATCCATGATTCATTAACTTTTCTGTCGCATTTTGTCTTAATACCCTTAATAAATACACGTAAATATTCATTAATTTCCACATTTTATCAAAATACTATTCATAAATAAAAATGCACTTTTATGCATCAAAAACATGTAAATAAATAAAGATTAAAAAAATAAAGAAAAGAAAATAAGGCAGATTGTACATATGTATATATGTATAATATGACTCAGATAATATAAATATAGCTGAAAGATATATTTAGATAGTCTAACCCCCGAGACCAAGTCAGTATGGATTGGTCGACAAAACAACAAGTAGGGTGAGATAAGGGAAGAAAACCATAAAAAATAATTAAATAACACTCCACACATTATTCATTATTTATCAAATAAATTATCAAATCTTCATTGATTTTTAATTAATTCATATGAACATATTTTTCACCAAACTCTTTTCCTAATTATTTCTAAAAATGTTTATAAAAATATAAAAATAGGTTATAAATATTATCCTACGTATATGCCAAGAAATCCTACTTTTAAATTATCAAAATCTCAACTTCCGAACATCATAACTTCCTCATACGAACTCCAATTTCACTCTACTTACCTTTAAAGTTCATAAAAAAATATTCTCTCTTTAATAGAGGTGGATTCATTAAAAGCGGATTCTGTTTGCAAAAAGTCGGTTTTGGGACCTAATGACAAAGGGGTTTCTGGGCTATTTCTTTTATTAAGAACACATTATTTAAAGTTTTATTAATTTTATAATTTCTAATAATTTTCATGATATTGTATTTTCACCATAATTTATTTCAGAAATTTTGGAGCTTATTTATTATTTAAATAAAATAAAAACCCTAATTTATAGATGAAACTGAACTACATAACTTATACCCGTATTTTTTAATATATCTAAATTAATTTTTTAAAATCCATAAAAATTCACAGACTTTATTTATTATCCTAATAATTAAGAAAATATAAAATTCATATTTAATTAATTATTTATTGAACTAAAAATTCAATACGTATTTATTAAGTATTATTTATACTTATTTATTATATAATATTAATATTTCGAATAATATTTATTATTTACGAAAATTAATTATACCATAATTTAGATAAATTAATTATTTACATTTTTTATACCTATTTAAAATAACATGATTTACTATTTATTATTTAATTTATATGTTATTTATTCATCTGGCCAATCAGGTGCTGACACGTGTCAGCACCTGGTTCTTCTTCAAGAACCTAGGCCATTGGAACTCTGTTCCAATGCCCCCTCTTCACCAATTTCTCCTGCGCAATTCACAACTAATCCAATCGATCCAAGCCCTCCATCCTATTCTCCTAACAACACTCCTACTCGTCCACCATTAAATCCACCTTGGAGCTCAAGCAACTCATCTATAAAAGGCCACGAAGTTGGTGAGATCCAACTAACTCTCCCCTAAAAATCTTGATACCAAGTTCCAATGGTTGATCTTCATACTTCCTCCCCCGAATCCGAGTAAGGAGGTGACAGCTCCTCGTTCTCAGTCCGCGTGGAAGAAGGTTGATCAGAGGAGACGTTCCAAGGTCGCCGTCGCCCTTGCATCGTCGCCTTGAGCAGCGTGGAGCTCCGGGAAGCCACCCCGTCGAGCGAAGACCAGCAGCGGTTCTACACCCTGCAATCACAGGTAATTCATCCATTTCTTGTCTGTTATTTCTCGATCCTTATGCCTTGATTAGTTGAATTAAGTGCGTCATTAGCAAGTTTGATCATCCATCTTAGACGCTATATCGAATTTGAACTTCAATTCCAATCAAAACAACCCCAAAAGATCGTCTTCTTTATTGCCATTCACACGTCGTTGTACGTTAAGTCTGGAAACACTTTTTGATCTTGCAAAATCATAATCATTCAGCTGATTTCTTCGTGAATCGAGTACATACGCTTGAAATTTGCAGATCTATCTTCAATCTGGAGCGAAACAAATTTGGTCAAAGTCTTCACTAACTACTTGTACAAAATTAGTCTTCTTCATGTTTTATTTCATTTCTTTTTTTTCTTAATCAACAAAAATCCAAAAAAATAACATTAATGTGTTAGTATTTATCTTTGATTTTACCATATTTTTTCTGAATTTGTATCTAGTTTAAAAATGACAAAAAAATTATAAAACCTGAAAATCAAGGTATTCTTTGTACATAGGACACCCCAAAAAATCACTTTATGCATTTAATCGATTTTGGTTTTGATGTCTTCATGAAAGTTGTAGATCTCATCGAGACGAGCAATTTTTGTGAAGAAACTTTTTCGATCCGAGGTTGTTTACTATTTCTTTTGTATTTTTAATGTATTTAATTTTGGATTTTTATGGTGCTAACACGTGGCAACTCCTGGAGCTGCCACGTGTCAACTGTTTTTTGGCTTTTTTATTAATTAGTTTTTATAAATAAAATAAAATAAAATAAAATAAGACGCACGTGCGAGGCACGTGCCTCCCAGGCACGCGCAATGCCCCTTCCTCAAACACCCGCCACGTGTCCTGGCCAGGATCGTCCGATCTCGGCCGATCGGACGGTCCCGGCCTCATCTCCTACATCCATCCCCTTTCGCAAATCTGCCGCCACCCATTGAAATCGTCGCCGATTTCGTGGTCGCCCGCCTCGTATCCTGCTATACCACCATCTCTGATTCACCTCCAATAAATCTCCGTCTGCCATCTTCAATCACCAGAACCTCTGATACACGAATCGTATCCCGCACATCTCACCAATCAATTCACCCTATTACGACCTATTTCCATCGTCGGCTGACCACCCATCTCCTATTTAAATGCAACGCCGCCCCATGCCTTTCTTCATCTGCCGATATTCCTCTGTTAAAAAAAACCCTCCGGTGGTGACAGCCCGGAGGGTCTTCAATCGCGACGAGATCCGAAGCCCTTCAGGCTTCGTTGCAGATGCGACTTCTCCGATGACCTGCCCTCGCTCCAGGTAACGGTCGTAGAGCCAACGACACCTTTGTCACTCCGACGTTCAACTTCATCGCTCTGTCGTAGCTCCAGAACTCCAACAACTTTTCCGCCTGACCGCTTCTACTCCACCGGCCAAAGCTACGCCAGCCACGCCCATGAGCTTTGTTGCCGGGAGCAACCGCTCGAGCTTGGCTCCCTCCGTCTTGGATGGTCCCCTCCGCATCACCAACAGCTCGCCACCACTGGTCAAAGCTCCAAACCACTCTACCCTTCCACCAGTCACCGGTCTTCATCGCCGGTGCTCTAGCCCTTCCGCTAGCGGGCACGGAGCTCGAGGCTCCCCACGCACGTGCTGGGCACGTGTGTTGGGGGAGATCGTCAGCAGACATCATCAACCCATTGGTCACGTGGTTTCCACGTAACCGCATGGTTAATTTATAAAGAGCCCCTCGGACCTTCGTCATATCGCACATCCGGTCCCCACCGACCAGAGGACATGTGCTGCTCACGTGCCCCTCAGGAAATTTTGCAAGAAGAACCCCCCAACTTTTGGTAATTACATTACAACCCATTGCATTTATTTTTATATTTATTTTGTTCATTATATTGCAGTTATACCCATATATTCCCGTATGTTTTCTGACTATTCTCTGCATCATTTTATTTACCAAAATTGACATTTTATTTCTCATTTAATTCTCTACATCTTGACATATCATTGGTATTTTTGTGATCAATGGTTAATTAAAAATTATTTGTTCTGTGGAAAATTGCATACTTTGCCCAATTTGTGCTCTAATTTTCAGAATTGATTAACTATTGCTCTAAAAATTCCCGAAAAATCACATATTCTAGAATTAATTGAGCTTACCATTATGCCCAAAAAGAATCGATTTGCATTCATAGTTTGTCCTATAAAAATCATTTCACATATTTCAATATTTGATTTTTAATAGGTATTGAATCTTGTATTTTTGAGGTTTAGGATTTTTCTGAGGTCCATTACTTAGTGATAGATCTTAGATAATTTTATTTCTTGAAAATAGTTAGGTTTAATATTTATTATAATTAAATATTGAAATTCATTTTGATTGCATTTAAAAATTCATAAAAAATTCATCATGCATCCAAAAATTCCAAAAAACTTACAGTGCATTCATTTCATCATTTTTTGCATCGTGCCAAGTTTCATATTTTTTAGACATCGTTTGATCGACTTTTATATTTTAGCCCCTAAAATAGATCAAAATTGCATTTTGCATCCTTTATTGCATTAAAAATTACAAAAAAAAGACTGCCTCGAAAACCGCACACGAACTTTGATAGACATAATTCTAGGTTTTCCTTTGCCTCCTTGTGTTTGACCTTGGGACTTGTCCAAGTAAAATAAACATAAAACCACACGATTAACAATTGAATAAGTAATTGTGGTTATTTTCTTGACCGATTCTGATTGCCGCCTACAACGAAATGACAAATCATTTTTACGCATGAACCTATATATCTTTATCATACGCAATTTACGGACTCGTCAATCTACACTGGTCGCACTCCAGTTCTTTTCTCATTCTTCTACTTTCTCTCTATATTTGATTGTGGACATAGAACGAACTGACCTCAGAAGGAAATACCTCCCTCCCCGAGGAAAGAGTAGCTGGATGAGGAATCAATGGAAGTGTATAGTCGGGACGGCCAATTTCTTCACTTCTTTGAGCAGGAAAAGCTAAATCAATTCACACACTGTACAAATTGACTTCAAGGATGATAGAGTTTGCGATATGAATAAGTGAGTCTGAACTAGCTGATGAGGTGATCTTAAATAAGGATTTGTGGAACTTGAGGACTGTTGAGGATAAAATCCTAATCCTAGTTAAGGCTCCGATAAAATGCTTATTTCAGGCCCGATCGAGCTCTGTCCTTTGTCTGTTCTCAGGAATTGGTTTAGGAAAACAAATTAATTCTATCTTTCTTTCATTTTCACTTACTATTCAAGTAAGTGTTTGCTAAGGGACTAGAAAAGCTTAAGTATAGGGGGTTGATGAATCCATGATTCATTAACTTTTCTATCGCATTTTATCTTAAAACCCTTAATAACTACATGTAAATATTCATTAATTTCCACATTTATCAAAATACTATTCATAAATAAAAATGCACTTTTATGCATCAAAAACATGTAAATAAATAAAGAATAAAAAAATAAAGAAAAGAAAATAAGGCAGATTGTAGATATGTATATATGTACAATATGACTCAGATAATATAAATATAGCTGAAAGATATATTTATAACCTAACCCCCGAGACCAAGTCAGTATGGATTGGTCGACAAAACAACAAGTAGGGTGAGATAAGGGAAGAAAATCATAAAAAATAATTAAATAACACTCCACACATTATTCATTATTTATCAAATAAATTATCAAATCTTCATTGATTTTTAGTTAATTCATATGAATATATTTTTCACCAAAGTCTTTTCCTAATTATTTCTAAAAATGTATATAAAAATATAAAAATAAGTTATAAATATTATCCTATGTATATGCCAAGAAATCCTACTTTTAAATTGTCAAAATCTCAACTTCTGAACATCATAACTTCCTCATACGAACTCCTATTTCACTCTACTCACCTTTAAAGTTCATAAAATAATATTCTCTCTTTAATAGATGCGGTTTCATTAAAATCGGATTCTGTTTGCAAAAAGTCGGTTTTGGGACCTAATGACAAAGAGGTTTCCGGGTTATTTCTTTTATTAAGAACACATTATTTAAGGTTTTATTAATTTTATAATTTCTAATTATTTTCATGATATTGTATTTTCACCATAATTTATTTCAGAATTTTTGAGCTTATTTATTATTTTAATAAAATAAAAACCCTAATTTATAGATGAAATTGAACTACATAACTTATACTCGTATTTATTAATATATGTAAATTAATTTATTAAAATCCATAAAAATTCATAGACTTTATTTATTATCTTAATAATTAAGAAAATATAAAATTCATATTTAATTAATTATTTATTGAATTAAAATTCAATACGTATTTATTAAGTATTATTTATACTTATTTATTAGTATAATATTTATATTTCAAATAATATTTATTATTTATGAAAATAAATTATACCATAATTTAGATAAATTAATTATTTACATTTTTTGTTTTTATACCTATTTAAAATAACATGATTTACTATTTATTATTTATTTTATATGTTATTTATTCATCTGGCCAACCAGGTGCTGACACATTTCAGCACGTGGTTCTTCTTCAAGAACCCAGGCCATTGGAACTCTGTTCTAATGCCCCCTCTTCACCAATTTCTCCTGGCACTTCACAACTAATCCAATCGATCCAAGCCCTCCATCCTATTCTCCTAACAACCCTCCTACTCGTCCACCATTAGATCCACCTTGGAGCTCAAGCAACTCATCTATAAAAGGCCACGAAGTTGGTGAGATCCAACTAACTCTCCCCTAAAAATCATGATACCAAGTTCCAATGGTTGATCTTCATACTTCCTCCCCCGAATCCGGCCAACTAAGGAGGTGACAGCTCCTCGTTCGCAGTCCACGTGGAAGAAGGTTGATCGGAGGAGACATTCCAAGGTCGTTGTCGCCCTTGCATCGCCGCCTTGAGCAGCGTGGAGCTCCGGGAAGCCACCCCTTCGAGCGAAGACCAGCAGCGGTTCTACACTCTACAAGCACGGGTAATTCATCCATTTCTTATCTGTTTTTTCTCGATCCTTGTGCCTTGACTAGTTGAATTAAGTGCATCATTAGCAAGTTTGATCATCCATCTTAGATGCTATATCGAATTTGAACTTCAATTCCAATCAAAACAACCCCAAAAGATCATCTTCTTCATTACCATTCACACATCGTTGTAGGTTAAGTCTGGAAACACTTTTTGATATTGCAAAATCATAATCATTCAGCTGATTTCTTCGTGAATCGAGCACATACGCTTGTAATTTGCAGATCTATCTTCAATCTGGAGCGAAATCAGAGCAAGTGGAGCTTCCAAACATAATAAATCACTCAATCAAATATGGCGCAACCTCATGCAGTATCTCCAGGATTAGAGTAAACAACCATCTTCATCAGCTTTCTTCAGCCGATCGCGACCATCTCCGGTCAACTTCACCTGCAGGCGAGCTCGAGGGGTGGAGGAGCCACCCCTCTGACCTCGCCGGAGGCCCAAGAACCTCGTAAGTCGCCTACGAAAATCTGGAGAAGAGGACCTCTTCGTCAGAAGTACGAATCGCCTGAAAAACACCAAGTACCTCCATGTGTACAGGCTGGTGACATGTGTGCCCAGTAGATGGACCAGATCACACAACAACATCTAATCCTGACCGTAAGATCTGAAGGGGTGTGAAAATTGCATCATAAACCCCACCGAGTTCCAGGAATTCAATAGCACCTCCAGAGTTTCCAGAAATTGCAATTAGGTCCATGTGCAGGGACCTAATTGTAATTCTTTTATTCTCTTTCGCATTTTAGTCCCTCCAGGGAATTTTCTGTAATGCAAACACAACATTTTTCTTGCAGTTAGGCCCTTGGCTTGTAGGGGCCATTTGAACCTCGAATTTTTCTCATTTTCCCGCGAATTTTCTGGGGTAGCTTGATAACTACCAAAGGGATTTTTCGAGTATTTTTCTCGAATTTTTCATCGCTTTCTGTTGTGGTTTTGGATTTTATCTTCTTGAGTTTGTTTTAAACCGAATTTGTTCTCAATTTCCTTCCTTGTAAAATCAAGAATAAAAGAGTATTTTGTTGGGATTTATTCCTTGTCTCGAAAACTGTGGTTTGAACATTCTGCTTCCTCCAGTTCGACCCAGGCACACTCATTTGGTTAAATTAGTAGTGAACGGTAGAATAGGATTTCATCTCTTGTTTTACTGTAATTTTTGTTTGATCAATTCGGGTTTCTATTTACGATTTTTTCTTCGGTTTTACGATTTTCCATTTTTCTTCTTCATTTTTTATGGCTTTTTGTGTATTTTTGTTTCTTAACTAATTCTTGCAGGTCCTGCAGGTTCAACTGGCTTTCTCGAAAGCCGCAAAAAGTTGAAAGTGTATAGAATGGGAATTCTGGGTTGCAGAGGGCAGGGTTAGTTAGGATTCGAGTTGTATTTTTTCCTTTTTATTCTTGTAAATATATATATATATATATATATATTGAAAAGAGAAGGGCACTTGCCCGTGTTTTTGTTTTTTTAAAAAGGGGCCCCTTAAGGGTATCCCGACTTATACCTCCCCTTCCATTTTCTTTCTCGGGGTCTGATTCACCGAGTGTCGTGCAGTCGAGGGATCAGGGAACCTACTGTGGTTTTTCTCACATCATCGGTTTTCCGCGGCTTTTCACGAGGCTAGGTGCTTCTTTAGGAGTTTTCTTTTTCCTATCTGATTGCGCTTTCATAGTTAGTCTTAGGACTCGCAACCTAGGTGCATGATTTTAGGACTTATAAAAAAATAATAAAATAATAAAATAAAGACACTCGATAAACATTTGTTTGGAAAAACTAAAAAATATAAAACCCCAAAAATAAAATCAGGACTGCTAAAGTATCTGACTTATAACAAATGTAAGATTCAATTGATTTGGGAGAGTAATCCCCACACAGGTTCTTCTCAGAGTACGTGAGTGAGAGACGACCCGTATGAATGGAACCCAAAACCTGTATATCTTTTGAGATACTACTTGGTATATACACCTAATCACCGCTTTTCAGTGGGTATGCTCGGGTAGTCGGAAACGATCCGGGTTTACTTAGTAGAGTGGGGGGGGTTTAGAGGACACTGCGTAAGGCTCCGTCCTCATGTAACACGGGGAGCCGGAAATGATCCGTACTTACCTACATACTGGCTGAGAGCAAGTGGTTCTCTGTAAACACTCGGGAAAGTATTTCGAGGAAACATCGGGCACCTACCAGCTCACGTTAACCAAGATTATACTTGTTTGCTAATACAACCTTAAAATCGACAAGATAAAAGACCGAACGCATACGGTCATCATCGGGTTGTGTTGGTGAAAACGGGGTTTGCTTTGTGTTTGCTTGCGGGACGTGAGTTACCACGACTTTTACGTATTTTCCCATCTTTCTTGAATCGTAAATCGTTCTCTCCCGATCAATCTCTTGACATCGAAGATGAGGACTCGACGGCTTTTCTGCTCAGACTCCATGAGCCCTCGACCGTACACCGTCCATCGTATATCTTCATAAGCTCGGGATGACCCTCTTCCCGAGTTGGTCCCATCTAATCTCGAGGTGAGTCATACCCAGACTCCCTCGCCTCCCGGCCAGTCTATTGAGGGAGACCCTTGCCTCAATACATCATCAATATCTCCAGTTGATTTTTCGTTTGGTTCTTACGAGAAATCTTCTTTCATAGCAGATCTGAAACACATGGCTCGTGGCAAAGGACCAGCAGAGGAGAGGCCAGTAGCTAAAGATCACCATGACGGAAGACTAGATTCAGCCGCAGATATCACGACAGGAATTCTCAACACCTTATAACAGATGAACATGCAGATACGAGAACAATTTAAAACTCAGAATGAGTTGTGAGCTGAGATAGCCGCGCTGAGATCAGGAGCTGGGAACCCTTTACCGCCTGCAGTTGTTCCCGCCGCTTTACGAGATGAGTATGACCCGAACGCAAGAACGCTACATCATTGGATTCGGCTACCGCCGAATCAAGGGCCATACAAGTTGAGGTCGTCCTTCATCTCAATGCTTCCCATGTTCTATGGGAATGCTACAGAGGAGTCGTTTACCTTTCTGATGCAGTTCAAAATGATTTGTGGCACAACTAGCTATCCAGGAGTTATGCAGGAGGCTGTTCGCTTAAAAGCCTTTCTCTTCGCCTTAGCAGATAAGGCACTTTACTGGTTGAGTCATCTAGGGAGGAAAGTATCTATGTGGGATGATTTAAAGTCCACATTCCTGCGTAAGTATTTTCCTTTGGTACGGACAAACATGATGAGGAGTCAAAACTCCAACTTTACACAGCTTCCGAATGAATCTTTCCATGAGGCATGGGATAGATTCAAAGATCTTACAGGGAGATGCCCGCAGCATGAGATACCGATGAAGGTGCTTGTGCAGAACTATTTTGGAGGACTCCAACCAGACATTCAGGGGCTAGTGATTGTCGCATGTGGCGGCAGTTTTTTGAATAAGGATGCCAAGTCAGTCTGGTCCTTCTTCGAAGGGATGGTGGAGAACTCGAGGGTCGTCGACTTTACTCGGGCATTCCAGAAGGCCCTCATCCACCACATCACCGAGAGCATCATAAGGTGGCTAATATTTCAGAGTCTGAATCCAACACCAACATGGGCTTCATTAGCGAGTAATTAACGTTGGTGGATGTGATTCAGTAACAAGTTCAGGACTTACAGTCGCTGCGAGAGTTGGAGAAGCTCTCATCTCTACCTCAGCAACTGAGTGATCTCACGAATAAGGTTTCAGAGCTTCAACTTCAGTAGCAACAAGCCTAATCTTCTTCGAATACACAACCTGCATGGAGAAGGATCATTTCCCACTGCCACTTATTGATCAGATTATCGAGAGGCTAGCTGGGAAGAGTCATTACTGCTTTCTTGATGGGTACTCCGGCTATAACCAGGTGGCCATAGCACATGAAGACCAGGGGAAAATGACATTCACCTGTCTGTTTGGGACATATGCTTTCAGACGGATGCCCTTTGGTTTGTGTAATGCTCCAGCTACATTCCAAAGACGCATGTTGTCCATCTTCTCGAACATGGTGGGTGACTTTTTAGAGGTCTTCATGGATGATTTCTCGGTCTACGGCAATGGGTTTGATACTTGTATTGACTGCCTAGACCGCGTAATTTTAGCGTTGTATCAAGGTCCATCTTGTACTATATTAGGAGAATGTATCGAGGTCCATCTTGTACTATATTGGGAGAAGAGTCACTTCATGGTGACTCAGGGGATGATGCTTGGCCATATCATCTCCAACGGGGGCATGGAAGTTGATCTGGCCAAGGAAGATATCATCAGGAAACTCAATCCACTGTCCAACCTGTGAAAATTGCGGTCTTTTCTGGGGTATGTCTGTTTCTACTGATGATTCATTCAGGATATCAGTTGTATTGCTCGAACCTTATTGATCTGCTGACAAAAGACACCGAGTTCATTGTAGATGATAAGTGTCTAGCATCATTTGAGACTCCCAATGGATTAGTTGACGAGGTTCCTCTCCTTCAGCCACCCGATTGGTCTCTCCCATTCGAGATCATGACGGATGCTTCTAATTTTGCCGAAGGGGTTGTGCTAGGATAAGGGATGTATTGCCGTATGTCATTCACTGTGCTAGCCAGACTTTGGATGTCGCTCAGTGGAACTACACTGTTACAAAGAAGAAGATGCTAGTTGTAGTCTTTGCTTTAGACAAGTTCAGATTGTATATTCTTGTATCTCGAGTGACGATATTCACAGATCACACCGCCATCCGGTACCTAATGGCAAAGAAGGATGCCAAATCCAGATTGACCAGATGGATCCTTCTACTATAGAACTTTGACATTGAGATTAATGATAAGCCTAGAGTCAAGAATGTGGTGGCGGATCACCTCTCTCGATTAGAGAACCTTGAGGATTCAGAGCAGATTGCACCTATTACAGAGACATTCCTAGACGAGATGATCCTTACTATCGCCTCGCTCCCATGGTATGCCGACATTGTGAACTATCTTGTCACCAAGAAAATTCCACAAGGTTGGCCCAGGCAGCGACTTGAGACTTTATTTGCGAAGGCTAAGTCGTACCATTGGGAGGATCCCATCCTTTATCATGAAGGAGGGGATAACGTCTGGCGTTGGTGCATTCCTCAGGAGGAGCACCACGGTGTCCTCACAAACTGCCACAAGCTTCAGGCAGGATGACATCATTTTGGGAGGAGGACAACACAGAAAGTACTCCAATCCAGCCTATGGTGGCCTTCCCACTTCAAGGATTCTGATGAATTTGTGAAGCGATGTACTGACTGTCAGAGGAAGGGCACCTGTGGACAGCGTGATATGATGTCGATGCAACCCATTCACTTCTGTGAGGTTTTTGACGTATGGGGCATCGATTTCATGGGTCCATTCCCTAAGAGTCAGGGATTCGAGTACATTCTGTTTGTTGTGGATTATGTATCATTGTGTTGAGGCAATTCCTGCCCAAACTGCAGATGCTAAGACTGTTTGCAGATTTTTGAGGAAAAATATCATTTCACAGTTCGAGGTCCCTAGAGTTTTGATATATTAAGGGAGGACTCATTTTATCAATGACAAGGTAAAGGCCCTTGCTAATGAGTTCGGCATTGAACATCACATTGCCATATATTGCAGAAGGTCGTCCGCCCAAACCAAAAGGATTGGTCATAGCTTTTAGACTCGATCTTGTGGGCCTATTGGACTTCCTTCAAGACACCTTTGGGTACATATCCCTTTCATCTCATTTATGGAAAGCCATGCCATTTACCTGTGGATATCAAGCATAAGTCACTATGGGCAGTCACTGATTTATTATTGGATCCCAAGAGTATAGGAGATCAAAGGAAAGTAGAGTTGGCAGCTTTGGAGGAGCTGAGAGCTACAACCTTTTCTAGTAGCCTACAATACAAGGAGAGAGTGAAGATATGGCATGATTCTCATATCAGACATAAATAGTTTGAGCTGTACCAAAGAGTATCGCTATTTGATGCTAGGTTGAGATTATTTCCAGGGAAGTTGCAGAGAAAAAGGAAGGGACCATACTTGGTCCGAAAGGTGCAGGAAAATGAAAGTATATATATATATATATATATATATATATATATGAAGTGTCATCTGAATCCACCTTTCGAGTCAACGATCAGCGCTTGAAGCCATATCTAGATCATGATCCGCAGATCGTTGATGTTTTCCCTATTCTTTTTGCATGATAGGTGGTCTTTGACTCACATCATTTGCATCTCATGCCTGATTATCACTTCTCCTCCACAGCTATATAGATCCAGTTGTCCATATCGCACATTCTTTCGTCTAACACCCCATCTTCATCTTATGATTATGTTGTACTTAGGGTGTACTTTACCCTAAGTATAGGGGGTGTTAGACTTGTGATTATATGTTTCATTCTTTTTAGCTCTGTTTTGTTGCCTATACTTAGGGATATTTTACCCTAATTACAGGGGAGGTAGACCATGTACATTCTAACCCTCGATTTTCCTCTTGTGTACAGACTTCTATACATAGGATTACTTGATCCTCAGTATAGGGGGATCACTGACCTCTATTCATTACATTATTTCATTCGTCGTTGTAGTATAACCATTCTTTTCACTTCCCAATACTCAGAACGAGTTATGGCTTCCTTTCATTGCTCTTTGATAACTCTGAGGACATCGTTCGAGCTAAGTATAGGGGGTGTCGTATATATTGTATATATACTTTAGCCATAACTCATACTTAGTGTGAATGTGTTAATAAAATAAAATGACTAAAAATCTTAAACCTAAAAATCATGAAAATTTTAAATTGTTCTTGTACATACATGCTTGTAAATAGCTTGTGTAAAAATTACTTTGGTACAAATGTTTGTAAAAATGTTTTGATTGTAAAAAGTTTGTAAATTTTTTTGTATCAAAACTATGTATAGAGTACAAAATTTTTGAAAAATGTTTGAAAAAAAGTTTGCACAAATTTGTTTGTAAATGTTTGTAAATATTTTGCAATATTTCCTTTCTTCCTTGCATTCAAACATTTTTCGTAAAATTTGCATATTCTGAAAATTATATCTATATTCTTCTGAATCATAGTTGACATTTAAACTAGTCTGGAATTAAATTATAAAATGGAGCTTGGTTAAGACCTTAATCCACCTAACTTCATAGGAATCTTATAGGATTTTGGGGTTAAGACTTTTTTGGTCCATTAGTGACTTAATTCTTTGAGTCCACTAGGGTATGTTCACATGTCATCTTGATAAGCCTAAGTAGAACACTTAACAACACACGCATGACTCTCAGAGACAATAGCTTGACTTGGACACACACCTCACATGTAGCTCAATACGAATGAGGTGGTGAGGAGGCAGAATTCCTTGGCTTTGGGTAGCATACGAGGATAGTACTTCTAGGAAGAACCTCTTGTCTTCCTTTAGGGAGGGAAGTGCACCTCAACCTGGTCTAGTAGCATTGAGGTCTAAAGACAAGAGTCTGTTGGTTGCAATAAAGCTTCAAAAGAGGGATAGTCTAATGGCTCAAGAGGAAAAACTCCATATGTAGATGATGCACCATGTAAATTTGTTGTATATATGCACATCAAAAAAAAGTGCAAAAATATGAAAAACTCCAGAAAAGGGGACAGGCCTGATTGAAAATAAAATGTCTGCCGGAGTGTATATAGTGAATAAGCAAAGCTTATGTATTCCACCTTCTCATCTCATGGAAGCTTGCAGCGGGAGACTTAGCTACACTGGTTAGGCCTCTCCAGGGATACATGGCTACACTGGTCACGGTCCATTCTCTTCTTTCCCCTCTTCTTGAGCTGGTTGAACATGAACTTAGAAGAGAATACCTCGTTCCTCGAGTAAAGAGCTGCTAGACTTGGGAATTAGAGCTACCTTGTTGAGGGAGGTTGTTGCTTTGTCATTTCTGAGGTGGGGAGCTACATATCACTTACACAGTACAAGGAAAGATACATAGTCATTAGAGTTTGCGTATGTAGACTTTCTCTAATCTGGTTTATTGAGGAGTTTTGATCATAAAATTGTGGAACTTGGAGGTCGTTGAGTCTTAAGCCTATTTTCCAATAAGGTCCCGACAAACTAATAATCCAACGGTCTGATTGAGCTCCATACTCCAATTTAATGAAGATGAGTTTAACAATCAACCTTGATTCTTTTTCTTTTCTTGTTTTCACTTCTTTATCAAATAAGTGTTTGCTAAGGGACTAACAAAGGTAAAGTATAGGGGGGTTGAATCCCTGATTCGCACTCTTTATAATTTTATTTTAGCTCTTTTCTTGGCAAAATACCTTGTAAATACATGTAAATATAATAACTTAGCAACTTGCATGACTTTGTTAATATTGCATAATTAAGCATGTTTTTTGGCTAAATAAAAGAATAAAAAAAGAAAAAGAATGATGTATTTAGATAAATACAGAGTGACCTGAATCCCAACAGATGGTCAAGACTTGACCTAATCGCAAAAGAAAATAAGTAGAGAGAGATAGGGTTCACTATGTGTTGCACATTTTGCCTATACTTGTACATACTATTTATATATTTATTTTTGACAAAATAAAATTAAATTATTCTTTCTACACCCTTCTATATATCTAAAAATAATATAAAATAAAAGACAGAAAAATAAAATAAAAATAAAAAGAAACTCCTCCATTCCTAGTATAAAATACATATGTATATATTACATTCACTAATTATTATATAACCTTAACTAATTTATGAAAATAAAATAAAATTAATTTATACTCCTAAAATTATTTTGTAAAAAATAAAATATAAAATAAGGGTATTTGTGTAAAAATAATAAAATAAAAATACTTGTATATAATACATAGGTATAATATACATGTATATAATACTATATATTGTATATAGGATATTTTATTTTTCAGAAAAATAACTAAAAATAATAGAAAAAATACTTCAAATAGAAATAAACATTGCTTGTTTTATACACTTTTTATTATAAATTCGTTTGCTATTTTTTATTGATTTTTTTTATTTTATATATTATGATTTTCTGATTGGTCCAGCTGGAACGTTGACCACGGTCAACGTCCCCTTCCAGACCGGATTGGGTCGTAGCCTTCTCGCAGGAGCTCCTTCTCCGATTTTTCCCGCCCGATTCTGATCTCCTCTTGCCTCGAGATCCGGACCCAAGATTCCTCGTATAATCGAGATTCTAGCGGATCCCTTGCATCATCCGGTTCCCCTTCGAGTTTCGTGCTCCATGCTGATCTTTTTAGACCCTTGCTTCATCTATAAATCTTCCCATTCGCTCCCGCAGCTGAGCAACTCGTTCCTCGCCACTCTTTTGACCCTTAGCCACCTCCAACCGAGTGACGGCTACCTGGAGCAATCTTTGGAGCTCGATTTGGTGTAGCAGCGACGCAACTCAAGCTTCATGGCCGGACTTCTGCTGTGAGTAGCCTCCCCGCCCGCCGCAGTGTATTCGAGGCCATCACCCCGATGTTCACAATCGCCTGAAGCTTAGGAGTACCTCTGAACCTTCAGGTATCATGTTCATCCTTTGCATCTATCCATTTGATTCCATCTTGTCACTATGCTCCGTCGTACGCAACTTAGCTCCGACCAACTGGTCGGAGCGGCGATATACATACCTATCTACACAGATTGACTCTTTGATTCACCTCTTACCTTCCTTCGAACCTGATCATCCTGGATCTTGCTCACCAGAGAGGGATTAGGCCCGATCTCTCTCCCTCGCACTCACCGAAGACTAAAAGCCCATTCCCCTTCGCTTCCTTTAGTCCTTATGCAATAACCCATCACCGAAGCTTCGACTTTAGCTTGTGCCTTTTGCAGGTGTTGGTGCACGTAAAAGCTCACATTTGACCTACCAGCTGACTCGACGAAGCAGCTTCAGGTAGAGCTCTACTGCCCCGCTCCTCTAACTATTCGTCGTCCCAACGGGGATCACCATTAGACGCGGAGTACCTCCACGTTACAGCCGTGTCTGTCCGATCTTTCATTGGAGCTTCAGATTCCATCTGGTGCTTGATCGAAAGTCGTCCAGGTCCAGTTCTTCCTGCACCTTCCGCTGCCATTGGATGGGGACCCCATCGCCCAAATTGGATCATCATCGTTCATCCACCCAATGGTGTCAACGCGTCAGATGCATGATTAACGACCGTGAAGGCTGACATTCACTATGTCGTCTGATCTGGTTAGAGGACATCAGCCACGTACATCTGCTCCACACACATGAGCTATCAGATCCAAATCAGAGCAGATCGCCCTCGTCAGTTGTCACCCTCACGTGAGCTTGCTACGTGTCCCCACGTGCCACGCACGCGCTGCAAGGGTATATTTCCTTTTAGCCCCTGCTTGTTTCTGCATTTAGCTTTAGTATATTAAATAAATATTGCAGTTAAGACACTTTACTATTGGGACCTTGTGTTTTTGGATATTTGCATTTTAGTCCCTCTTAGTTTGTAGCACGTGCGTGATCACGTGATTTTTGGGTCATTTGTAGATTATTGCCTGAACTTTTACGATGTTATGGAATGAATGAAAGGTTTTAATTTTTGCATTTATACCCTTGTTAGTCGGAATCATGTATATTGCATGCGATTAATTTGGCTTTTTTTGCAGAATAGGCCCTAGACTTTAGGATTGTGTTATTCTTTGGTTTGCGATCTTATTTGCTTTGCACATTGGTCCCTGTTAACTATCCCTAATTACTTGTTTTATTTTGGACTTAATAAATATCATCTTAATTCGAAAAATCACCTAAAATTTACCATTAATTCTTCTCAGCATCTAGTATTTAGTATTTGTTTGCATTTAATATTTTAGAAAAATAAAAAACCCATAAAAATATCCCAGTTTGTCTTAGAAAAATCATAAAAATTTGAAAAAATACCTTAAACATTCTATAAATTATTGTAGTTGCCTTTTTGTGTGTTTTATTAACAGTACCAAATTTGTTTGAAAATTCCTCACAAAAACCCTAAAAAATATAAAATAGTATAAAAATCATAGAAAAACAAAGAAAAATCCAAAAATTGTATTTCTAGTTCCTGTTTGTAGCATTTTACATCTATGTTCTCAAAATTGTTATCCAGGATTTAAGGGCATTTTAGTCATTTTTAATTTGCACTTTAGTCATGGATGTGTATTGCTTGCATTTTTGTGCATTGTTTGATTTTTAGAATATAACAAAAACATCAAAAAATCCCAGAAAATTACCAAAATTTTTTGAAACTTTATAAAACCCAAAAATATTTTTATCTAAATTTTCTGAGTATTTAGCCTTGTAAAAAGATACAAAAAGATTGTTGTGTTGCCTTGTTGTACTGTTGTTTATTTTGTTTCTTATTGAGAAATTAAAATTTTGCAAAATTATAAACCACTAAAAATTGTTTTATTTTATTTCTGAGATTTGACTACTTCGTAGGCTTCTCGTGCTCCTTGTGTTCGACCCTGGTTGCTATACCAGGTAAAATAAATAGCGAACAACTTACATATTTTGTGCTTAATTGATATTTCTTTAAATGGTTTACTTTTCTTGTTGATTCTGCTTGGTAATTCGGGTCACAACGACCCTTGATATTACCTAACCCAAGTTGCCTTACCACTCATCACCGCCCTCCTCTCTATATCATTATAGTGGTTGCCCACTTATTGACTTAGGGAATCTCGTAGCCACCGTAATGCCATTGTGTTGCTGGATCGACCACTCGTGGATCTCTGCCTTCTTCTATGCCTCTGACTCATGGAGAAGACATCGGATATTGTGAGATGAGATCAAGAAATTCGTCGCTCGGATCATCAACATGGATTGCTAGAAGCATGCATTTCATCAACGTGCTTGCAAGCGTCTCCTCCGTCTGGTCATACTTGAGACACGAGGTCTCTTCATTTAGAGACTTCGATCGCAACCACACTTCAAGAGGCAACCCTAATACCCTTTTTGGTTTAGATGAAATGATCTGAGAAGTATCTTGGATCATGTGGTTTCATCGCTTTAAATTTTTTATAGTCCGCTGCCCCGAGCAACTAGTGCGACTAGTTGCTCTCAATCGCATATGATGCGATTTTCACGCATCCATGATGCTCTTAAGGTTCTCTTCATAACCGTAGATCCATAGGTTGGAGGTTTCTAATATGATCCATAAACCTAAGATGACATGGTCATTATTGGTTTGTGAATCTTCATCACATTTTATTCCTGCAACCTTATTTTGTGATTTTGTTGCCCAGTTTAAGTATGTTACAACATGATTTTATCACCTATAATATGTTCCCATCTTATTAGCAATCTGTGGGACTTGAGTTTGCGTGATTTGGAATCTGTTTGCTCAAGTTATGATTGTTTTAGTAGACATGTGTCCACTGTTACGAGAATGATATTTTAGAACGTAATCAATCAAGATATAACTACGATTTTAAACGCCTAGAAATGCATGTTAATCACTTAGATTCTGTTGCAAATCAAATTATCAAACCAAGAAAATTTATTTTGCTTGATTTGGAGTTTTTTCTCAAGATTTGTCAGTTTTAGTAAACATGTGTTATTGTTGGAAAGTTAACAAATTTGAACAAGATTGTGATTGTCATTCAATTAATTCATGAAAACTAATGGTTAATATCCTTAAATATTTTGTTTTTAAATATTTGTGAAATATTTAATAATGATAATTATTTTTTAGTGACCATAACCAACATGATAAGATAATTGATCTTGATCAATTTTGTTATAATGAACTTTCCAACGAACATTGATACTTGAATAGGATTGGAGATTTATTTAGCAAATCTCCTTATAATACTAATCAAAATGTTTTTGATAAATATTATATGGTATAACTTCGGTTGAAAGACTGAATATCATCTCAAATACAATACGATCTAAATCACATTATCCTGACCTTAGATGGATATGGTGTCTACTCGGGGATCGTTGGGGTAGCAGGCTGCTCCGTGAGCGGTCTGTAACACATCCTATGCGTATTGGCCATGAGAACGAGTAAGAAAAGAATAAATTTTGAAATGATCATGAGGTATTTTTCTATTTATCAAAATTTTAATAATACATATTTTTGATATTATACCATCCTTCAAGTAACAACCAAGATTGTTTGTTGGTTGATTGATTGGATTGATAATTGATTTAATATGATTAAATTAATTAGATCCAATTAAAATAAATACTCTATTATGAATAGAATTGTAATTCCCTTGGAAGAAGTAATTAGGTATATATGATTCACAACAATTAATTATAATTTGAACATGATAAGGATGATCACATAAGTGACATCCATGGTCTCCCTTCAAGACAAAGGGTTATGTCGTCATGGATTATATGTAGGAGACGCATGCCCAAAGTGACGGCTCCTGCATACAAGAGCACACGGATCAAGCTCTTTATTTCTCGAAAGACTAAGGCCGTATGTGTAGTCGCCCCAATATCGAGCCATCATATTATTGGGGCAATACTGGATTACGCATAGAGAGTTCTAATCCTATTGATGGTTGATTCAGTTAACGGCAGGTCAACAACACCTTAGGGGTGGTGGGCTCGGGAGTTAAAGATCGAATTGGGAAATGCAAGTTGGACTTGCAAGGCATAATAAGTCCATGCTTCTTTTTATCTGAGTTACAAGTTCTCATATTATAGGGATGTAACAAAGGTAAGAAAAGAGAGCTCATATCTTCCTTGAGATATAATGATAAGTATATGTCATACTTTGGAAGTGAATAAGAGAATGAACTTTTAGAGTTGACTAGGAAAGACAACTTTCACATAAAAATCTTAAATCAAAGTAAAAATAAGTAGTTATGCAAATTATCTTATTTCAGACAACCTACATTAAACCCACTCAAGAAAATTATACTCAATAATATTTAGTAAAATATCATGGATTGGATCCATGATCAAGATATTGTACTTGCAATTGGACACATAATGTATGTGGTTTTAATGTGCAAGTTTCCTCATAATAATGAGGAATGACAATTAAATAGACAAGAATGACAATTAAATAGACAATAAGACAACATCCTAGGGTTTGTGTATCTCTATAGTCTTGATCTCTCCTCGAGTGTGCTTTGGAAGTATCATGTCGATGATGATCGTGATTGTCAAGTAATCCTTATAAAACCTAAGAAGATGTTTTGGTAGACATATGTGCTCTCAAAATTTAATCATGAATGACATGGTTCATTGCATTATGTAGAATGGTAGCTCGGTAAGAGATGATATACTCAAAATGATTGAGTACCTACCTAAACCAAAGTATTTAAGAGTTAAGATGGATGTAGATACGGTGAGTGTCATCATTCTACTGTCTAAACTCAAATCATCCATGAAGCTTCATAATATCCATATTGTATATTTGGATGAAGCATATGTAAAAGTTGAAATTCTCTTGTATTGATGTTTTTTTAGTTCAATTTAAGAGATCCATTGTCTTAAGTAATGGATGTTTATAGATTAAGGGAGCGCAGTAGAATCATGGGTCTGGCGAAAGTAAGAAGGAAAGTCAAAGAGACGACTGTACTTCTGTGACTTCCGTACATATAACATCCAAAGAGTTGGATGAATGCAATTATTGCAACAAGCTGATGTATTGATGGTATGACTATCTAGACTATCCAGGATCTTTAGAGAAGGACTAGGATAGTTCATCAGCATATTACACATCTACATATAGTCATTGAAATTGACTTGCTTATTTGATAAGATAAAGTCTAATAATTGTATCTCATTCTTTTAATAACACTTGCAATTGTTGCATTTATTTTAGAAGAATAGAAAAATAGATCTTAAGAAATTTTAGAATTTCTAAAATTGAATCTAACATACTTGTGAATAATGTATTTGATGTAAAAATATCCAATACACCCTTCTCCGAGAATGGTGTAACATGCCAAGGCATTTAAGCTCTCATACATATTTATGTATTGGATCATCTGTATCATAACAAACATTATTGATATGTGATATCTGTTAATGATTTTTTGTGATATGAGATTTATTCCCTTAACCTTAGAAACCTTCGAAATGTTCAAAGATTTTACTTTTTGGTTTAGAACCAAAGTTTAAAGGAAGATGAAAGGAATTTGATCCGACCAAGGTAGCAAATACCTATTAGATGAATTCAATGAATACCTTACGGAGAAAGGAATATCATTCCTATCTCATTCCTCCTAATACACCTCAACTCAATGGAGTGGTAGGGAGATGCAATTGGATCATATGTGACGATTTAATCAATGATGATTTTTTAGTATAATTACCTCTTAGTTTCCATGTACATATGTACTAGAGACTGCAATATATATCCTTAATAAGATTCCATGCAAATCTAAACTCAAAAACCCTCGTAAGTTATGGTTTGGAACCTACCCTAGTGTTGGACACTTGAGGATTTAGAGTTACTTGATCCATAACCATGTCATGGATGCAAGTAAGCTGGAATCCTGCACCAAAGAGTGCTACTTCACTAGGAATATAAAGGATGGTATTGTATACCTACTTTATGACCTTGAGATTCTTAAAAGATTTTATCTCTAATAAGATAATTCTAAGAGGATGATTTTTTTAGAATCAAGAGGTAAAAGAAGTAAAGGAACTCATTTAATCTTGAGGAGATAATGAGGCTCCTGAAATCAAAAGCTCAAAGAAAAATTAAAGATGAAACACTTATACCTCTTCAAATAAATTTGAGGGTGGTAAGACCACATAGAAGGTATGGATTCCATGTGTTGGGGAAATCTAACAATGATCTAACTTCATATGATGAATCTTCCAAGGATTATGACATGGAGAGATGGATGTTAGCAATGAAGTCTAAAGTAAACTTCATATACCAGTATTGTATATGGACCCTCGAGGATCCACCAATGGGGGTCAAACTTATTAGGTGTAAATGGATCTTCAAGAGATAGAGGGAACCTGATGAGAAGGTAGAGACCTTCAAAGCACGGCTCGTATCCAAAAGATACACACGAAGAGGAAGCATCGCTTGTGATGAGACTTGCTCTTTAATGACCCTACTTAAACCTATCAGAATATTACTAACTATAGTTACACAACTTGACTGACATCTACAAGATGGGAGTCAAGATTGTATTCCTCTATGAATACCTCTTTGAGAATAGTCATATGAAGTATCCCTAGGGCATTATGGTTGAGGAAAGAAAGGTATACAAGCTAAAGAACTCCATCTATGGACTCAAATAAGCTTCTAGTAATCAGAATGTCGGATTTAATGAAATATAAAGGTTATGATTTCATATAAAATCTTGATGAACCATGTGAAGTTTACTGGGAGTGCCATTGTGTTCATCGTGCTAAATGTAGTTAGAATCCTAATCATTTTGAATGATATAAAGATGATAATGAGTGTTTTATGGCCTATCTATTCCATACCTTGAGATATGATCTCAATGATACCTCTTAGATCTTAGTTCTGAAGAGGTTCAGAAGCAATGGGAAGAGGGTATTGGGACCATCACATTAGTGGTACACCTTGGACATGTTCCATTTCGGAAAATTCCAGGGAAGGTTTCTTTCCCTTAAGATATGGTACTAGCGTATCTAAAGGATTAGCACCTCAAAGAGTTGAGAATGTGAATATCAAAGCTACATGCCATTGTGCATCCGCTTTGGAAAGTTTAGTGTATGCTAGATGTGTACAAAAGGTCAGATGTCTACCATGCGGTGAGAGTAGTAAACTGCTACCAATCCTACATGGAGATAAAACACTTGATTCCAGTAGTACCAATATTTTCAATGATGACAATACTTTTGAGATAGTGATCTCAAAGTCTTATCTTCAAGAAATTTAAACTTTATAGATGTGATCTAAAAGATCTAAGCTGCAGATACCTTGTAAGGCTTAAGACATGGTCTTAGTCTTAGGAGATATAGATCTCCTGGAATGAGGGTATCTGATAAGGATAATTGAAATTACAAACTGGTTATAACAATTATTGAATTTTAGTGTTAAAGACACTATAACTACTTTAACAAAATTGGGTATTGGTTGCATAAAATGCAACATTCGCATTGGATGCGAGCACTATTACTTGGAGATATGCAGGTACCGTAAAAGGACTTGGCGTAGTCTCTCATGAATAGAGTGACTAGTCAGCTTACCAAGCTATTCTTTTACATGGCTAATGATTAGCACATGAGTGCGGGTTTAAATATTAGCCCATTAATGGCTCTTTGGGATAGTGGGAGATAGTTAAACTTGTGAGCCCACAACAAGCTATTATGCAATAAATGTTATTGCAAATATCATTTCCTGATCTGAAATGAAGAATAACTGATTTGCAAAATAGTTTCCTTAGTACAATTAGGGTCATGTACAATGGCCATCTTAATGATCATATAGTTGTTGATTTAAATATTGAATTATAGAGGATGATGCTCAGATGAATATCTAAAGAGTTAGATTGAGGACTCATCAAGTACACTCAAATGATTATTAAGAGATGATCTCCAGCCTGAGTAGGAGGTGACAATCCTTTCTCTCATGGGTTGATATCTAACAGACCTCTTGATGTAGGTCCTCTGCACAGGAATAGAGATTCGGAGGGGTTAGATATGTTCTGTCAAAGAGTTGACTTAACGATATCGAGATAACCAAGACCTATGGCGTATATTATCATGATATAGGCATGCATCCTCTGACGAGAGAAAGATGTGTTCCTATATGTTTGAGTACGTACATTTGGTAGACCGATAGGTTGATGATATAATTAAGATATATACATTAGTGAGTTGGTGTGCATACAAGGTCATATGAGTAATACAATCTCTCAAAGAGATCATACAGTTTTGTTACTTAACCGGAAGACATGAGATCACTCATGAGATATTGAGATCAAATTCCATGCACGGTCATCTCGCTTTGGAAGCTAGAATGAATTTGTAGGTTTGATATATGTTTTTGGAATGTATAGGATCAATACCTAGGTATGATATATGCTTTTGGATAGTATATGATCGATATCAAATCCCAATGATCAAATGAGAAACTTAATGATAAAACCCTGAAGGAGACTGTCTAATTAAGATCTAAAACTTTAGGTTTATTCTAGTTATTGCAGTATGTAGGATGTACCTGAGGGTGATGTGATCATAAATGATTGTATAACCATGACGTTACCATTCTGAGGGAGTGATAAAATAGGTTTGGATTTTAGTGACTCCTCTCAGCAGAGAAGTAATCTAATCTTGGTCCAAATGTTGGACAGAAATCTGAATGTGATTCAGATGCAATGAGAATATTAGATTTACGTCTTTGATTTAATCAAACATCGATGGGTGGTCCCCGAGATCTGGATTTGAGATGTGATCTAAATATCTAGTTTACTATTTGTGGAACATACAATTACCCTGTCATTATCTCCAAGTATCCACGGAGAAAGCACATTGTTCTTGAAAGAGTTCAAGTATAATTCCATTATTGATAATGTATCTGAGCATTGAGAAAATGTGATAATTAAATGTGATTTAATTATCATAAATAATTTGAATATGATTCATATTATTTGGGCACATGATAAGAGTTGTCTTGGATAATTAAATGTGATTTAATTATCAAAGATATGATTAATGTGGATATCACTGTCCATAATAATCATGGATATTATAAATATGATTTATATTATATTGAAGAGATTTAAATGTAAATATAATTACAAATTATATGTTATCGTGAATGGGATTCACAATAAACAATTACTTGTAAATCTAATTTACATATTATGTTAGATATATGAATATGATTCATATTAGTCGATGGCATTATTTATGTTTACGTATATTTAATTTGGAATTGTTTTGTGAAGATAATTGCAATAATAATTATTGCATTTTAATATATATATATATATATATATATTAAGGAAGGCCAATAATCACCTAAAAGTTGGTCATCCTATTTTAGAGATCGTAGTTGCCTCCCTTAAGTATCTATATATTATAATTAAATTAAAATGAATTATTTGATCTCTTAGTAAAGGTATATAATTAATTTATTTTAATTATTTGGTTGTCGCAATTTTTTAGTGACAAATCATGGACATTGATTAATAACGTTTTAATCTAAACTGTTGGATCAACAGAGCATATGGATAGAGATCCATGTGCATCCAATTAGTATAAAAGGAAGGGTAGCCCTTGCCTTTTAGATGACTTGAATTCCAAGAGGAATTAAACTCTCTCCGTCTCTCTCTATATATGCCCCCCTTCCCCCATATCAATATAGTGGTCGTCCACTTATTGACGTAGGGAATCTTGTAGTCACTACAACATCATTATGCTGTCAGATCGACTACTCGTAGATCTACGCCTTCTTCGGTGCCTCTCGCTCGTAGAGAATATGTCGGATCTCGTGAGGCAAGATCAGGAGATTCTCCGCTCGGATCATCAACTTGGATTTCGAGAAGCACGCATTTTATCAATGCGCTCGCAAGTGTCTTCTCCATCGGTCAAACTTGAGATACGGGGTCTCTTCGTTTAGAGACTTCGATCGCAACCACGCTTCAAGCGGTAAATCTAATATCCCTTTGTGACTTAAATGAAATAATCTTAGAAGTGTTCTAGGATCATGTGGTTTCATCGCTTTAAATTTTTTAAATTCGGTTGTCCCTGGAAACTAGTACGATTAGTCGCTCCCGATCGCATATGACTCAATCTTCACGCTTCTAATGCACTTAAGGTTCTCCCCATAACCTTCACGGTTGACCCATATCATTACTAGTACTTCTCTCGACAATACCAACATCAACATCCTTCTCTTCCTCCACCTACTCAATATTCTCAGGGTTGCCAATAGTAGCCTCCCCCTCACTATTAAAAAATTCAGTGGTATCATCAAATTGAATCTTCTAGGGCTGCTTTGGTTAACCTTGCTCTAGTCTATTTGGTCAAGCTCATCAAGAACATAGCTGAGATGAGCCAAAAGATTGACGACGTGATGGTCGCAAAGGTTGTCATCTCAGCCCAAGTTGAAGCAAATCCAAATAATTTCCTTCATAAAGAGCAGGTAGTTTGCAGTGTTTAACCTTAAACAGGTAGAAATGATATTGTCTTATCTAATGTTGTAACTCTAAAGAGTAGTAGGACACTCAAGCCATCTACTATTGTGAAAGGAAAGAGCAAAGCATCCGATGGCGAATCTTCAGCCAATCCTGCCGATGGGGCTAGAGATTTTTTGGATGGAGCAGCATCACCCACACTAAAAAGACAAAAAATGTAGAAAACTCAAAAATACAAAAAGATACCAACAGTCAAGGTGAAGTCACGTCCGTGATGGAGAAGTGAGCCTCAGCAGCCGAACCGACACTAGTTGAAGGATCCAAAACTACACCATTTTTTGGTCCACAACATGTAGATGATTTTGATTCTTTTTGCCATCTACCAGTAAATAAAGACATGGATACATTTTTGCCAAATACATTTTCTTCTAATGTAAATATTCCTTTTCCACAAATAACTAAAGCAAAAATCGTATAAAAAATTTAAAATGATCCTGAGATTGTCCAAATTTTGCAAAACTTGATTCTTGAAATGAAATTTTTGAAAGCCATGGAGTATATGCCTACAGTAAAATGAGGACTCAAAGAGGCGTGTACAACAAAGCGTCCAAGCCACAAAAAGAAGAAATCAGAGATGCAAGTCCTGACCATGGCTTCAGTAAATGCCATCAGCAATCTCCTGAACAAACATAAAGATAAGGGAGCACCTCTCGTGCGATGTCAAATTTTTTGATCAAGAGTTTGAGCATACATGCCCAATAGTGGATCTTGATCAATTTGTTGCCTTCCTTCCCGTTCAAGGAATGTTGAGTAGGACCGCTCAAGCCTACAAAGATGATTCTGCAGCTTGCGGATAGATGTGTCTAGCAGCCCAGGGGCATGTTAAAGGATGTCATTATCACCGTCCAAGGTATGCGGTTCCTTGTGGATTTCATTGTCCTTGATATGGACACCTCTGCACCTATTCTCCATACTCCAATCATCCTCGGTCAGCCATTCCTTTGAATGGTTGAGGTAGTGGTAGACTATGCCACTACAGAGATTACATCCTGCTCGAGCAGTGACAAAGTTCTGATCAAGATAGTCCAGGAACCAAAACTAGCTGATGTGGCATCAGTTACGAGAGTGCTTGAATCGAATGGCAAAGAAGACTACTACGATTTTCTGATTGACATACATATATGTTCATGGATAGTAATGATATACAGAGGAAGGTCTAGAAAGCACGACCAAATTTCCCGATATCTTTAATCAAGAGATGTTCGCAGATGTTCGGTCTAAGATTCTTGAACAACCATCCAAATCTGAGCAGGATAAAATTGTTATAGATATGTGTGATATTCTGAATTCTGAGTTTGACTGCACCATGGTGGACAATATACAATTGAAAGAGTAGACGCCAACCTTAGTTTCTGAAGTCACCATGAAACCAACTCCTTATCCCCCAGAGTTGAAACCTCTACCCTCCAATATAAAGTATGCCTTCCTTGCACGTGAGCCAGATATACATCCAGTCATCGTCAGTTTATATTTGATCGAAGAAAAAGAATCTCATTTGCTTGAGATTCTTGAAAGAAACCGCAAGGCTATTGGCTAGAATATTAAGGATCTCCATGGAATAAATCCATCATTTTGCTCACATCACATCTATCTAGAAAAAGATAGCAAACCCTCCCATGATATTTAGAGAAGATTGAATCCAAATCTGTGGGAGGTGGTCATGAAAGAAATCAGGAAATGATGTGATGCAGGATTTATCTATCCCATCTCCGATAGTAAATGGGTGAGTCCTTTGCATTTAGTGTCCAAGAAATCTGGGATTACCATAGTTACCAATGATAAAGGAGAGGAGATTCCAACTTGAGTGTCGACTTCATGGTGTGTTTGTGTAGACTACGTACATCTAATTCTTGTGACCAAGAAGGATCATTTCCCATCGACCTTCATCAATCACATAGTTGAAAGACTAGCTGTGAATCAATACTTCTGCTTCTTGAACGGCTACTTCGGGTATAATCAAGTTGCCATTGAGCAAGAGGATAAAGATAAAACCACAATCACCTACATGTTCATAACATATGCCTTTTATCGGATGCCCTTTGGTTTGTGCTATGCACTAGCTACTTTCCAGAGATGTATGTTGGCGGTTTTTGTTGATATGGTAGGTATTTTTCTTGAGGTATTCATGGATGACTTCTCGATCTATGGGGATATCTTTGATCAATGCCTTGGATACCTAGACCGAGTCTTAAATGATGTTGTGAGGTGAAGCTTGTATTGTCATGGGAGAAGAGTCACTTCATTGTGATCGAAGGAATCATGTTAGGTCACTAATGAATCCATGACTCATTAACATTCTATCTACATTTTGTCTTAAAACCCTTAAAAAATACATGTAAATATTCATTAATTTCCATCTTTTATCAAATCTACACTCATGAATAAAAATGCAACTTTATGCATTCAAAACGTGTAAATAAATAAAAGAATAAAAATAAAAAAGGCAGATTGTAAATGTGTATATATGTACAATATGGCTTATAAAATATATATATAGCTGAGAGATATATATTTATAACCGAACCCCAAAACCAAGTCAGCATGGATTAGTCGACAAACAAATAAGTAGGGGGAGATAAGGAAAGAAAACACTAAAAATTAATAAATTATCCACTCTACACACTCTTCATTATTTATCAAATAATTATCAAATCTTCATTGATTTTTAATTTATTCATATATATATATTTTTCACCAAGCTCTTTTCCTAATTATTTCTAAAAATATATAGAAAATTATAAAAATAAGTTAAAAATATTATCTTGTACATATGCCAAGAAATCCAACTTTTAAATTGTCAAATTCTTAAATTCCGAACAACATAACTTTCTCAAACAAACTCCAATTTCACTCTACTCACTCTAAAGTTCATAAAATAATATCTTCTAATTAATAAAAGTGATTTCACTAAAATCAGAGTCCGTTTACAAAAAGTTGGTTTTGGGACGTAGTGACAACAGGGTTTCTAGGCCATTTATTTTATTTGGAACACATTATTTATAGTTTCATTAATTTTATATTTTTAATTATTTTCATGATATTGTATTTTAAACATGACTTATTTCAAAATTTTCCGACATCATTTATGAGTTTAAATAAATCAAAAACATTCATTTATAGATTAATTTGAATTGTGTAATTTATACCCATAGTTATTAATACACTTAAATTAATTTATTAAAATCCAAAAAATTCACAAAGACTTCTTTATATTCCAATAATTAAGAAAATATAAAAATAAGGTATTACTTATTAATTTATTAAATTAAAAATCAAATACATATTTATCAAGTATTATTTAGACATGTTTATTAATATTATATTTATATATCATAAATTATTTATTATTTATAAAAAATAATTATTCCATAATTTAGACAAAAAATTATTTATACTTTTCTTTTTTATTCCTAATTAAAACAACATCATTTATTATTTAATATCTAATTTATAATATATTTATAACATCTGGCCAACTAGGTGCTAACACATGTCAGCACCTGGTTCATCTTCCTCAAGAACAGATTGTTGGAGTTCTGATCTAACTGGCCATCTTCACCTAATTCTTCCCACTCCACTATCCAACCTAAATTCCATCCTAACCCTCCATTCTACCCATCGAACAATCTAGATTCACGCCAACCTTCCGATAATCTCCAACTTCCTTTAGATTCATCTATAAATCGATCGAAAGTTGGCGTGAGCCAACTAACTTCTCCGACTCCCAGAACTAACTGACCAAGCAGCAACCTTCTTCCTTTGATTCCAGCCACCACCGACGGTGACAGCGCTCGGTGACCATTCCACGTGGATTAGGGTCTAGATCAGGGGAGAGTTCCAAGGCGTTGTTGCCTCGCATCACGACCATCGCCACTGTGTAGAGCTCCGGAACCATCGCTCGTAGAAGCAAAGACCAGGAGGATCCTACATCCTCTGTTCCCAAGTGACCTCCTTCACATCCATTTCTACATTTGATTTTTTCAAATACCGTGCATGATTAGTCCAAGTAATCACATAGTTAGATCCCTTTAATCACTTGCTTTCATTATCCAATCAATCCATCATTTAATCATGTGCAAATAGCCTTCCAATTTTGTTTCCTAATCACTGTCTAGACTACAACTTTGAACTACAAATCATCATGTTCTTGGTAGATTTCATTGTAAATCAATCAATACCATCACATTTGCAGGTCAAGAGCATATTCTGGAGCGCATCAACTTGAACATTTTCATATGGAGCTCGTCGTCTTCACCAAATCAATTGAGCAACAGGAAGAGTACTAGGGTTTGTTACCCTAGTCGACTTCAGACATTCGTCGCCGTCTCCACTCGTTCACCACTGTAGGGAGCTTGGAGGAGGTAGGTGTCCACCTCCTACCTTGCAGGAGATCGTTACCACTTGCCCTATGTTGGAGATCGACCTAAGATGAATGAACATCGTCGCCTGCACTGGATTGGGGAAGAGGCGTAGGTAGCTGACACGTGTCTAGACTCTACGATCCAGATCGAGCCTGATCCATCTAATCTTGACCATCAGTTGCCAACCGGTTGGAATTTTGTAATGCAGGCCCTGCAAGTTCCAGAAACTCAAATGCGCCCCAGCAATTCTCCATAATTGTATTTAGGTCCCGTATAGGGACCTATTTGGAAAACTCCATAATCTTTTCTTGCAAATAGGTCCCTGACCACGGACCTATTTGAAAGAAGATCCTTTTACATTTTGTGTATTTTTTCTTCTTTATTCTTACACCAGACATTGAACATTTGTGGACCGTAGACATTTTTCTATTGTCGTATTATCTTTTACATTCTATTTTCGAGTCATTTTTCGAGGATTTCATCATCTTTTCATCAAGATTTTATTCATCGAATATAGACTCCTTTTTTAGCTTATTTTTGAGTCCTTTTCGAGCATGTTGCCTGAGTCGATTTTTCTACTATATAGTATCACCTATATACTATTTTCACCTACTATATTGTACATTAATCGTTTGCAATATTATCACTTTAATAAATTAAATAAAAATTTGAAAAAAATAAAAATAAAATAAAAATTTGAAAAAAATTAAAATAAAATAAAATTTTCAAAACTAAAAGCAAATAAAAAGATTTTCCCAATTTTTCTCGCTCTCTTTGTGAAGAAATCAAAATCACAAAAATATTTCTTTCTCTCAAAAACCATAGTATTGCTATTTTGCCTCCTTGTATTCGACCCAGGCACACTTCGATAAATAATGAGTGTAGATAAAATAGGAGAGAGAAGCTGCTTCTTCACTTCATCTTTTCTCTCTCTATCTTATTTTATTGATTTTTGTTTGATCAACTGGGTTTTTTGTTTGGTGTGATTTTTCTACACTGACACAATTTATTGCTCTCAAATCCCTCATTATCAAAACATAGTTGGTCTAAAATGACACCATTTTGATAACAAGGGTTTTGTGAGCTATAAAATGTCAGTGTCGGTATAGAAAAATCGCCCCGAACAAAACCCTAGTTGATCAAACAAAAATCAATAAAATTGCAAAGAGAGAGAAAAGATGAAGTGAAGAAGCGGCTTCTCTCCCCTGTTTTATCTACACTCTTTATTTATCCAGGTAAGTGTGCATGGGTCGAACACAAGGAGAAAGAATAGAAATACTATGGTTTTTTAGAGAAAGGGATATTTTTGTGATTTTTATTTCTTCATGAAGAGAGCGAGAAAAACCAGGAAAATCTTTTTATTTGTTTTTAGTTTTGAAATGTTTATTTTATTTTTAATTTTTTAGATTTTTATTTAATTTTCAAAAGTGATAATTTGTAAATGATTTATAAACAATATAGTAGGTGAAAATATAAAGTATATAGGTGATAATATATAGTAAATAAAATGACTTGGGCAACGGGCTCGAAAAGGACTCAAAAACAAGCTCAAAAAGGAGTCAATGATCAATGAATAAATTCTTGATGAAAAGATGATGAAATCCTCAAAAATAGACTCGAAAATAGAATGTAAAAAAATAATACAACGATATAATAATGTCTATTGTCCACGAATGTTCAATGTCTTGTGTAAAATAAAGAAGAAAAAATACACAAAATGTAAAAGGCTCTTCTTTCAAATAGGTCCCTAGTCGGGGACCTATTTGCAAGAAAAAAATCTACAGTTTTCAAAATAGGTCCTTGCACGGGGACCTAAATGCAATTATGGGCAACTTCTAGGGTGCCTATGAGTTTCTAGAACTCGCAGGGCCTACGGTGCAAAATTCCCACCTATTGGCAACTGAAGGTTGAGATTCGATGGATCAGGCGCGATTTGGACCGTAGGCTCCGGACACGTGTCAGCTACCTACGCCTCCAGTTCTTTGATCTGTTCTTCTCCAATCCAGTGTAGATGGCGATGTTCTTTCTTCTTAAATTGATCTCTGGCATAGGGAAAGCAGTAACGATCTCATGTAATGCTGGGAGGAGGTCACCTACCTCCTCCGAGCTCGTCTGCGGTGACGAAAGAGCGTAGACGGTGGAGAATGTCTGAAGATGACTAGGGTTACAAACCCTATTACTCTTCCTGCCGCTCAATTGATTTGGCGATGACGACGAGATCCAGATGAAAATTTTCAAATTGATGTGCTCCAGAAGATGCTCTTGACCTACAAATGTGATGGTATTGCTCGATGTACAATGAAATCGGCCAAGAACGTGATCATTTGCAGTTCAAAATTATAGTCGAGTCAGTGATTGGGAAACAAAACTGAAGGCTATTTGTGTGTGATTAAATGATGGATTGATTGGATAATGAGAGCAGGTGATTAAAGGGATCTAACTACGTGATTACTTGGACTAACCAGGCTTGAAATTCGAATAAATCAAATGTAGAAATGGTTGTGAAGGAGGTCACCTTGGAACAGAGGATGTAGGATCCTCCAGGTCTTTGTTTCTACGGGCGGTGGTCCCAGAGCTCTACACGGCGACAATGGTCGTGATGCGAGGAAACAACGCCTTGGAACTCTCCCCCGATTTACCCTAATCCACGCAGAGCGGTCACTAAGCACTGTCAACGCCGATGGAGGTCGGAATTGAAGGAAGAAGGTGGCTACTAGGCCAATTAGTTTTGGGATTTGGAGAAGTTAGTTGGCCCATGCCAACTTTTGATCGATATATAGATAAATCTAAAGGAAGTTGGAGATAATCGGAAGGTTGGCGTGAATCTAGATTGTTAGGTGGGTAGAATGGAGGGTTGGGATGGAATTTAGATTGAATGGTGGAGCGAGAAGAATTAGTGAAGATGGTCGGTTAGAACAAAACTTTAACAGTCTATTCTTAAGGAAGATGAACCAGGTGCTGACACGTGTCAGCACCTGGTTGGCCAGATGGTATAAATATATTGTAAATTAGATATTAAATAATAAATAATGTTATTTTAACTAGGAATAAAAATGAAAAATATAAATAAATTATTTATCTAAATTACAGAAAAATTAATTTTTCTAAATATTAAAAAATTTATGATATATAAATATAATATTAATAAATAGGTATAAATTATGCTAGATAAATATGTATTTGATTTTTAATTTAAAAAACTAATAAATAATACCATTTTTTTATTTTCTTAATTATTAGAATAATAAATGAAATGTTTGTGAATTTTTGTGGATTTTAATAAATTAATTTAAGTGTATAAATAAATGCAGGTATAAATTACACAGTTCAAATTCATCTATAAATTAGTGTTTTTATTTATTTAAAATAAAAAATGATGTCAGAAAATTCTGAAATAAATCATGGTTAAAATATAACATCATGAAAATTATAAAAAATTATAAAATTAATGAAATTATAAATAATGTGTTCTGGATAAAATAAATAGCCAAAAACCCCATTGTCATTAGGTCCCAAAACCGACTTTTTGCAAACGGACTCTGATTTAGTGAAATCACTTCATTAATTAGATAATATTATTTTATGAACAATAAAGATGAGTATAGTGAAACTGAAGTTTGTATAAGAAGTTATGATGTTCGGAAGTTGAGAATTTGAAATTTAAAAGTTGGATTTCTTGGCATATATACAAGATAATATTTTTAACTTATTTTTATATTTTTCTATACATTTTTAGAAATAATGAGGAAAAAGTGTTTGATGAAAAATATGTACATATGAATTAATTAAAAATCAATGAAGATTTGATAATTATTTGATAAATATTGAAAATTTAAAAAGTGTATAATTATTTTTTTATTGTTTTCTTTTCTTATCTCCCCCTACTTATTTGTTTGTTAACCAATCCATACTGACTTGGTCTTGAGGTTAGGTTATAAATATATCTTCATCTATATTTATATTTTATTAGTCATATTATACATATATACATATTTACAATCTGCCATTTTTTGTTTTCTTTATTTTTACTCTTTTATTTATTTACTGTTTTGAATGCACAAAATAGCATTTTTATTCACGAGTGTGGTTTTGATAAAAGATGGAAATTTATGACTATTTACATGTATTTGTTAAGGGTTTTTAGACAAAATGCAGACAAAATGTAAATGAATCGTGGATTCATCAACCCTTTATACTTAAACTTTGCTAGTCCCTAAGCAAACACTTATTTGAAAAATAAGAGAAAAAGAAAGAAAGTTAGAATGAATTTGTTTTCCCTAACCAATTCATGAGAATAGACGAAGGACAGATCTCGGTCGGGCCTAAAATAAGCACTTTGTCAGAGCCTTAACTAGGAATAGGATTTTAATCTCAACAGTCCTCAAGTTCCACAAATCCTTATTTAGGTTCACCTCAATAGCCAGCTCAGATCCACTTATCCATATTGCTAACTCTATCAATCCTTGAATTCAATCTGTATGGTGTGTGAATTGTGTTAGCTCTTCCTGCCTAAAGAAGCGAAGAATCTGCCCATCCTAATAATATACTGCCATTGGACCCTCATCCAGCTACCCTTTCCTCGAGGAGGGGGTACTCCCTTCTAAGGTCAGGTCTTGTTGTGTGCACAATCGAATAGAGAGAGAATGTTGAAGAATGAGAAGAATTGGAGTGAGACCAATGTAGACGCATCTCCTTGTGAAGCCCATCCAGTGTAGCTAAGTCTCCACTAAGATGTGCAGGCTTTTTGGTTGAAGCTTGGACCATTGTGGTCATATCTGTATTTGAAGGCTTCTTCTTTGAATTGGCTTTGTAAAGTTGCCTGCACTGCATCAATCTTTTTGTGCCTCGACGGATATAGCATCTTTTCATTCCTTCCATTTTTTGAGGTCTTGGAAAAATTGTGCCAGCAGATCCTTCCCTCATCCGAACCATTATTTCAACCCCTCAACTCCCATCTTTAGACGTCTGCACCACTAGACAAGGATGAAAATGCACCACTAAAATGAACTGCCCTTTGCAACCCCATGCAAGTCGAGCTAAGTGCAAAGTGCATGTGTCCAAAATTGGTTCACTGATGAAGAGTTAAACGGATGACGCCAAGTATTCTACTTAGGCAAGTTTAAGTAGACTTCCCAAATATGGTCTTATGGAACCCAAAGATTTAAGTCAAATTCCAATTCTAAATGAAAGATCTGATGAGTCAAAATTCCAATTCCTAACTAGACTCCTTACAATGAAAGTTAAAGGCCATAATCAAGCTCCATCCTTTAGACTATTCCCAATCTTTAGTTCTAGAAATCAAACTTATTCCCAATCTTTTGTGAAATATATTTTCTGAAGTTTACTCATTTTGTGGATTTTAAGGAGTTTGTATATTTTTATCAATTTTAGAACTTTGCATATTTTATGGATTTTTTTTCAATTTTTATAAACAAGTCTTTGTACAAGAATTTTACAAAATAAATTACCCATATTTTATTTGGATTAAATAACTAATGTATTTTACAGATTTTATACACAAAGAATTGTACAAGGATTAAATGAATTTTACACATATTTTAATAAATACTATTTTAAATAATTATTGTACATAAATACATATTTTAAATAAATATTTTAAATTAAGAATTTTAAATAAGGATTTTAGACATATTTTACTTATTTACAAGGATTTTATAAATAATAAATAAATTCATAGATGGATTTTAAATTAGCCCTTACCTACTTTATATGGATTTTATAGATATAGAAAATACATAAAAGTACGAGTTATGGAAGCAAGTATATATGCAATATATACACACCCCCCTATACTTGGCTTCTACTATGTCCTCCTAGCATCAAAAGAGAAAAAGGAGGGCATAACCCGTGCTAAGTAATAGTGGGTGAAAAAGAACGACAGAATAGAGATCAATCGATCCCCCTATACTTATGATCGAGTCATCGTAATTATAATGGAAGACAAAAATGAGGTGACTGAGGGAAAATGAATATACAAACGAAGGAACAAAAGAAAAGGAAATGAAATCAACAAAATCACTTGGTCCCCCCTATACTTAGGATACGGCATCCTAAGTATAGAAAAGAATGTGTTCAAAAAATAGGGACCAGTGATTAGTGTAAAAGAAAGGAAAACAAAAGAAAGGTAAAAGGAATAAAATCGAAAGGCGTAAATCAACGGGCAATCGGTCCCCACTATATTTAGAATCGGGTATCCTAAGCATATAAGACAAGCAAAAAAATGTGGGTGATTGTAGACTACGAAGAATATACACGTGGTGTACTCCAAAAAATCGAAAGGCTCACAGATCTATGTACACGATGAAATAAAGTGGAAGAGTAATCATGCATCCTATACAAAGTAGATCATCTTAACCTGGTCATACTGAATAATCTGTTAGGCATGTGCGTGTCGATCCCTGGCTGAACAAGTAGAGTTGCCTTTGTAGGTGAACTTTATATGTGGCATAAATCTCTCTACTGAAATATGTGTCTCTCGGGTCAGACTACAGAAGGTATCTATATGTGTAACCATCACATCATCCGACTCTCTACGTTGAATAAACTGTATGATATGTGAAATATAATCAACTTACTCTCATGCTGAAATATGCGTACTCTCAATCTGCAGCACTGAGATGTCTAATGGAACTGACTACTCATCTGAATCTGATGTGAACTCGGTATCTGTATGTGAATAGTCATCTGAAGAACTAGGTACCATGTGATATACCCCATCCTCATGTAGGATATTGCAGGTATCAAAGTAAACGCTCTTAAGATCAAGAGACTGTGTCTCATCTATGTGATGGCAATTATCTGCAAGACTAGTGTCCTCTGAAGTAAATGACAATATTGATCTGGGGTTGTTTCATCCTCTAGCCATCTCAATGTGTATATATCTGTTGTCTGTGCGGAATGATACTCTCCCAGTATCATGATCAAAGAGTGCTCTCGTTGTCTGCAAGAAGGGCCTCCCAAGAATGATTGGAGCAAGGTGTAACTGCGTAGAGCACGTCATATCTAGAACATAAAAGTCCACTGGAAACTGCAAGCCCCAAACGGTCACAATAATGTTCCTCAACAAGCCTATAGGTTTCTTCACAGGTCGATCAGCAAACTGAAGTATCGCTCCTGATTTGTAAAGAGGGCCTAGATTGATCTAATTAAATAAAGAAGATGTGATCAAATAAATTGAGGAACCATTATCTCAGAGAGTATGATAGAATGCGACATCCGTAATCTGGCATGTGACATAGTGAGCTCCAGAATCTCTCTTCTTCTTAGGTAACTTATTCTGAATATCACATGAAGTCGCCTTTATCAATATATGTTTCTCAACTCGTGATCTCTTTTTCCTACATGTTGTACATTTGTTCCTCAACTGATTCTTGAGCGTAGGAAAATGATCCAAGGCATAATGGTGTGGAATCTTCAGAAAAATGTGATCTTTTAATAAACGATCAATTTCTAGAGTTACACCATTCTTTTTGGATTTTTTCTTTCCTTTTCCATACAAAGCATCGGGAAAAGGAACAATCTCAGGAACAAAATTCTTTTTATTTCATCTAAAGTGGAAGCAGCATGTACATTGAGAGTCTCAGAAGTATGTAAAAAACTCTCTAAATTGGGGAAGAAAATTTTGCGTCGGGAGTGTCTGCATGGTCTGGTGTGGTATCATCATCTGACTCGCCTATGTCCATGTCTACTGTCTCGGCATCGCTCCCCTCTCTCTGATCATCAAGATGGACATCACTCTGGTCCCCATCATCATGGTGGTCCTCCTCCTCAACATCAAAATGTGTATCATCATGGATCAGCTCTTGCTCCTCATCATGTGCCCTCTCCTCTCAATTAGGTGCTCGTGGTGATCTACTGCTCCTGAGACAAATGAAGCTAGATAAAAAATCAGGAAAAGAGATTGTACATGTAGTGGTGTCCACCTGATTTGTGTTCCTCCTCTTGTTGTTCGGATTCATCTGAGGCTAGGATGGGAGAGTGGTCTTGGGCACGTTTAACTCATCCAGATGATGGTTAACCCGCTCCAGCTCTGTTTTGTGCGTTGTCTGGAGCGTGCTCAACATGTCCATGATCTGCTTTAGTGCTAGGGCCTATGAAGACATCTCAGACTCAGTGTGGTGACCCTGGCTATCTACACTCTCCTGCCGAGGAGTGTGCTGCTGTGGTGTGTAAGGCTTAGGAGATCTCTGTGGTGTGAAGGAAGACTGTTACTAGTGCTGGTAATGATGTGTATGCTGATGTGTAGAAAGATTCTGAAAAGAATGTGGTCTCTGATATGCATGCTAGTGAGACTGTTGCTGCATGTAGGGCTGGAGGTGTTGAAATGTGGGCATCCATGCTGTAGATGACTATGTTGCTAGTGGCAGTGGTGATGTACACTTTGAGGAGTAAAGTGTGGTGAAGGATGAACAGGAGCGTACCATATCCCATTGATATCATGAGTGGCATGAGAATCAACATCAACATCTGCAGGTCTAGTTATCTGACTCGAATCGGCATTGGACGCATCCTCATGTTAATCAATCTGCAGAGTCTCGATAGGCTGAACTGACTCGCTCTGAACAAATTGTATCTGATGGGTGAGAGTAGCGAATAAAGATCTCCGAACAGGCTAAGACGTGGAAGAAGAACGGGTCTGCTGGTACAGAAGCTGCATCTCGGTCACCTTCTTCGTCAAATCACTCATATGCTGGGAAGTGATGAAAGTTTCTCCAACTCCCGCAGTGGCTGTAAATCCTGAACTTGCTTCTGAATCACATCGACCAGTGTAAGCTTCTCACTAATGAATCCCATGTCAGATCGTGACTCGGAATCCAAAACATGTGCCACCTTCTGATGCTCTCTGTGGTGTGGTGGTTGCGAGCCCTTCTAGAATGCTCGAGTGGAATCGATAACGTGTAAATTCTCTATCATCCCCTCAAAGATGGACCAAACTGACTCGGCATCCCTTTTCAGATAATTGTTGCCACATGTCGCGCTCACTAGGCCCTGAACATTCGGCTGGAGTCCTCCAAAGTAATTCTGCACAAGCACCTTCAATTGTATCTCATGATGTGGGCATCTCTCTGTCAAATCCATGAATCGATACCATGCCTCATGGAATGATTTATCCTGTATGTGCGTAAACTTGGAGATCTGGCTGATAAATACCAGATTTATCAGCTTGATTCTTTATATTTATCTCCTTTACTTAAGTTAATAACATAATTCATTGACTAATCAACACTAATAGTTAATTTGTGTGTTAACACTAATTATTATATATTAATATTGTGTAATATTTTATGAATTTATTTCTTATTAAAAATCAAATAAAAATTGAAATAAAACTGAATATAAATAAACTATAATAAAAATGCAAAAAATGTTTTATATAGTTTTTAATAGTATTTAATTTCTAACTATGTACAAATGACCTCCGATCTCTTTGACTTCAACATGAAATTTACCAATTTTTCAAATTCAGCCTCTAACTATTTTTCCTTAATTTTTCTTTAATTTATTGATTTTCTTCAAATCTAATTGGGCCATGTGGCACTTCCAGAACGCGCCTTGTGGACCATCCCTTTGTAACCACCCGTGCCTTACTTTCCACTGTTTGATTTTCTATGCTCTATCATAGTCGTCTGATATCGTCCACTTATGAACCGTCTGGTCTTTCTGATCAGAGTTAATCCTGGCTGTTTGATTCTGCCCATGTATAGACCGTTGGATCATATGATCCAACGATGATCAGATCATCTCTAACTTCTAGATGGTTACAACAGCGTTTGAAACCGCCATCTTCAACCTATTATCCTGATCTATTCCAGATCCTTTCAGATCAACTGCCACTATAAATCTCTACATCTAATTCCCTAGATTCACACCAACCACCCATTCTTTCCTAATTCTCACTTCCTTATCATTGCGTGGGGGTTGAACTACCCTAAAACCATCAAAACCTCTATCACCCTTTCTCTTTAAATACCTCTCCACTAGCCAAAGCTTCGGCTATCCGCCATTCACGGATTTGCTCCCTAGCATTCTCTATCCCCTAGTGACAGTTCAAGGGACGGATTGAACTCCACGACGACGTGTAGCTCCGGCAAGATCCTTGGCCTCCTTGCCAAGTTACAGCCAGCACTAGAGGTTGTTCAAGCTTGGTTCCAGATCTATTAACTTCAAGCGAAGACCATGTAGCCTTAAGCCTCGTAATTCAGGATCAAAGATTGGTTTGATTGTACATCTTCTTCAAGCTTTCAAATTCTTGGCTAGATCTCATTGTAGTTATGATGTAACCTTTTAGAATTTACTTTCTAGTTGTTAAGCACTCTTAGACCCTCCTTAAAGGTCATTTACCTGCACCTTTGAACATTAATCCATGCGTAATATCTCCAGTGATCTATCCATTTCTTCATCATCATGATCACCTGATTCTATTGTTGTTTCCTCAATGGAGATGACACCCTTTAGGGCTTCATCTACCACCTGCGAATAGCCCACCATTCCATTCACATTAGCTTCCAAATCATTCGCGAAGAGCTTGTTTTGTCATAACTAACCATGCAAGATATCCTAAGGCTTCACTGGTTGAAGGTTGGAACTTAGTTCCGATCTCAAGTTTTCTCTTGAGTGACGTTGCATCGATCGGGCTTCCTAGGCATCTATGGACCCTCTCCGAGCATCCATCATCAATGCCTAAGTCCAACGGAGGTGTCTAGACATTCTGAAATTAGAAAGGAGCAAGGCAGAGCTATAATCGAGTCGTCAGAGTCCCACCACTTTGCCACCGCGCAAGGAGGAGCACAAGAACAAGAGGAGTAGCAGCTGTCGTCGATTTTACTTAATTAGGCGATATCGAACAGTCTCGATTTGGCCACGTAGATCTCCAAAGCAACGGTACAATCCCGAGCCTCCTTGACCGAACCTGAATCCGAGCCACAAGCTAAAGAACCAGAAGAAGACACATGTCCCGAGCCCTCTCGACCGAGCCTAACGAATCACATGAATTGCACATGCTTGTGGAAAAATTGCAACTTCAGTCCTGCAATTTTTAATAAATACAGATAAGTCCTTCAGCCTATTTTCAATTTACCCATCTACCCCTATTGGTTTTCTTAATTTTGTTTAAGTCCTTGTCTATCCTTACATGTAAGAAAACTTGAAAGTTTTTATTGCAGTTATACCCCTGGATTCTTTATTGAATATCTTGTTATCCTGAAATCCAATCAATGTAATTTTTCTCTATTTGAAAGTTGATTTGACGTGCTATCTTGTAATATCATGTGTGGTTGACTTTGATTACCATGTCATGTGTTAATTTTCAATAGTTGAAGGCTCTGATTAATTGTTATAATCTAGTTAATTTCAAGTATTCTGCTTGCTCATTATTATCCCTTCAAGCATGAATTTCTCTAATAACTACTATTTTTGTATGAGAATCATTTTTTGGATCATTAATAGACTTGTTTGTTGATTAAATTATCATAGTAGAAAAGTTAAAATTTTGTGATCAACTTCTTCTTTTTTTTGAAATAATTCTCTAAGGAAATAATCCAGGTTTTTTTTATTAATCATCCAAGTTTCTCATTGTGAGTTTCTTTTAAGTGTTGATCTCCTGTCTGTCTTGTGTATGCATTTATTTTGCATTTAATTTATGGGTATAAATCTGTATTAAAGTTCTATGTTGATTGTGTAATGTATATCAGCTCAAAGTAATAAGTCCCTAAATTATTGTCTAAAATTACTTGTCTTCTAAAGTTAATCATTAAATTGCTCTCATCCTTGTGCTCGACTCTGGACTTCCCAAGTTATAAATATAAAGCCGAGAACCTTGTTACTGCTCTAGGTTCTGTATGATGCTAAGTGACTGTACTACAACGGATCTCTCTTAATACATGCATTTAGCGCTTCATCACTAGCTCATCATCATGTTCGTCCATACTAGAGGAAAATACTTACGCAAGAATGTGGAATTCAGATCATCCCATGTTGAATACACCCTCCCCATGTGACTCAACCAGTAAAGTGACTTATCTGCTAAGGTGGAGGGGAAGGCCTTGAGGCGAACAGTCTCCTGCATAACTCATGGATAGATAGTTGTACCACAAATCATCTCCAACTACTGCAAAAAGGTAAATGGCTCCTCTGAATTGTTCCCATAGTACTTGGGAAGCAAAGAAATGATGGACGATCTCAACTCATATGACCCTTGATTCGGTGGTAACCGAATCCAATGGTGTAGCATCCTGGCTCCCGGTCATACTCATCTCTCAAAGTAGCGGGAACCATGACAGGTGGTGGTGGGTTCTCGGTTCCTGCTCTAAGCGTAGTGATCTCAACTCTCAACTCAACCTAGACTCTACAGTGATCTTTGATCTATAGGCTCATCTATTGTAGTGTATCTAGGATCCCCGCAGTAATATTTGAAGCTGGATCGAGTTTCTCATATGTACATCTCTCCTCAGTCAGTCTCTCCTCAACAACTCAGTCCTCAACTGGTCCCTTCCCTCTAGCCATGATCTTTGAATCCTCTGGGAAGGAAAAGGTCTCATAAGAACTCAGCGAAAATAGTGTAGGAGAAATAGATGAAAACTTGAGGTGGGAATCTACCTCAACTAAAGGGCTGGGAGGTGAGGGAGTTTGGTTCTGACTCTCCTCATGAGTAGGTGGGACTAACTCGGGAAGAGGGTCATCCTGAGTCTTTGAAGACTTACAACGGACGATGGATCGTTGAAAGCTCATGGAGTCTGAGCACAATTTCTATCTGGCCGTCATCTTTGATGTCAAAAGAATACGAGAGAGAGTACGATGTCAAGTCAAAAACACGAGTGTGAAGTCATATAAGATGCGATACAATGCACACCTCGCATACAAACACAATGCAACCCCAAGTTCACCAACTTCACACAATGATGACCGTAAAAGTTCGATCTTTATCTTTTCAATTTTAAAGTTAGATGATAAAGTAGTTATTTTGTGAAGCTCACAGGTGTAGTCTCCTCGGGTAGTTCGTGTTTAAGTCGACGGTGCACACCAACCTAAACAAGACTATTTCTTCTAACGTCCGAGGCAAGTTCTTGAAGCAAGTAATAGGATCCGACAATGAGTCCAAGCACTTACGGCACTAGTCCAGGGATTGGGGCTCTATTCCTTATGTGTACATGCCTTGCTCTGTCGGTAGAATACCTGCAAAGAATGAGGGGATTGCTCTCCCAATACAATTTTTGTCTAGGTTTTATTTTGTCAAGTTTTTCTTAATTTTTTTTATTTTCATATTTTCAATTTTTTGGGGATATTTTCAATAATATCTAATGGGAAGTCAGTTCTTTTTATTTTTTCAAAATATATCTCACAGAGAGAGAATCATGGAATGCAGGAGAAAACAATGATGCATGCAGAGATAGATATCATATCTAATGCTAGCAGTCTACATGCAAGTGATCCATATAGAAATTTAAAACCTGGGCTAATGCATGCAAAAAGCGATAAAAACTGTATCCCAAACAAGCAGCTCTAGCGTAAGAATGAATTAATTTTCAAATATGTGAATTACACCTAAGTGTGGATTAGGAGATAGGTTTCTATTTTAGTCATCTAGTCAATCAAGCATGCACCCTTAGGCTCCATGAAATCACGTGAAACAAAGACAAACCCCAGAGAAATGTTAAAGTCCAGGTACAGTCAGGATGTCCTTAGTGGACCCCCTTGCTACAAAAATCAAAATAGGAAAGCATCCCTTCCTCTCTCATAAAAACAGAAAAAAGGGCAAGTGCCCTCTCTCAAAGAAAATAGAAAATAATACAAATAAATCTGCGGCTACTTTCTGTCTCTGCCTCTCCAACCAGCCCGTAAAGAAGGAAATGATATCTGCACTCCTAGCTGAGTCGATTTCCTGAGAAATTGGTTAGTCCGGCAATCCCTGCAAAGATTGTTAGCAATCACACACAAAACCGTAAAAATCAAGAAAACTAAAAAAATCAAGAAAATCAACAAAAAATGAAGAAAACCATAAAAACCCGTAAAAATCCATTGTAAAACACTTAAAAGAAAATTGAGAAAACTCAAAAAGACTCAAGAAAATTCATGAAAACTGTAAAGAAGACTCGAGAAACAAGAAGAATAAGAAAGCACAAAAATGAAGATAAAAAATCAAAGAATGGCTAATGCCTCCCCGACAACGATGCCATTTTGATAACGAGGGGTTTGCGAGCGATAAAATGTGTAAGTCGTTGGTGTAGAAAAATCGCTCAAAACAAAATCCTAGTTAATCAACAAAAATCAATAAAATAGGAGAGAGAGAGAATCGGAGTAGCTTCTCTCCTATTTTATCTAAACTCTTTATTTATCCAGATAAGTGTTCCTGGGTCGAAGACAAGGAGGAAGAATAACAATACTATGGTTTTTTGGGAAAAAGAGGTATTTTTGATATTTTTATTTCTTCTTGAAGAAAGAAATAAAATCGGGGAAATCTTATTATCTATTTTTTATTTTGAAATTTTTATTTTATTTTTATCTTTTCTGTTTTTTTTTAATTTTCAAAAGTGGTAATTTTACAAACGATTTATCTACAATATAGTAGGTTAAAATATAGAGTATATAGGTGATACTATATAGTGGAAAAATCGATTCAGGCAATAGGCTCAAAAAGGACTCAGAAATAAGCTCAAAACGGAGTCGATAATCGACGAATGAAATATTGATTAAAAGACGATGAAATCCTCAAAAATTGACTTGAAAATAATGTAAAAAAATAATACGATGATAAAATAATGTCTATAGTCGACAAATGTCCAATGTCTAGTGTAAGAATAAAGAAGAAAAAAACACAAAATGTAAAAAGCTCTTCTTTCAAATTGGTCCCTGGTCAGGGACCTATTTGCAAGAAAAGAATATCAAGTTTTGCAAATAGGTCCTTGTATGGGGACCTAAATGCAATTATGGAGAACTGTTGGGGAGCGTATTGAGTTTCTGGAACTCGCAGGGCCTACGGTACAAAATTCCCAACAATTGGCAACTGAAGGTCCAGATCGCGCCTGATCCATCTAAACTAAGCCATTAGTTGCCAACCGGTGGAAATTTTGCACTGTAAGCCCTACGAGTTCCAGAAACTCATATGCGCCACAGTAGTTCTCCATAACTGCATTTAGGTCCCCGCATAGGGACTTATTTGCAAAACTCCAGATTCTTTTCTTGCAAATAGGTCCCTGACCATGGACTTATTTGAAAGAAGAGCCTTTTACATTTTGTATATTTTTCTTCTTTATTCTTACACTAGACAATGAACGTTTGTGGACCATAGATATTATTCTATCAATATTTTTTTTACATTTTATTTTCGAGTCGATTTCCGAGGATTTCATCATCTTTTCATCAAGATTTTATTCGTTGATTATCGACTTTGTTTTTAGCTTGCTTTTGAGTCCTTTTTGAGCCCATTGCTTGTGTCGTTTTTCTACTATATAGTATCACCTATATATTCTATATTTTCACCCACTATATTGTAGATAAATCGTTTACAAAATTATCACTTTTGAAAATTAAATAAAATTTGGAAAAGATAAAATTAAAATAAAAATTTCAAAACTAAAAACAGAAAAAAGATCTTCCTGATTTTCTCACTTTCCTCAAGAAAAACAAAAATCACAAAATACCTCTTTTTCCCAAAAAAACCCATAGTATTGCTATTCTGCCTCCTTGTGTTTGACCTAGGCACACTTACTTGGATAAATAAAGAGGGTAGATAAAATAGGAGAGAAGCCGCTCTGATTCACTTCTCTCTCCCCTATTTTATTGTTTTTGTTTAATTAACTAGAATTTTATTTTGAGCGATTTTTCTATACCAATGACTTACACAATTTATCGCTCACAAAACCCTCGTTATCAGTCATGCCTTATCCAAGCATGGCATGAAGGTTGACCCAACCAATGTGGATGTTATCTCCAAACTTGAGACACCGACAAATCTCAAGCAGGTCCGGTCATTTTTGGGGCAAGTCAGTTTTTGCTGTAGATTCATTAAAGACTTCAGCAAGATCGCCCAACCACTGTTCGAATTTCTTGGCAAGGAGGTCGATTATTTTGTCAATAATTCGGTCATCCAATCCTTCAATCTCTTGAAGGATCTGGTCACACATGCTACTGTCCTACAGTCATCGGATTGGTCTCTATCCTTTGAGATCCTGATGGATGCATCGGACTTCGCAATTACTGTTGTATTAGGACGACGATGAGATAGGATGCCATTTGCTATTCATTATGCTAGCAGAACATTAGATGAGGCCCAATAAATTATCATCTCTAAGAAGACTCTACCATATTGGCCGAAGATCAAGCTCAATAAATTCTTGCCAAACATTCATTTCTACCAATGGGAAGATCCACATCTATTCAGAGAGGGTGTAGATTGCATTTGGAGGAGGTGCATACCTCAGAAGGAGATCATAAGTGTCCTAGACCACTACCACAAGCTTGAATCCAGTGGACACCATTCTGAAAAGAGGACATTAGCAAAAGTTCTTTAATGTGGCCTTTGGTGGCCTACTCTTTTCAAAGATGCAGCAAACTACATCAAGAAATGCACTGACTATTAGCGAATGGCTAGAAATATCAATATGAGGACACAATGCCTCCAAAATACATTCAGATATCCGACGTCTTCAATGCCTGGGGCATTGACTTCATGGGTCCATTCCATAATATCTAGGGTTTTGAGTACATCATGCTCACTGTCGATTATGTCAGCAGATAGGTGGAGGAAATCCCTGCCTAAACCGTAGACAACTGTACAGTCTGTCGCTTACTCAAGGATAACATTATTTTGTGGTTTGGGATACCAAACATCCTTATTTCTGACAGGGAAGCCACTTTGTCAATAAATAGGTCAAGAAATTGACCAAATAATACGGCATGGAACATCGTGTTGCAATGTCGTACCACCCATAATCAAATGGCTAGGCTGAATATTCTAATAGGGAGATCAAATCATACTACAAAAGATTGTACATCCTGATCATAAGAATTGGTCATAACTTCATGACTCGGTTCTTTGGGCATTTCACACGGAGTATAAGTCTCCTCTAGGCATGTCTCCCTACCACCTTGTGTATGGGTAGCCTTGCCACCTGCCTGTGGAATTGATTCAGAAATCTTTATGGGCATTAAACAAGTGCAACCTTGATTCTGAGCGACTAGAAAGAACCATAAAGTTGATCTGAACCATTTGCTAGAGTTTTGAGACTATGCATATAAGAACAACCTGATGTACAAAAAGAAAGTCAAGAAATGGCATGACAAACATATTCGTAGGAAGACTTTCGAACATGGACAGAAGGTGTGGTTATTTTATGTAAAGTTGAAGATTTTTCCAAGCAAACTGAAGAGCAATTGGACTGGGCCATTCATAGTGAAGACTATGCATGACAATGGAAGTCTGCTCATATCAGAATTGTCATCTAACGCACAACCATTTGTAGTCAACAGACAGTGCTGAAGCCATATTTAGAGCATAATACATTCTTGTCCATTATCGATTCCATTGAAGATATGTTTCAGTACAAACTCTCAGATGCCGAAGGACTAGACACACAAAACTAAAAAATCACTAAAATCATTTTTGTTTTCTTCTTTTCCTTTTCATTTATCTAATTCTTCTAAAAAGGTGTTCACCCCTTGCATCATGTTATACTTAGGGCATACTTTGTCCTAACTATAGGGGGTAAGCATCTTGAGTTATTCATTTCTGTGATCCCTCACCCCCTCAACTCATGATATCATGTCTATACTTTGGGATATTTTACCCTAACTATGGGGTGACAGGTCAACTTGTTTGTACATTCATTCATTGAACTGCCCTGCCTTATGTACAATCTGTTATGCCTAGGATTATTTCATCCTAAGTATGGAGGGGACGGACAACTTCTCATTCTTTGATTCTTTAGTTGTTATCGTATAGATTGTTCTATAATTAGTATGAGTTGTGACTTCCTTTTTTCTCTATGATCTATGAGGACATAGCACAAGTTATGTACAGGGGGTCGTATATACATTGTATATACATTAGCCACAACTCGTACTTTTGTATTTTAAATAATATGGCTAAAAAATAAAACACACCAAAATTCGCTTAAAACTCTTGTAATAGATCCGTTAAAAATATTTTGCAAAATGATTTGAAAAATAGTTGAAAAATTATTTGAAAAATCTTTTGAAAACTGTTTGAAAAATATTTGCAAAAAATTTTTAAAACTTTGTACAAATATTTTATTTGCAAAAAAACTCTTTTGTTTGTGTAAATAATTTCTTTTTGAAAATCTATCTGCAAATGATTTGAAAAATGGTTGCAAACATATTTTGAAAAATCTATACACAGCATTTTAATTATTTGCAAAATGATTTTCAAGGCTTGTAAATGTTTGCAAAAATGTTTGTCAAAATTATTTGCAAATATAAGTTTTCAAAATATTTGTGAAAATGCTTTCAAAAATTTTTTCAAAATCTTGTGTAAATAACAACTCAAATGCCTTACAACATTGTATAAAACTCGTATATTAATACTCAATAATACTCAACCTGTAAAAATCCCTTGTAAATATAGAAGCAATCATGTGGAAATTCACGCACATAACTCTTTTCTAAACTTTTTAACTTTCAAAAAATCACTAAAAATTTGCAAAATACAAAAATACAATAACATTTGCAAAGATCTTTTAAAAACCTACATAAAAATGGCAAACTCTTCAAAATCTATAAAAAGTTTGAAAATTAGAAAATTGCATCACAAAACCATTTTCTTGCATTGTACATAGCATTTGCATTTTGCGGATTGATGTTGATAATTGAACCTGTCTCAATAAAATCCGAAGATTGGAGCTTGGTTGGACCTTAATCCACTTAATCACATGAATCTTATATAAACTGGAATTGAGATGCTTCAGGTCTACTAGACTTATTTCTTTGAGAACACAAGACTAGGTTCAGTGTCATCTTGACGGCCTAAGTAGAATATTTCAGAATACACACATGAGTCTTGTCGATAGTGATCTAACTTGCATACCTGCACCTTACACTTTGCTCACCTCAGTTGAAGTGGTAGAGGGCTGGATTTGTCGGCATGGTACACAAACCAATGGAAACATCAGAATTCAAACATCAATGGCCATTGCACCCCAACCTTCCAGTAGTGACGATGTCTAAAGACAAAAATTTGTGGGTTGCGATAATGCTTTAAAAGAGGGATAGTCTACTGGATCAAGAGGAAACAATCCTTGTGTAAATGTTGTTCTATATAGTATTAAAAAATGTAAAAATAAAAAACGCCAAAAAAATAGACAGGCGGATATCAAGAAAAATCAATTCCCGTCAATGTATGTATATGTTCAATAAGAAAGCTTGAGCTTCAAAGTTAAAGACACATTTCAGCCTACCGATAGGTGACTTAACTACACTGGTCAAGCATCCTAGGATAGGTACCTACACTAGCTACCATCCATTCTCTTCTCCACCTCCTCTTCTTAAGCTGGTTGCACCTGAATTTAGAAGGGAATTCCCTGTTTCTCAAGGAAAGAGTTATTGTATTGGGGAATTACTGTCACCATGTTGGAGAAGACTAACTTCTATCACTTCAGCTGAGAGGAGCTACTATTCACTGATATTGTACAAGATTAGACTCATAGTCATAAGGGACTGTGTATGACATCGACTTGTTCTGACCTGGCTTTTGAGGATACTTGGGCAGAGTTGTGTGGTGGGTCATAGAGGTTGTGGTATGTCAAATCCATTTTCCAATAAGGTTCTGACCAAACATAAAAGTGCAAAGGTCTGACCAAGCTCCAAAGTTTGATTTTATGAAGACAAGTTTGAAAGTTAAAATCAATCCATGTTCTCTCTTTTTCTTTTCTTTATTTTCTTTTCTGTACTTATAAGCATAAGTGTTTGCTACGGACTAGCAAAGACAAGTATAGGAGGGGTGATGAATCTCCATTTCATGACCTTTATTAACCTCATTATTTGTGATGCAAATATCGTATAAAATACTGTATTTAAAGCCAAAATAAAAGAATAAAGAAAAAAATAATGAAATACCATAGGTATTGAATGACCCTAAATTCTGAGACCTAGGCATCATGATGACTTGGTTCACAAGGAATAAAGTAGGGCGAGATAAGGGCCAAGAAATACAATAAATCTTAAGTTCCAATTCATTAATAAGTCCTTTATAAGACCTATTTTAAACTTAATTATTTATGCATCAAATATATAAACTTATACATGAAAGTTTTAGATAAAACACATAAAAAATTACAAAATGGATTTCATGTAAAAATGATGCGTATTGTGATTTATACACTATGAATAAAAACTCAAAATCCAAACTTCACAGACATGTATCTTCTCCATTTTAACTGAAAATTCATAAAAATCACCTTTGTAGCTTTTAATTAGTTATTTATTGAAGGTGAATTTATATAATTTCTAGTTAAGATGCAAAAGTCGGGTTTTGGACCCTAATGTATATTATACTTGAGTAAAATATTCGTTTTATTTATTTCTTATATTTTTCATACTTTTATATTTTTATAATTTTATAAATATCATTTATAACATATGTACATAAATACCAGACTAAAACCATCACGAATACCACAAAATAAATATATAAACTATGATATGTAGATGAAGTATACCAACTTATATCTATATAATCAATACGTATAAGTAATTAAGTGCATATTTCAATTCAGAAAAATAAAATAAAAATAAACATATGTGTATTTAAATAAGTTAAAAATATATAAATTATGAAGATAAAATAATAAAATAAAAAATAAAAAATTAACCAAAATATAGGTAAATATACTTATAAATGTACATACAAAAAGTAGCACATAATAAATAAACTTGTATAAATAAATAAAAATGACCATAAAATACTACATAAAATAATAAATATTTTTCATGTTTTAGCATAAAATTAATTAAATCATTTATTATTTTAATTTTAATTAATAAGGTTTTAATTTTGGTTTTTGTCACCTAGTGGGCTGGCGTGGCCCACTAGAAGCGGGTCCTCGGTTGACCCGCCAGTCAACTAAACCCCTTGCTCCCTAGAGCTGTCAGAACCGTTGACCTTATGATTTTCCTTGATTTTTCCTGTTCAAATCTTGCATTTTTATGTTGTGAATCCTTTAGCATTTTGGTGCCTCGATCTGCGCTCTTTCACGTCGAATCGTCACCTCGGTCGATGGATCGTTGGAGTGACCAGGATCTTCAATTAAATATCCTTGTGAATAAAAATAAGTGACAGCCTTCCTTTTGAATTTGAACTCCTTTATCCCCTCGAAATCCCCAGTTCTCGTATCTTGTAGCTTCCCAGTGACAACAGGAATGTCGACGAACAATTTGGCGTGGAGGAAGAGGAGTAAAGGTTGAGATCAGGGCATCGCTGGCACCTAGCAGCAGAGTTTTGACCAGGCTCCCAGCTCACGCGGGTAGAGCCATAGCTTAGCATTTCTTTCTGTTTGTAGGATTTAGACTAGAGTAGCTTAGCTTTTAGTTTTTCTTGATTTTGCTTTGTTTTTCATTAAATTCAAGATCCGTAGTTCACCGGAGTTGAGCTCCAGCGATCATTTCATCATCACCTAACTATCCTCCGAACCTCCTAACACCTCACTTTCATTTCCCTTCTCTTCCTCTGCATCCCCTGCACCTCAATTCACCTCGATCTCGCTCAGATCGAGGAATCACCCTCATCCTCTGCCACCTCATCGGAGGGCTACGCCCGACCTCACATACACTTCATTCAACCTTCATCTGAACCCCCAAGGCCTCCATTTTTGTATGCTACGCCTATCTGCAGGATTGAAGGCTCAAAGACCCCTCAAGGATCGATTTTGATTTGACATGGGCTACCTGGATCCCTAAATGTCATCGAACTCTGAGGACCTCGCTAGTGGCCCTTGGACCCATCTGAAGCTGACAGTAGTTCCGAGGTGCCTTCAGGAAGCTTCATGGCCCTTTTGCAGTACCAAAGACCATCGGAGGACAAAGCTACATCCGATCAAAACTCAAAAGAATATGCATTCTCCCTACTCTTCCAAGCCACTTATTAGTCATCTCATTGTGCCCACACGCCATGTCTTCCTAGAGCTATTGGATACTGCCATCCTCCACCGTAGATCAAGTTGCCCAGATCTAATCAGGGCCTTTCATCGGTGAAGGGGTATCTTCCATCGAGCGCAAGCCACCTGGATTAGTGAGGAGCATCCAGTCGTACGACAACATGCTTTAGTGGTAATTTTGCTAGCTACCCCTCTGATTTTGTATTTTACTGTTTAGTCCATAAACTTCAAAGAACAATTAAAAATATTTTGTAAATATTTGCAGAACCTTCTCGTCTTTATTTTATTTGTACTTAGGTCGCCTACCACGTTACCTCATGTGCCTATAAACGTGAGGCGGTGGGCTTTTTGCAGGGACCCCTTTATAGTTTTGTGTTATCATTTGGTCTTGTAATTTTAGATTCTAGCTTAAACTTTTTGGTATAATTACATGTGTACCCTGTCAAGTTTCTAAATTACATATTTATCCTTGCATGTATTAACTGAGTTAAATATTCAAGGGATAATATCGTAGAGGCCCTACACTTTGGTTATCCATTCTGGATTGCATTTTTATTAAATTTTATTTGCAAATTAGTACCTGCTAGTTTTGCATTTTCATTTAGGGTATGTTATTTATTAAAAATACGAACTTGCACCTAAAATTTATGGATAACTATTTTAAATACTCGTTAGTATTATAAATCACATATTTTTTTGTGGGTTATTTAAATTAATTTTTCTATTTTTAAAAATCCAAAAATATTCTATTTAATCCCTATTTGCATTAAAAAATAAAAAAAAGTTATAAAAACATTTTGAAAAAAAATTAAAAAATTCATGTTTGTGTATTATTGTATTTTGTACCTACAGACCAAAAATCACTAAAAAGGGAAAAAGGAAAACACTAAAAATTAAAAAGCTCAAAAATCCTTATAAAAATTATAAAAAATTCTTCTAAAATCTAAAAACATGTGTTTCTGTTTCGTATTTTCTTTATTATATTTACTATATATTAAAATTAGTTTTGGAAATTTTTGAGATTTTAGCTATTTTTGAAATCCAAAATAATTCAACCTATTACTATAAGTCACTGTTTTGACTTTTTATTCAGTTAGAAACACAAAATAATTAGCAATAATTTTGAGAAAAATAACGAAAATAGAAAAAAAATATAGAAAAACAAAAACATTTTATTTTCTTAGTTTTGAAGTATTTATATCCAAAAGACTGCATCTATTTATATAGATGTATTTACTTATATTATTACTAATATTATCATAATGATCAAAAATACTGAAAATTTGTACCCTTAAAAAATAAAAAGGATTGCACTTTATGGTATTTTTATAATTCTTCTCTTTATTTTGTCATTTAAAGCACATAAAAATTTAAAAACAAAATTTCAAAAAAAAATTAAAAACCCATAAAAAGTAAAATCTTCACAAAAACTTAAAACACAGTTCTTGACTTTTTCCCATTTATTGTTGTTTATTCCCCTTGCTCCCTATGTTCGAAACTCTACACTACTTACCCTATACACATTTTTTGTAGAGTTATAATAAATTTTAGCTCCACATTTTGCTTTGTGATGAATCTGTGATTCATGACTCTAAAAGTTGAAAATAGAGCTTTGTTCCCGAGTAATTAAATGCATATTTCCACTTATATTGCATAATTAGCATTCATGCATGCAAGCATAATATCTACATTTTAGCATTCATATTTGCATTAAATAAGAAGCCAATTTCACTTGTAAATATTCACCATATTTTACCTATTTGTATATATTTTATACTAATTATGAATCCAATAAAACTAACTCTATAGTCTATATATTACTAACACTAATAAAGAAAAAATATCAAAAAAATACTAACTTGTAAAATTGATCAATAAAACCCCAATCCAAGTTGGAAACTAGGAGCCTTAAAATGCGCATATCTCTCCCATACAGTGTCTGATTTAGGTCTACTCACTTTTAAAGTAATATACATTCAAAGACCTTCGAAACAAGACCAATTTTATTAAAATCGGAGCTCGTATGCAAAACTTGAGTTTTGGGCCCCTTTTGTACATTGTACATAATGACGGTTTTACCCCCTGTATTTTACCATTTCATTTTCCTAATTATTAAAAATCCAAAAAAATAGATTAAGTTGTAAATATTCTCCTCATATTTTCTCTATTTTTATGATGATTTTTCTCTCTTTTAAAAATGATAAAAAATTACAAAAGATAAAATGTGGTATTTTATATCTATAAGGTACCACCCAAAAATACATTTTGTACAGATAATTTCCTTTGATTTTTGGCGCTTCACAAAAGTTGTAGATCTCGTCGAGACGAGCAACTTTCGTATCTACCACTTTTTGATTTAATCCCTTTTGTTATTTCTTTTAGATTTTTCTTTAAATTTAATTTTTTGAATTTAATAGGAGCGACATGTGGCAGCTCCTGGAGCCGCCACATGTCACCCCATTTTCTTTATTTTCGAATTTATTTTATTATTTTCGGATTTATTATTATTATTATTTCATTATTATTATTTTAAGTATTTTTAGTAGCCTACTATATTATTTTATTACCCTTTTACCTCTTCCCTTACTTGCCTTCTACTCCAAGCCACCACTTTCTCCACAACTCCATTACCTCCACCCTTCTCCAACTTCCCTTCTTCTCCTCTTTTTATTCTCCTCCTCTCCACCATTTTTCATCATCCGCCATTCTACAAGTGAGAGAGGTTCGAGCCCCGTTTTAAGTTGTGAGGTGACAGCTACCCTTAGACGTTGAGCGACGACGACTTGCAGGCGAGATCCGCGGTTAATCTCCACGTAGCAAACTTCCCGTCAAGATCGCAAAGCTTCTCCGATTTTTCGTCGAACTGGATCGAGGCCACAACGAATGCCGCACACCGCGGCTTCACTTTCGACGAATCACAGGTAAATATCTTCTATCTCATCTATTTATTTTATATTATCTAACAAATTTTTTTCCATTGTTCCAGCCTCACATCTTCACAAACTCTACTTTCCTTATCACCATCACAACCACAAACATCATTGCATTTCCATCACCACATTTATTTTCATTAAACATCACATCATCATCACATCACAACCATTATCATCACCAAACCAACTCATAAACACCACCATTTATCATCCACCACCATCACAGTCATCACCACCATTCATCTCACTTTTTATTTCTGTTTAAAAAAAATTATTACAACAAAAAATTTGCAAAAAAAAATACACAAAAAAAGCAGGAGCTCCTTCCTCCGGGTCGTGCTCTCCGCCATCCCCGTCGACGCCACCATCCGCCCACCTGCCCCTCGCACGGCCGCGGCTGCCCCATGCGCCGCTACCTGCGGCCACCTCGCACCAGCCCTCCGACCGGTCGTGCCCCGCCCGTCAGCCCGCCGCTCAATGCCGGCACCGCCTCGACCTCCTCTGCTCACACGGGAGAGCTCCGCCTCCATCCTCTCGCGACGCGTGGCCGCGCGCACCGCCCCAGGACCTTCGCGCACCACGCAGCCGCTGTCCGCGGCCCTCATCACTCCGTGCCCTTGCGCGCCGCCCTCCAACGCCAAACCCCAGCCACGGTCACGCACCGAGCGCCTCCTCCCACCACCGCCGCTTCAGCAGCTCCACCGCGAGCCCGCCACGGGCGTGTCCTCGCAGGTTTCCTACTCCGCAGGCACCACAGCCCTCACCGCCCTCGTAGGTCTCCAGTCGCGCCTCCCCCTGAGTCTCGACCCTTGTCCTCCTCGCTACAGGTCGCCGCCAGTCCCGCCGCCTCCTCACGGCCGTCCGCCCAGTTCCGCGCACGATCACCAACTCCGCCACCGCCGCCGTCGACCACGCACGTGGCCGCCCGCCCCTCGCCGCCTCATCCTCGTACGTGCCCTAAAGGAAACGAAGTTAAAAAATGTTTATATCATGTGAAAATTGCAATATCTTCCCTTGACATTTTCTTATTTGCAGAAGTGCCCCTGTGCACAGTTGTTTGCTTATTGTTTCAATTTCTATTTTGCATTGACACCCCTGTATTTGAATGGTAATTTGGACAGTCAAATAGCATCATTTTCTTTAATGAAAAATCGCATGTTCTAGAGCAATTAAATCTTTATCTCTTGAATATTTAATTACATTTTTGTGAGCATCAGATATTTTATTAAAAATCAGAGATTGAAAATCAGTGATATTTTGCCCATTTATGCTCTGAAATTCGTCCATAGTCATTTGTTACTCTAAAAATTATGAAAAAATTGTGAATGATGTCTCTAAGTGTGCTTTAATTACTATCCAAGTTTTATCGAAATTTGAATTGTCTTGTGCATAAAATAAATTATAGAGTGATTTCTTTAATTGATTTTTTGTTAATCCCACGAATAATATTTTTGAGAAAGTTCAACTCTCCTGGATTCATCATTAAAATATCTATTTGAGATAAATCAATCTCTGGATAATTTGATTTCGTGGATTTATTAGAAATTAAATACTCACAGTCGCTCTATTATCAGTAAAAAATTCATAGAAAAATCACAAAGTCTCAGAAAATTCTAAAAAAAACTTAGAGTAGCTCTTTTTCATCATATTTAACTTCCAGTAAATTTTAATTTTTGCATATTATTTGCACGAAAAATTGCATAAAAACCCCAAAAAGGGTGTATTTTTCATTTATGCATTTTAAATCCAAAAATTCCAAAACAATACATTTGCATTCATCATTGGATTAGGTTTATATGAAAAATATAATTTGGTCAATTTGGACTATATTCATATTAAAATTAAAATTGGCTAAGTCGGTTCTTTTCTTATTAACTTAATCCAATCCGTGTCCTGCATTTGGCATTTTATTGCATAAAAAATACCAAAAAATACCACTTGGAAAACCGCAATCTAATCCCTCTAACCTGATCCCGAGTTGTTCCTTTACCTCCTTGAGTCGACCCTGGGGCTTGCCCAGGCTAAATAAACATAAAAACCGCGCATACATTCATTCGTTGATTAATCGATTTGTGCGGTTAATTTTTGATCGACACCGATCTATCCGACTGCAACGAATAGTCAAACCAACAACATTAGAAAGGGTAGATTTTCGCTCCATCAAATGGCGTTGTTGCCGGGGAGGCAAACGGCTTAGGAATAGTTTAGAAAATTAGATTTAGGTTTTCTACACACTCCGGTAGTCTGATCCCCGAATCACCTTGTAATTATTCCATTTTTCTCAATTATTTTTTATTTTTTTTCTCTCTTTCTGACATTTTTATATCTTTTTGTGTGAGGGCCTGGTGTACTTGGAGCGACTTTCTTGAAGTCGCCGCATCTCGAAGTGCATCGGAGGCCGACGATTCTTGGATCAAGTCGGTTGTTGAGACGCCAGAAGGATTTTTTATTATTTTTGTAACTTAAAAAAACACAAGTGTCTGCATTTACAACGTTTCCCGTTTGGGTTCTCGCGCGTGTAAATATAGTGGAATCGTGTCCCCGTCTGTTGTGTGGTTTGAATTTTTAGAATAGGCTTGCAGTAGCGGCTCCTCGAGCCATTCTAGGGTTTGCTTGTGCTCATAATTTCTAGGACCACACAGCCACTTAAAAGACGTACTTAGACCACAGATCTAGTCAAATTGAACCTGTGCTTCACTCGCTAATAGAACTGCTTGTCTAGGAGCGGCTTTTCATCGATTGCATTCATTTAGTGTAAAATTTCAATTCAGTACTGCATCCTACATTGTAGAGAGCTGGAGGCACTGTAAGTCTTCTTACTCAAGCATTCATCATCTATTTCTCGATTGCACTGGCTTTTTCTGATTCTCTCTCTCTCTCTCTTGGTTTTCAAAACCTAGGATAAAGGAATTGGGACTGGACGGTAGATGTGATTGCTTGTGTGGATTAATATCAGTGATAATTAATCTCTAAAATCGGGATTGCTAATTGAATTGGACCCAAAAAAAACTAACTAAAATTAACCCTTGTTTGCGGGAGAGTAACCCCGATCTTGTTTTCAGGCTGAGTGAGGGTACTTGAGTGTGTATGAACACCTTAAGACAGAGTCCAAATCCCCGCCTTCCATATCACGTTCCGACTAATCCTAGCAAATATCACAAGTTGAATTTTTAAGGTTCACTGACTAGTACCAAGTAGCCTCCGCCTGTCTCAGCTAGATAGGGGTGAAATTACGGTACTTCACGACAAGTTGCCAGTAACCCCCTGGGGTGAAGTTCCGACCTTGTCAGCCTCTGCCTGCTCGCAGGTAGATAGGGGCAGGTCTTTGAATCCATCAACTTGGGATAGGAGTGAAGAAAGGAAGGACTGGCGGTATCTTAGGCAACAGGTTAAACAGGGAAGACGCATCCGGCTCTGAGCCGACTTCCCTTTTAGGCTGCATAATCCTTGCTATCTTGCTTGAAAAATCACACTTAAAATTTACAAGATTAATTGGACTCTGTTTCGGGTCCTTCACCGTGTTGAGTGTGAACTCAGGGTTTGCTCTTGCGTTTGTCTTCGTGTCTATCTGTGTGTGTTAACGTGTGTAATTGCACATTTTCTACTTCAACCTTCTTACTCTTCAAGATGTCGGGATATTGGTCCCCATACCCTGTGACCTCTGGTCAATCCTCCTCGACCATATACTATTCATCTTCGCCTTCTCCTTCTTCCATGTACCTTCCGCCATCCACGGGAGACCCTTACCTGTGGTTGGTTCCACCTCAACCTGATTACGAAGTCAGAACTTCGACTGACTTCTCCACTTCTTTGCATTTCTCACCTACTTCATATTCCAACACTCCGGATCCACTTCCATCTTGGGCTGACTGTCCTTATTCTCGAGAGCTTGCAGTAATCAAAGAATCGAATGAAGAGCAAGCCACTGTTGAGATAGATGATTGGCAAAATTATATGCCCTCACATACTTCATTCTCACCTCAAGTAGGAACCATACAACAATTTGCATATACACATCCCGACTTGACCTTAGGGCATCATTTGATCGATCAAACAACCCGAATTGAGAGACCTAAATATCATGATTTCCCAGACTTGATTGACTTTAGTGATCAAGCTTTCATTAACCAGCCTTCATTCCGAGAGCCTATACATACACAAGATTGGACTCATGAGCTAGACTTATCAGTCCCTGTTTCATCATATGAGGCTCCGACCAATTTTTCCATCTAGATGGTTCATACTTGACCCAGCATTACATACCTGAGTCTAGGTATGTTGAGTATGAGACCCCAATATCTCAGCAGTATCCTCCAACTGAGCAGAACTCTCCCATGATTTGTCATGAGAATTTTGTGGAGGATGACATCTCTAGACTTATTAAGAAAAATGAATCATTTGGTAACGAGTTAAGAGATGTCATGGACATATTGCACTCAATTTCTGCCAGCGTGGGTATGAAAGTGGACAAAGAAGTAAGTAGATCTGATGTTGAAAACCGAGCAAGTATCAGGGAACCCACACTGTTTGTACAGCTGGAGTCCATTCTATCTCCCTCTTCTACTAACCACTTACCCTTTAATCCAGAATCTGATCATTCATCCAACAAAAATAACAAAAAATTTGAAAAACCTAAAAATCACATAAAAATTGAAAAATGAAAAAGACCAAAAAAAATTGGATCCTGCCCTAAGGGAAGCACTCGATGAAGAATTGATTTTCAAACTTCCCTTAATAAAGGCCATAGATCACTTTCCTGACCTCTAACGATTTGTGAGAAGTAAATTGATGTCCAAGAGGTCGGGCAATAAGAGGACAAGGACTAAAAGACATATAGTGTCTATGGCCACCTCCTTGGTGATGGGGAGAAAGACTAAGAGCCGCAGAGTGAAGCGGTTACCCCGAGTTGAATGTGAAATCAAAGACACCATCTTTACCCATGCGAGAATCGATGATGACTTACCGATAAATATCCTCCCGACCTCTGTGTATGACAAGCTCAAACTCAGGCCACTTAGGAAGTCGAGAGAGATCGTTCAGTTGGCTGATCGATCGATCAAACGATCGAGAGGAAACATTTCAGTCATCGTTACTTTCCAAGGTGCTCTACTCCAGGTGGACTTCATGATCATTGACATTGAGCACCGAGGAGAGTTTTCCCAGTCTCCGATTATTCTCGGGAAGCCGTTCTTAGCCTTGGCTAAGGCGACTATAGATTGCAAGACTCAAGAAATCGATTCTACAGCATTGGGAGCGCTTCGACCTCATCCATTCTTTGATAAACTTTACTCTAAGGAGACCCGCACATCCGCTGACAGTCGTGACCATTGAGAGGAAGATGAGTCCCACCTCTCTACTACACCTGAGAGACTGATTATCCGGACGACCATTGGATCAAAGACTCCCCACACCTCCACTTCATCAACTGCTTGCACCACCACCGTGACAGCTTCTAAGGAGGACTCACGATCGGAAGCTATCATTGAGTCGGACACGATATTTGAGGATTGCCTTGATCATTTCAATGATCTGACACAAGAGCCCAATAATGCCAAGCCAACTGAGACCACTAGCTCCTTCCCGAGACGCGTGCTGACCCTTCAGGAATATTCCAATCTATATGGTGACTCGTCTGATGAGGAAACCATGGTCAGCACCGCACCACACCCTGGATCTTCAAAGAAAACAACCAAGACTAAATTGACTCCACATAAAAACACAGTTGCTCCTTCTTCTAGTCGGTTATTTAGTGAGAGAAAGTCGAGAATTGATTCCTCGAGGTGTTCCCCCGAACCTCTCAAGGCACGTCGCTCTCATCTTCCTCTTAATGATTCAGGTTCTAGAAAACTGACTAAGAAAATTTCCTTCAACATTCTGGAGAAGGAAGTTTTAGAGGAATCCTCATCGGGTCCGGACAAGGTGATTTATATGATTGATCTCAGTTCGGCTGTTCTTAAACCTTATCTAAGCAAGCAGCCATGTGTCGACCCTCGTTGTATAATCCCTACACCTCATTATTATTCATCTGAGGATGATTCCGACAGCGACACATATGTATATTATCCACCTCATCGCGTCCGCAAGAAGGTTCGTCACAAACCTTCTTAATCCTTGTATATTCTCACTCTTTCTTGTACATACATTCTCTCCCTCCCTCCCCAGTGATTCGAATCACTCGCTGATAAGCCTCGTTTCGCGAGCCTTCACTTCTTGTTATAAAGAAGAGAGAGAGTTGTCGGTTGTAGCAGAAGAAAGACAACCGCGAAACGAGAAAGAAGAGGGATAAAACTTATCAAACAAATTTTACGGTTTCCTGTCGGAAAACCGTTTCACTATTTATTTTACCAGGCAAGTGTTCCTGGGTCGAACTCAAGGAGGCAGAATATATTCCCTAATTTTTCTTCTTCGTAATCTTATTTTAATTCTTCTCTAAGTCAGAGTGCTTTTTTAGTGGTTTTTATTTTTGTAATTTTTATTTGATTTTATTCTTTTCGCATTTTTATTTAAGTTTTAAAAAGGGATATTTTGCAAAAGATTTATTTATTATATAGTAGGTGAATAGAATATAGGTGGTACTAGATAGTAGAGGTGAACGAGGTTCGAGCCGCGTACTCGAACTACACAAGAAAACGAAACAAAACGATGCGGTTTTCGAGAAAATCAAAACACGTTGAAAACTTGTCGAAAAGCCGCGAAAACTTTATACTAGGTAGTTGGGGTAGTTGTGTAACTACCCTCCAAGAATCGTCGAAATCCGAGGTCAAATGGACAAGATATAGCCCCTACAGCCCAGGGGCATAAGCGTAAAGAAACTAATTAAAATTTGTTCTCAAACGGGTCCAAAAAGGACTGTTCTGTAAGAAAAACTAACAACTATTACACTTAGGTCCCTGCGGAGGGACCTAATTGTAATTATTAAAAAGCTAGGGGGCGGGCTGCAATTCTGGAAACCTTGCTGGGCTGATGATGCAAATGTTCTACCGGTTCGGTCTTGAACGGCCAAGATTAAGACCCGCGTGCGGCGATCGGATGGTCCTCACGCTGCCACGTGTCAACAGCCTGTACTCTGGCTGTTCTTGAGCAGTTGGACTTCTTCGCGGCTGGCCTTCTTCCCCGACTTCTCCCGGCGGATCTCCGACGCTTCTGGCTCGCCTGCGGGGCCAGAGGGGTGGCTTCTCCACCCCTCGAGCTCGCCCGCGGTGGGGAAGGAGGTGGCGGCGTTCCGAGCGGCGGCGTTGGCTCGAGAAAGATGACGGATCGTCACTGGTTGCTTGAAGACAGATCTGGAGTCCTATCTTCAAGGGCGAATAACGCCGAGGTTGTAGGTCCAAAATCCGATGCAAATGTCTCGCGAGAGACCTGAATCTGCAATGAGTCAAGTTCTATGCTCGATTCTCATGAAATCGGCCAATTATGTTAAGATATAAAGCCCCAAAGTTAAGGAAAAATGCACAAAAACTCCAGCTAAGAACTCCAGATGCAAAGAAGATGGCGATTTTGCGAATTGATTTGAGTTGAATGAAATCGAATTGAGAGAAGTTTTTAATCTTGCGTTAAAGACTGATCATTAGACTACCTAAAACAATGATTAGCCACGCTAATCGTGGCACAGCTATCGAGAAACAAAATCACAAAGTGGAGGAAATGGTCTGGGGGAATCCAAGTATATGACCTGGAAGACGAATGCTCGACGGTCGACCTCACCGGAGCTCTACGCGGCGCGTGGCGGCGATTCAAGGCGAAGCTCCGCCTTGGATCTCTTCTCCGACTATCCCTCCTCCTCGCGAGTCCTCCAAATGGAGCTGTCACCTCCGGGTTAGGTTGGAATCAAGGGAGAAAGTTAGGTAGTCGAACAACCTGGAGCTTGGTAGCTGAAGGTGGAAGAAGATGGTTAGCAATGGCGATCTTGGGGAGCTTATATAGATGGTTTTCGTGGGCTCCAAGCCAAGATCAATGGCTGGCGGGCTTGGTGGTTGTTAGGAGAAGGAGTTGGAGGGTTGAGATCGGCTAGAAAGTTCGAGAGGCGAGCGGGAAAAATATGGGAAGTCAGGTGGTTGGAACAGAAATCGGGCTGAGTTTCTTGAGGAAGAAGGCTCCAGGTGCTGACACGTGTCAGCACCTGGTTGGCCCAGACTCTTTAAATACATATAAATTAAATATAAAATAGAAGATGGCGTTATTTAAATAGGTATAAACAAGAAAGTTAGATAAATTAATTTTCTAAATTATGGTATAATTATTTTTAATAAATAATAAATATTATTTAAAATATAAATATTTTATTAATAAATATGTATTAATAAATAGGTTTTGAATTTTTAATTTCATAAATAATTAAGTAAAAAATAATTTTATATTTTCTTAATTATTAGAGCATTAAATAAGACTTGTACGAATTTTTATGAATTTTTATGACTTAATCTACATATTTTAATAAATAGAGGAAGTTTCTTTATAGGTCAAATATACCTATATTTTAGGGTATTTGATTTTATAAAAATAATAAATAGTCTCCAAAAATTATGAAATAATTTATGGTGAAACTAGAGGATCATGAAATAATTTAAAAATTATAAATTTAAGAAAATAATAAATAAGGTGTGTTACATAAAATAAATAGCCCAGAAACCCCTTTGTCTTTTGGTCCCAAAACCGACTTTTTGCAAACGGACTCCGAATTCAGTGAAACCACCTTTATTAGTTAGATAATATTATTTTATGAACTTTAAAGGTGAGTAGAGTGAAATTGGAGTTCGTATGAGGAAGTTATGATGTTCGGAAGTTGAGATTTTGACAAATTGCAAGCGGGATTTCTTGGTATATTTACAAGGTAGTATTTTTAGCTTATTTTTATATTTTTATTTACATTTTTGTGGATAATTAGGAGAAAGATTTAGTGAAGAATAAATTAAGATGAAATAATTAAAATTCTTTGAAGTTTTGTATTTATTTATAAATAGTGAAGAGTGTATCTTTATGATATAGATTATTTTTATTTTGTTTTCTTTCCTTATCTCCCCCTACTTTTTGGTTTGTCGACCAATCCATGCTGACTTGGTCTCGGGGGTTAGGCTATAAATATATCTTTCAGTTATATTTATAGTTTAAGTAATATTACATATATATACATATATTCCATATTCCTTTTTCTTTCTTTTTCTGGTTCTTTATTTATTTTCATGAATTTAGTGGTTAAAAGTGAATATTTACACATGAATGGGGTTTTGTTAAAATATGAGAATTAGTGAATATTTACATGTATTTGTTAAGGGTTTTAAGACAAAATGCGACAGAAAAGTTAATGAATCATGGATTCATCAACCCCCTATACTTAAACTTTGCTAGTCCCTTAGCAAACACTTATTTTGAAAAAGTAAGTGAAAAAGAAAGAAAGTTAGAATGAATTTGTTTTCCTAAACCAATTCATGAGAACAGACAAAGGACAGAGCTCGATCGGGCCTGAAACAAGCATTTTGTCGGAACCTTAACTAGGATTAGGATTTCATCCTCAACAGTCTTCAAGTTCCATAATCCTTACTCAAGATCACTTCATCGGCTAGTTCAGACTCACTTATTCATATCGCAAACTCTATCATCCTTGAAATCAACTTGTACAGTGTGTGAATTGATTTAGCTCTTCCTGCTTAGAGAACCGAAGAAACCGTCAATCCCGGCTATACACTCCTATGGCTTCCTCATCCCGCTACTCTTTCCTCGGGGAGGGAGGTATTCCCTTCTGAGTTCAGTTCTGCTATGTCCACAATCGAATATAGGGAGAAGTTAGAAGAATGAGAAAAGAAGTGGAGTGCGACCAGTGTAGATGCATCTCCTTGTGAAGCCCAACCGGTGTAGCTAAGTCTCCACTAAGATGTGCAGGCATATTTGGTGGAAGCTTTGACCAGTTTGGTCTATTTGGTGGCTTCTGCTTTGTGTTGACTTTGTAATTTGCTTGCACTGCATTCATCTTTTGTGCCTCGACGGTTATAGAATCTTTTTAATCTGTCCATTTTTTGAGGTCTTAGAAAAATTGTGTCAGCAGATCCTTCCCTCATCCGAAGCAACTATCGCAACCCCAATCTCTCCCGTCTTTAGACGTCAATGCCGCAAAGATAAGGATAGAAATGCACTACCAAGATGTACTGTCCTTCGGAACTCCATGCGAGTTGAGCTAAGTGCAGAGTGCATGTGTTCAAGATTGGTCCACTGGTGAAGAGTTGTACGGATGACTCCAAGTGGTCTACTTAAGCTCAGATGATTTGATTTCCCGAATATAGTCTTACGGAACCCAAAGATTTAAGTCACCAGACCTGAAGAGTCTAAATTCCAGTTCCTAATCAGGCTCCTTACAATGAAAGTTAAAGGCCGTAATCAAGCTCCATCCTTTAAACTAGACTCAGTCCTTAGTCCCGGAAATCAAACTTATTCTGAAAAATGCGAATGCAAATGCAACCATGTTTTTGTGAAGTATATTTTCTGGATTTTACTCATTTTTATGGATTTTAAGAATTTTGTTATTTTTACAAGTTTTAGGACTTTGTATTTTTTATGGATTTTATGATTTTTATAAACAAGGTTTTATTTACGATTTTTACAAGATAAATTTTATTCAAGTTAAGTATCTAATGTATTTTACAAATTTTATCTACAAAGTATTTTACAAGGTTTGAATGGCTTTTATACAAATTTTAACAAATAGGATTTTAAATAAGTATTATACATATTTTAAGTACAAATTTTAATTAGAAATTTTTAATTACAAGTTTTAAGCATTTTTTTTTACTTATTTACCAGGATTTTATAAATAAGAGAACGGATTTTAAATTAACCCACACCCACTTTTTATGGATTTTATAGATATAGAAAATACATAAAGTACGAGTTAAGACCGAAAGTATATATACAATATATACGCACCCCCCTATACTTAGCTTGAGCTATGTCCTCATAGCGTCAAAAGAGAAAAAGGAGGGCATAACTCGTGCTAAGTAAAAGTGGGTGAAAAAGGAATATTGATGACAAGTCAGTCAACCCCCCCTATACTTACGATCTGGTCATCGTAAGTATTATGAGAGAGCAAAAACGGGATGACTGAATGAAAAGGATAAATAACGAAGAAATCAAAAGGAAGGAATACGAAATCATCGAAATCACTCGGTCCCCCCTATACTTAGGATAAGGCATCCTAAGTATAAAAAGAATGTAGCCAAAAATTGGGGATCAGTGATTCGTGAAAAAAAAATGGCTATACAAAAGAATTAGTACAAAAATAAAACGTGAATCAGCGGGCAATCAGTCCCCCCTATACTTAGGATCTGGTATCCTAAGCATAGAAGACGAGCAAAAATGGGGACGATTGTGGTCTATGAAGAATATACAAGTGTTGTGAATCTCCCGAATGGCTCAAAAGGATTTGTACAGGAAGAAGTAAAAGAATGATCATGATTCCTGTACAAAATAGATCACTTCAGTTCGGGCCAGATGATCAGTGGTCTCTACGAAGTGCTTCAACATCTGCCCGTTAACTACGAACGGTTCTGCACCAGGTGACACATCTGATATCACAATACTGCCATTGTCGTGCACCGTTCTGACTATGTACGGTCCTTCCCACTTGCTCTTTAATTTGCCGGGAAAAATTCTCAACCTTGCATTGAACAACCAAACTTTCTGCCCAGGAACAAAGCTCTTGTGTCGGATGTGTCTGTCATGCCATTTCTTCACTTTGTCCTTATAGATCAGTGTGTTCTCGTATGCTTGATTGCGGATTTCTACCAGCTCATTCAGATCTACCTTCCTCTTGGCTCCTGCTTTCTGCATATCCATCAAAATTTCTCGGATTGCCCACTCAGATTTGTGCATGATCTCTACGGGCAAGTGGCACTGCTTTCCATAAACTAGCCTGAATGGTGAAGTACCTAAGGGAGTTTTATATGCAGTACGATATGCCCAAAGAACTTGGTCTAGAAGAAGTGACCAATTCTTCCTATCCGGTCATACTAACTTCTGAAGAATTGATTTTACCTCCCTATTTGAAACTTCAGCCATGCCATTCGTCTGTGGGTGGTAAGGAGAAGCTACTCTGTGATCGATGCTGTATTGTTTCACTAGCTTTTTCACCTCCTTATTGATGAAATGGCTACCCCCATCAGAGATAAGAATACGAGGGATTCCGAACCGCGAAATGATGTGTTCCCTTAGGAACTTGCAAACGGTCTTACTGTCTGCGGTTCTTGCGGGTATAGCCTCCACCCATCTACTAACATAGTCTACAGCGAGAAGGATGTACTCAAAGCCGCTGCTGGAAGGGAACGGTCCCATAAAATCTATGCCCCATGCGTCAAAGATCTCGCAGATAATGACGGGTCGCATCGGCATTGCATCTCTGGCACTGATTGTCCCTACAGCTCTCTGACACTCTGGACAACTCTTCACGAATGTGCAAGCATTTCTGGTAGGAGTCGGCCACCATAATCCGCTTTGTAGTACCTTCTGCGCTGTCCTCTTCCCTGAATGATGTCCTCCTGATTCTAGAGAATGACACAAAGTGAGGACACTATTATATTCCTCCTGAGGAATACATCGCCTGTAAACGCAATCCGGTCCTTCGCGAAAAAGAATCGGATCCTCCCAATGGTAGTATCGTGACTCAGAAACGAGTTTCTCAACTCTGTTCTTCGGCCAATCTTGAGGACTTTTCTGTGTGACCAGAAAGTTCACTATATCTGCATACCACGGAAGTTCTGTAACCGCAAAGATGCTCTCGTCTGGAAATCTCTCTGCAATCTCTGGCGTGTACTCATCTGAAGGCTGAGCTGTCTGTAATCGGGAGAGGTGATCAGCTACCACATTCTTTACTCCAGGTTTATCCCTAATATCCAAATCGAATTCTTGGAGTAAAAGAATCCATCTAAGAAGGCGTGCCTTAGCATCCTTCTTTTCCATCAAAAACCTGATAGCTGAGTGGTCTGTATAAACTGTGATCTTGGAGCCAAGAAGATAAGATCGAAATTTGTCTAGTGCAAACACTACTGCCAACATCTCCTTCTCTGTTACTGTGTAATTCTTCTGAGCATCATCTAAAGTCTTGCTGGCATAGTGAATAGCGATGGGAAGTCCATTCCTCCTCTGTCCTAATACAGCCCCGACCGCAAAATCTGATGCATCCGTCATGATCTCGAAGGGTAGAGACCAATCCGGCGGCTGTAGGACAGGAGCACTGATTATCTTTTCCTTTAGTGTGAGGAAGGCATGAAGACATTTGTCATTTAAAACGAACTCGATGTCTTTGCCTAACAATTCAGTTAACGGTCGGGCAATCTTGGAGAAGTCTTGAATAAACCGTCGATAAAAGCCGACGTGCCCCAGAAATGACCGTAACTGTTTGATGTTGGATGGTGGTTCGAGTTTCTTGATGACATCCACCTTGGCAGGGTCAACCTCCATGCCTCGCTGGGAGATGACGTGCCCCAACACGATCCCGTGAGTAACCATAAAATGGCTCTTTTCCCATGACAGAACGAGATCTACCTCACAACACTTTTTCAAGACCTGGTCTAGGTGCGCTAAACAATCGTCAAATGACTCACCATAGACTGAAAAGTCATCCATAAAAACCTCTAGAAAATCACCGACCATGTCCGCAAAAATAGCAAGCATGCACCTCTGGAAAGTTGCGGGAGCGTTGCACAATCCAAAGGGCATCCGTCTAAAGGCATACGTGCCAAACGGACAAGTAAAAGTGGTTTTCTCCTGGTCTTCTGGAGCAATTGATACCTGGTTGTATCCGGAGTAACCGTCAAGGAAACAGAAGTACCCGTTCCCTGCCAACCGTTCGATGACCTGGTCTATGAAAGGCAAAGGGAAGTGGTCCTTCTTCGTCGCGGTGTTAAGTTTCCTGTAATCAACACATACTCGCCACGACGTGGTTACTCTCTTTGGAATCTCCTCTCCACTCTCATTTTTCACCATCTGAATTCCCGACTTCTTCGGGACAACATGCAATGGGCTAACCCATTCAGAGTTGGAGATAGGGTAAATGAACCCTGCGTCACACCATTTCATGATCTCTTTCTTGACAACTTCTCGTAAAACCGGATTCAGCCTACGCTGAAACTCTCTGGAGGGTTTGCTGTCATGATCGAGATAGATATGATGTGAACACAAAGCAGGATTAATCCCGCGGAGATCGGATACAGTCCACCCAATGGCCTTGCGGTTTCTTTCTAGAATCTCCATCAGACGAGATTCTTGATCATCGGTCAAAGTTGAGCTGATAATGACCGGAAACTGCTGATGTGGACCCGCAAGGAAGGCATATTTCATGTTTGGTGGCAAAGTCTTGAGTTCTGGCAAGGTAGTATCTGGATCTGCTGCAACATCATCTATATCTGTATGAGGATCTGTGTCGGTAGGTGATGTGTCTGCATTCTGATTATTCACCATCTCAATGTGCTCTAAAGTCGGACTACAGAAGATGTTCGGGACATCATCCGACTCCTCAGAATGATCAGAAGAGAATAGGTCAGCTAGATAGAATTCTGATTCATCTGAGATGGAGGAATTATGTATACTCTCTGAATCTGAAAGATCTGCATTAATATCCTCAAAAGTCTGATCCCTTTGCTCATCATCATCCAGACTAAAGTATAAAGTCCCGTCGGAAGAGTTACCTCCTAAAGTCTCAGACCCATCCTCTGTCAAACATTCTTGGGCCTCTACCTGGTATCTTTCGAGGTCGTCAAGGCGAACCTCATCCATGTAATCACAGGAGGCTAAAGAACTCAGAAAATCTGAAGATGCATCACTGGAAGTATTTGATTCTCTCGCCATCTCTATATGTACCTTTTCGCTCTCGGCGCGAAAAGATACCTTCCCTGTATCATAATCGAAGACAGCCTTTGCGGTCTCCAGAAAAGGCCTTCCGAGAATGATCGGGGTAAGGTGCAACTGTGCAGGGCAATTCATTTCTAGAACCGTAAAATCTACGGGGAATTGCAGACCCTGCACGGTTACGATAACGTTCCTAAGTATACCCTTAGGTCTCTTTACGGATCTATCAGCAAACTGAAGGATCGCGCGGGATTTGTAAAGAGGACCTAACTCGAGCTTCTCGAGTAAGGATGCTGGTATAAGATTGATCGAGGAACCGTTATCTAATAGAGTGCGATCGAATTCGGCTTTTGCGATCTCGCATCTGACATAATGTGCTCCTGAGTCTTTCTTCTTCTTTGGAAGCTTATTCTGTATTGCACAGGATGTAGCCTTAGTCAAAACATGCTTTTCTGTTCGGGATCTCTTTTTCCTACGCGTGGTGCATCTATTTTTCAATTGATTCTTAAGCGTAGGAAATTGATCTAAGGCATCATGGAGCGGGATCTTCAGAAAGATATGACCTTTGAGCAACTTTTCAAATTGTGGAGATTCAGGATTATTTTTGGTCTTTTTCTTTCCTTTTCCAAACAAAGCATCAGGAAAAGGAATAAAGTCAGGATTCAGAAAATCAGAATTTTTATTGAAATCATTGGAATCAGCTTGTACATCGAGAGTCTCAGAATTATTTACAAAACTCTCTAAGACAGGGGAAGAAATATTTTTCTCTGGGGATTCTGCCTGATCTGGCGTGATATCATCGTCTGAGTCGCCAGTATCCATATCTGAACTGTTGGCATTGCTCCCATCTCTCGATTCGACATCCTCATCCTCTTGCGGTTTCTCCTCCTCGGCATTCGGATCATGCTCGTGCTCCTCTGGTTCCCTCTCCTCTCCAGTAGGTGTTTGCGGTGATCTACCGCTCCTGAGACGAATGAAGTTAGACAAAAATTCAGGAAACGAGATCTTACCTGTAGTATCTACCTGATCTGGGTGCCTCCTCTTGTTGTTCGGATTCATCTGAGGCTGGGCTGGGAGAGTAGTCTTCGGCACGGTTAACTCGTCCAGACGACGGTTAACCTGCTCCATCTCTGTCTTGTGCGCAATCTGGAGCGTGCTGAGCATGTCCATGATTTGATTGAGCGCCTGGGCCTGTGAAGACATCTCTGGTTCGGTATGGGGGCCCTGGCTTGCTCCTCTCTCCTGCTTTGGCGTGAAGTGCTGAGAGGTGGATGGCTGGGAGTAACGCTGTGGTGTAGAGGAAGATTGCTGCGGCTGCTGAATAGAATAGTTCGGTGAAAAATGAGCAGGGTGCTGATAAGTAGGCTGCGGTCTCTGATGATAGATGTTCGGATGAGACTGCGGCTGCGTGAAATGCTGTCGGTGCTGGAATTGCGGACGTCCATGCTGCGGATGACCGTACGGCTGCTGCTGCTGATGATTCGGTATACTCGGCTGCTGAACTGGAGTATACCAAATCCCATTGACCTCGAAAGCGGCTTGCGGCTCCACCTCCATCTCTGCAGTGCTGATGACCTGGCCGGCATTGGCATGAGACTGCTCCTCATGCCAATCAATCTGCGGAATCTCGGGCTCGCTCTGAACATATTGTATCTGACGGGTGGGTGGAGCGGGTGCGATCCTCCGTGCTGGCTGTGAAGAAGTCTGACTCTGCTGGTACTGAAGTTGAAGATCAGAGATCTTCTTCGAAAGATCACTCAGCTGCTGAGGTAGAGATGAGAGTTTCTCCAACTCTCGCAGCGGCTGCAGGTCTTGGACTTGCTTATGAATCACATCCACCAATGTTAATTTCTCACCAATGAAACTCATGTTGGTGTTGGATTCAGAGTCTGCTATATTCGCCACCTTGTGATGCTCTCGGTGATGTGGTGGCTGCGGGGCTTTCTGATATGCCCGAGTAGAGTCTACAACTCTCGAGTTCTCGGCCATCCCTTCGAAGATGGCCCAAACTGACTCGGCATCCTTATTTAAGTAACTGCCGCCACATGCGGCACTAACTAGCCCCTGAATTTCCGGCTGGAGACCTCCGAAAAAATTCTGTACTAGCACCTTCATTGGTATCTCATGATGAGGACATCTCTCTGTCAGGTCCTTGAATCGATCCCATGCCTCATGGAATGATTCATTCGATAATTGCGTGAAGTTGGAGATCTGACTCCTCATCATGTTCGTCCTTCCTAGAGGGAAATACTTGCGTAGGAAGGTGGACTTCAGGTCGTCCCAAGTGGAGATTTCTCTTCCTAGATGACTTAGCCAATAAAGGGCTTTATCGGCTAAGGCAAAAGGAAAAGCCTTTAGGCGCACGGCTTCCTGTGTCACTCCTAGATAGCAGGCCGTTCCGCATATCATCTCGAACTGCTGTAAAAACGTGAACGGCTCCTCTGCGGCATTCCCATAGTACTTGGGAAGCAAAGAGATGAAGGACGGTCGGAGTTCGTATGGCCCTTGATTCGGCGGTAGCCGAATCCAGTGATGGAGCGTTCTAGCACCCGGGTCATACTCGTCCCGTAAAGTAGCGGGAACCGCAGGCGGTAACTGGTTCCCGGCCCCTACTCTGAGTGCGGCTAACTCAGCCTGCAGCTCTGTCTGAACTCTAAACTGTTCTCGAATCTGTAAATTCATCTGCTGAAGTGTGTCGAGAATACCTGTCGTAACATCTCCATTCTGATCTGCTCTTCCCTCCGGATGATCCTCAGCTGTTGGCCTCTCATCTGCTGCCGATGCTTTCCCACGGGCCATTTGATCGTCTGTAAAATGGAAACTCTCGTAAGAACTCATCGAAAAATACTCAGGAGATCTAGATTTTGTATTGAGGCGAAGGTCTGCCTCAATGATCTGGCCAGGAGGCGAGGGAGTCTGGGTCTGACTCGCCTCGAGATCGGATGGGACCAGCTTGGGAAGAGGGTCATCCCGAGCCTGTGAAGACATACGTTCGACGGTGGACGGTTGAATGCTCACAGAGTCTGAGCCGAAAAGCCGTCGAGACGTCATCTTCGATGTCAAGAGAAGATTGGGAGAGCACGTGTACGATTCAACTGAAGAAGGAATGCGAAAGCCGCGGAAAACTCACGCCCCGCAAACAAACACAAAGCAAACCCCGTTTTCACCAACTCAACCCTGATGAAGACCGTAAGAGTTCGGTCTTTTTATCTTTTCGGTTTTAGGGTTGTTTTAGCAATCGTTGCGGTTACACGGGCTGAGCAAGCCAATAGGAGCCCGATAGTTTCTCCAAGACACTGGCCCGAATCCTTACGCGAGACCACTCGCACTCAGCCAGTATGGGAGTAAGTACGGACCGTTTCCGGCTACCCGTGTTACTTGAGGACGGAGCCTTGCGCAGTGTCCTCTAAACCTCCCACTCTGCTAAGTAAACCCGGACCGTTTCCGGCTACCCGAGCTTACCCACTGAGGAACAGTGATCAGGTGTATGGACTCAGTAGTATCCCGCAAGAAATACGGGGTTTTGTCTCTATCCTTAAGGGCCTGTTTGGTTGCTGGGTTGGACAGGGTTGGGTTGGGCTGGGTTGGGGTGGGTGAATAGTAATATGTGAGGAGGAAGTACCCCTGTGAATAGTAACCAGGGTTGGGCCAACCCTGCCCAACCCTGCAACCAAACAGGCCCTAAGTGTCGGCTCTCAACTCGCGCACTCTGAGAAATGTGCGGGGGTTACTCTCCCCAAATCAATTGAATCGATTTTACGGTTGTTGGTCAGATATTTTTAGCAGTCCCAATTTTTAATTTTGCAATTTTTATGTGTTTTCAAACAACGTCTATTTTTGTCTTTTTGTTAAAACCCTAGAGCAAGCACCTAGATTGCAAGTCCTTAAACTAGCTACGAGGCACAAGCAGATAGAGCGAAAAACCTAAGCAATCATCTAGAAAACCGCGGAAAACCGATAAGCAGAGAAAAAGCCGCGGTGGGTGCCCTGATTCACCAGATACACGGTATCCGATGAATCAAGCCCCTAAAAAAATGAAAATTTTATTAAGCTAGATACAACTCTCTCCCTTTCTCTCTCAGATAAAAGGATACTAAATCTCTGCTCTTTCAACTGATTCGGCTTCCGAGGAAACCGGTTGATCCTGCAGACCCTGCAAAGATGATTAGCACAAAAGAATATCGAGAAAGCCGAGAAAGCCGTAAAAAAAATCAAAGAAAGAAAACTCAGAAAACAAAGCTCGAAAAAGCCGTACGAAAAACCGTACGAAAAACAAAGAGAAGAAAAATAATAAAAACGCGAAAAATGAAAAATCAAGGGAATCTAACGCCTCCCCGGCAACGGCGCCATTTTGATAAGCCTCGTTTCGCGAGCCTTCACTTCTTGTTATAAAGAAGAGAGAGAGTTGTCGGTTGTAGCAGAAGAAAGACAACCGTGAAACGAGAAAGAAGAGGGATAAAACTTATCAAACAAATTTTACGGTTTCCTGTCGGAAAACCGTTTCACTATTTATTTTACCAGGCAAGTGTTCCTGGGTCGAACTCAAGGAGGCAGAATTTATTCCCTAATTTTTCTTCTTCGTAATCTTATTTTAATTCTTCTCTAAGTCAGAGTGTTTTTTTAGTGGTTTTTATTTTTGTAATTTTTATTTGATTTTATTCTTTTCGCATTTTTATTTAAGTTTTAAAAAGGGATATTTTGCAAAAGATTTATTTATTATATAGTAGGTGAATAGAATATAGGTGGTACTAGATAGTAGAGGTGAACGAGGTTCGAGCCGCGTACTCGAACTACACAAGAAAACGAAACAAAACGATGCGGTTTTCGAGAAAATCAAAACACGTTGAAAACTTGTCGAAAAGCCGCGAAAACTTTATACTAGGTAGTTGGGGTAGTTGTGTAACTACCCTCCAAGAATCGTCGAAATCCGAGGTCAAATGGACAAGATATAGCCCCTACAGCCTAGGGGCATAAGCGTAAAGAAACTAATTAAAATTTGTTCTCAAACGGGTCCAAAAAGGACTGTTCTGTAAGAAAAACTAACAACTATTACACTTAGGTCCCTGCGGAGGGACCTAATTGTAATTATTAAAAAGCTAGGGGGCGGGCTGCAATTCTGGAAACCTTGCTGGGCTGATGATGCAAATGTTCTACCGGTTCGGTCTTGAACGGCCAAGATTAAGACCCGCGTGCGGCGATCGGATGGTCCTCACGCTGCCACGTGTCAACAGCCTGTACTCTAGTTGTTCTTGAGCAGTTGGACTTCTTCGCGGCTGGCCTTCTTCCCCGACTTCTCCCGGCGGATCTCCGACGCTTCTGGCTCGCCTACGGGGCCAGAGGGGTGGCTCCTCCACCCCTCGAGCTCGCCCGCGGTGGGGAAGGAGGTGGCGGCGTTCCGAGCGGCGGCGTTGGCTCGAGAAAGATGACGGATCATCACTGGTTGCTTGAAGACTGATCTGGAGTCCTATCTTCAAGGGCGAATAACGCCGAGGTTGTAGGTCCAAAATCCGATGCAAATGTCTTGCGAGAGACCTGAATCTGCAATGAGTCAAGTTCTATGCTCGATTCTCATGAAATCGGCCAATTATGTTAAGATATAAAGCCCCAAAGTTAAGGAAAAATGCACAAAAACTCCAGCTAAGAACTCCAGATGCAAAGAAGATGGCGATTTTGCGAATTGATTTGAGTCGAATGAAATCGAATTGAGAGAAGTTTTTAATCTTGCGTTAAAGACTGATCATTAGACTACCTAAAACAATGATTAGCCACGCTAATCGTGGCACAGCTATCGAGAAACAAAATCACAAAGTGGAGGAAATGGTCTGGGGGAATCCAAGTATATGACCTGGAAGACGAATGCTCGACGGTCGACCTCACCGGAGCTCTACGCGGCGCGTGGCGGCGATTCAAGGCGAAGCTCCGCCTTGGATCTCTTCTCCGACTATCCCTCCTCCTCGCGAGTCCTCCAAATGGAGCTGTCACCTCCGGGTTAGGTTGGAATCAAGGGAGAAAGTTAGGTAGTCGAACAACCTGGAGCTTGGTAGCTGAAGGTGGAAGAAGATGGTTAGCAATGGCGATCTTGGGGAGCTTATATAGATGGTTTTCGTGGGCTCCAAGCCAAGATCAATGGCTGGCGGGCTTGGTGGTTGTTAGGAGAAGGAGTTGGAGGGTTGAGATCGGCTAGAAAGTTCGAGAGGCGAGCGGGAAAAATATGGGAAGTCAGGTGGTTGGAACAGAAATCGGGCTGAGTTTCTTGAGGAAGAAGGCTCCAGGTGCTGACACGTGTCAGCACCTGGTTGGCCCAGACTCTTTAAATACATATAAATTAAATATAAAATAGAAGATGGCGTTATTTTAAATAGGTATAAATACAAGAAAGTTAGATAAATTAATTTTCTAAATTATGGTATAATTATTTTTAATAAATAATAAATATTATTTAAAATATAAATATTTTATTAATAAATATGTATTAATAAATAGGTTTTGAATTTTTAATTTAATAAATAATTAAGTAAAAAATAATTTTATATTTTCTTAATTATTAGAGCATTAAATAAGACTTGTACGAATTTTTATGAATTTTTATGACTTAATCTACATATTTTAATAAATAGAGGAAGTTTCTTTATAGGTCAAATATACCTATATTTTAGGGTATTTGATTTTATAAAAATAATAAATAGTTTCCAAAAATTATGAAATAATTTATGGTGAAACTAGAGGATCATGAAATAATTTAAAAATTATAAATTTAAGAGAATAATAAATAAGGTGTGTTACATAAAATAAATAGCCCAGAAACCCCTTTGTCTTTTGGTCCCAAAACCGACTTTTTGCAAACGGACTCCGAATTCAGTGAAACCACCTTTATTAGTTAGATAATATTATTTTATGAACTTTAAAGGTGAGTAGAGTGAAATTGGAGTTCGTATGAGGAAGTTATGATGTTCGGAAGTTGAGATTTTGACAAATTGCAAGCGGGATTTCTTGGTATATTTACAAGGTAGTATTTTTAACTTATTTTTATATTTTTATTTACATTTTTGTGGATAATTAGGAGAAAGATTTAGTGAAGAATAAATTAAGATGAAATAATTAAAATTCTTTGAAGTTTTGTATTTATTTATAAATAGTGAAGAGTGTATCTTTATGATATAGATTATTTTTATTTTGTTTTCTTTCCTTATCTCCCCCTACTTTTTGGTTTGTCGACCAATCCATGCTGACTTGGTCTCGGGGGTTAGGCTATAAATATATCTTTCAGTTATATTTATAGTTTAAGTAATATTACATATATATACATATATTCCATATTCCTTTTTCTTTCTTTTTCTGGTTCTTTATTTATTTTCATGAATTTAGTGGTTAAAAGTGAATATTTACACATGAATGGGGTTTTGTTAAAATATGAGAATTAGTGAATATTTACATGTATTTGTTAAAGGTTTTAAGACAAAATGCGACAGAAAAGTTAATGAATCATGGATTCATCACTCGCCCCGGTTCCATATCATCTCATGACTATACTTAGGATAACCAGAGCCTAAGTATAGGGGGAGAGTGACCCGCATCTATTCATTGTACATCCTCCAGATCACATCGGTTCTCATACTTACTCTTGTCCTATACTTAGGTTGACCAGAGCCTAAGTATAGGGGGTACTGATGCCCGCCATGTATATATTCATCCATTTCCCCTCTTAACCTCGTCCGCCTCATTTTTGATCTTCTTCTACACTTAGGCTACCAGAGCCTAAGTATAGGGGGGCGGGACGACTTCTATACTTTTTATTATTTTAGTTATCCTACGCTTAGCACAAGCTATGTCTTTTTCCTCGCTTTTCGTGCTCTGAGGACATAGCACACGCTAAGTATAGGGGGGCGTGTATATATTACATATATACTTTACCCATAGCTCGTACTTTCGCGTATTTTCATGTATTTTTGTATATATTTTACAATAATTACGAGTGGGTAAAAATTGAAATTTTTTTATACTTATAAACCTTTTATAAAAATTGAAAAAAATGTATACTTGTATATTGTATAACACTTGTATAATCTGTATAATACTTATAAATTGTTGTAACATAGGAGGTATACCAAAGTTTTGAAAAAAAACAACAAAAACAAAAAAAACAAAAAAAAACAAGAAAAAAGGCTTCTTATTTACTCTTGCATATCATCCTTGCATTCAAAAAAAGAAAAAAAAAGAAAAAAAAGTCTTGCATTTACATTCATCTAATAGCATGTCATCTGCATCTCATCTGCTTATCTTGCATATGCAAAGTGAAAATCTAGTGGGTTCTGAACCAAGTTATGAGTAGATATTGAGGATGGACTTGATTTTACCTTAATCCACCTAATTTCAGAGAAACCTTATAGGAACTGGAGTTAAGATTTCTCAGGTCAAGTGACTTAATTCTTTGAGTCCGCAAGTCTATGTTCACATGTCATCTTGATTAGTCTAAGTAAAATATCTCATGCACACGCATGATTCTTTTAGATAATGATCTAACTTGGACAAGCACAATGCACGTAGCTCTTCATTGATGAGGTGGTGAGGAGGTAGAATCCTTTAACTTGGAGTAGCACACTGGTGGAAACATCCGTCCTCCTCTAGGGAGGGTAGTGCATCTCAACCTAGTCTGGTGGTGTTGACATCTAAGGACGGGATGCTGTGGGTTGCAATAATGCTTCAAAAGAGGGATAGGCTACTGGCTCAAGAGGAAAAACTACTGATGTACATGCTGCACCTTGTATATAGTTCAAAAAAAAGAAAAAAAAGAAAAAATGCAAGAACTCCAAAAAAATCAGACATGTCCAAGTGAAAAAAAATTATACCTGTCGAAGTATGTATATTAGTAAAGAAAATGCAGCTGGATGACTTGGCTACACTGGTCAGGCATCCCGGGATAGGTAGCTACACTGTCTACCGTCCATTCTTTTCTCCACCCCCTCCTCTTGAGCTGGTCGCACTTGAACTTAGAAGGGAATACCCCGCTCCTCAAGGAAAGAGTTACTGGACCGGGTTATTTGAGTTATCTTGTTAGAGGAGGTTGTTTCTAAGCCATTTCTGATGTGGAGAGTTACATTTCACTTACACAGTACAAGTAAGAATCATAGTCATCAGAAATTTGCGTTTGAGGATTTGTTCTGACCTGACTGTTGAGGCGTCTTGAATAGAAGACTTGTGGAACTTGAAGTCTGTTAGGTCTTAAATTCAGATCCCAATAAGGTTCCGCCACACAATTAATCCAAAGGTAGAGTCAATCTCCATTTTCAACTTTTGTTCATGACCTTGGTATGGAACCCAAAATCATTTCACTCTTGCATTACATTTAGTTACTCGGGGACGAGCAAGGTTTAAGTATAGGGGGTGATGAATCTGTGGTTCATGACTCTAAAAGTTGAAAATAGAGCTTTGTTCCCGAGTAATTAGATGCATATTTCCACTTATATTGCATAATTAGCATTCATGCATGCAAGCATAATATCTGCATTTTAGCATTCATATTTGCATTAAATAAGAAGCCAATTTCACTTGTAAATATTCATCATATTTTACCTATTTGTATATATTTTATACTAACTCTGAATCCAATAAAACCAACTCTATAGTGTATATATTACTAACACTAATAAAGAAAAAATATCAAAAAAATACTAACTTGTAAAATTGATCAATAAAACCCCAATCCAAGTTGGAAACTAGGAGCCTTAAAATGCGCATATCTCTCCCATACAGTGTCCAATTTAGGTCTACTCACTTTTAAAGTAATATACATTCAAAGACCTTCGAAACAAGACCAATTTTATTAAAATCGGAGCTCGTATGCAAAACTTGAGTTTTGGACCCCTTTTGTACATTGTACAAAATGACCGTTTTACCCCCTGTATTTTACCATTTCATTTTCCTAGTTAAAAATCCAAAAAAATTAGATTAAGTTGTAAATATTCTCCTCATATTTTCTCTATTTTTATTTTGATTTTTCTCTCTTTTAAAAATGATAAAAAATTACAAAAGATAAAATCTGGTATTTTATATCTATAAGGTACCACCCAAAAATACATTTTGTCCAAATGATTTCCTTTGATTTTCGGCTCTTAACAAAAGTTGTAGATCTCGTCGAGACGAGCAACTTTCGTGTTGACCACTTTTTGATTTAATCCATTTTGTTATTTTTTTTATTTTTCTTTACATTTAATTTTTGAATTTTATAGGAGCGACATGTGGCAGCTCCTGGAGCCGCCACATGTCACCCCATTTTCTTTATTTTCGAATTTATTTTATTATTTTCGGATTTATTATTATTATTATTTCATTATTATTATTTTAAGTATTTTTAGTAGCCTACTATATTATTTTATTCCCCTTTTAGCTCTTCCCTTACTTGCCTTCTACTCCAAGCCACCACTTTCTCCACAACTCCATTACCTCCACCCTTCTCCAACTTCCCTCCTTCTCCTCTTTTTATTCTCCTCCTCTCCACCATTTTTCATCATCCGCCATTCTACAAGTGAGAGAGGTTTGAGCCCCGTTTTAAGTTGTGAGGTGACAGCTCCCCTTAGACGTTGAGCAACGACGACCAGCAGGCGAGATCCGCGGTTAATCTCCGTGTAGCGAACTTCCCGTCAAGATCGCAAAACTTCTCCGATTTTTTGTCGAACCGGATCGAGGCCACAACGAATGCCGCACACTGCGGCTTCACTTTCGACGAATCACAGGTAAGTATCTTCTATCTCATCTATTTATTTTATATTATCTAACAATTTTTATTCCCTTGTTCCAGCCACACATCTTCACAAACTCTACTTTCCTTATCACCATCACAACCACAAACATCATTGCATTTCCATCACCACATTTATTTTCACTAAACATCACATCATCATCACATCACAACCATTATCATCACCAAACCAACTCATAAACACCACCGTTTATCATCCACCACCATCACAGTCATCACCACCATTCATCTCACTTTTTATTTCTGTCTAAAAAAACTATTACAACAAAAAATTTGCAAAAAAAATACACAAAAAACAGGAGCTCCTTCCTCCAGGTCGTGCTCTCCGCCATACCCGTCGACGCCACCAGCCGCCCACCTGCCCCTCGCACGGTCGCAGCTGCCCCATGCGCCGCTACCCGCGGTCGCCTTGTGCCAGCCCTCTGACCGGTCGTGCCCCGCCCGTCAGCCCGCCGCTCAAGGCCGGCACCGCCTCGACCTCCTCTGCTCACACGGCCGAGCTCCGCCTCCATATTCTCGCGACGCGCGGCCGTGCACGCCGCCCCAGGACCTCCATGCACCGCACGTCATAGCCGTTGTGTGCGGCCCTCGTCACTCCGCGCCCTTGCGCGCCGCCCTCCAACGCCAAACCCCAGTCGCGGTCACGCGCTGAGCGCCTCCTCCCGCCACCGCCTTCAGCAGCTCCACCACGAGCCCGCCACGGGCGTGTCCTCGCAGGTGTCCTTCTCTGCAGGCGCCACAGCCCTCACCGCCCTCGCAGGTCTCCAGGCGCGCCTCCCCCCGAGTCCCGACCCTCGTCCTCCTCGCTACAGGTCGTCGCCTGTCCCGCTGCCACCTCGCGACCGTCTGCCCAGCTACGCGCGCGATCACCAACTCCGCCAGCGTGCGCCTCCACCGGCGACCAGCCGAGCGCGCCGCCACCACCGCCGTCAACCACGCGCGTGGCCGCCCGCCCCTTGCCGCCTCATCCTCGTACGTGCCCTAAAGGAAACGAAGGTCAAAAATTTTTATATCATGTAAAAATTGCAATATATTCCCTTGACATTTTTCTTATTTGCAGAAGTGCCCCTGTGCACAGTTGTTTGCTTATTGTTTCAATTTCTATTTTGCATTGACACCTCTGTATTTGAATGGTAATTTGGACAGTCAAATAGCATCATTTTTTAATGAAAAATCGCATGTTCTAGAGCATATAAATCTTTATCTCTTGACTATTTAATTACATTTTTGTGAGCATCAGATATTTTATTAAAAATCAGAGATTGAAAATCAGTGATATTTTGCCCATTTATGCTCTGAAATTCGTCCATAGTCATTTATTATTCTAAAAATTATGAAAAAATTATAAATGATGTCTCTAAGTGTGCTTTAATTACCCACGTTTTATCGAAATTTGAGTTGTCTTGTGCATAAAATAAATTATAAAGTGATTTCTTTAATTGATTTTTAATTAATTCTACAAATAATATTTTTGAGAAATTTCAAATCTCTTGGATTCATCATTAAAATATCTATTTGAGATAAATCAATCTCTGGATAATTTGATTTCGTGGATTTATTAGAAATTAAATACTGACAGTCGCTCTATTGTCAGTAAAAATTTCATAGAAAAATCACAAAGTCTCAGAAAATTCTAAAAAAACTTAGAGTAGCTCTTTTTCATCAATTTAACTTCCAGCAAATTTTTAATAATTTTTGCATATCATTTGCATGAAAAATTTCATAAAAACCCCAAAAAAGTTTGTATTTTTCATTTATGCATTTTAAATCCAAAAATTCCAAAAAAAAACATTTGCATTCATCATTAGTTAGGTTTATAGGAAAAATATAATTTGGTCAATTTGGACTAATTTCACATTAAAATTAAAATTGGCTAAGTCGGTTCTTTTCTTATTAACTTAATCCAATCCGTGTCCTGCATTTGGCATTTTATTGCATAAAAAATACCAAAAAAATACCACTTGGAAAACCACAATCTAATCCCTCTAACCTGATCCCGAGTTGTTCCTTTGCCTCCTTGAGTCGACCCTGGGGCTTGCCCAGGCTAAATAAACATAAAAACCACGCATACATTCATTCGTTAATTAATCGATTTGTGCGGTTAATTTTTGATCGACACGGATCTATCTGATTGCAATGAATAATCAAACTGACAACATTAGAAAGGGTAGATTTTCGCTCCGTCACTTTGTATTGTTATATTCGTTTGTGAGTTTATTGTTGTTGAATTCAGATTTCGTGAGCGATCGCCTTAATGACACTGTATCTTCTCTTTTATGAGGATATTTTAGATCCTTGCAAAATCCCTTTCAAAACCTGGCTGGGCATAAATGCAAAAAAATAAAAAGTTAAGTACCAACATGTAATTTTCATAAAAATAGAACACTAATAATAGCAATTATAAACTAAATATAAATACTTAAACCCATAAGGGTATACATGCTAAATGCCTTGCCTCACTTGTGGATGCACATGAGGTGAGCTGCAATAGAACCCAAGTGCAATAGTCAATAAGTAGATGAGGTTCCTTGCAAATATTACATAAAATTGTAATCTATATAAAACATTTACAAGACTACCAATGAAATACAAAAAAGAGCGGGGGATTTAACAAATCACCCACTAATAGCGTTCGGATGGATGGTGGAGGAGATGCCACATGCATTACTTGACTTAATCGAGCGGCGAGAGGCGAGGAATGCTTTGCCTTGATTTGGACATCCCGGATTTGATCTGGGTCGTGTCTTCGATCTGACGTTGGGGAGGATAGCTTCTTTTCAGCCAGGTGCTCGCTTCAATCACTAGATTATCTAAGCTTCAGCCTCTGATCTCTCCTCCAATAAGCCAAAAAGACTCTTGGGGGTCGCCACATCAACAAGTATCTTCAATGGGGTCAGGGCCCCATCGATGGGGGCCTAGAGCTCAAGGTCACCTGGAGGACTGGGTGGTCTTCAAACCTAGATCTAGGTGGCTAACAAGCTCATGTTCCTTCATAAAAAAGTTGAGGAGCTAAAGGCAAAGAGCCTCGACCTATTTTGAAGCTAGAAGCATATTTAGAACAAAGGGGCGAAGAGCTCCAAGCAATGATGAAGGATGAAGCTCAACAAATATTGGTTCATGCAGAATCAAGGGTGATAAGTGAGGTGGAAGGTGGATAAGGCGTCTGAGAATGAAATGATGTGACTAGGGGTCGAAACAAGGGCATGGTCGCTGTGATTTTGAGTTGGAGCAGAAGCTCCAGCCAACAAAGATCTCCATAATTACTCTAAAATACAATCTAATTGCGAAAACTAAAGGTGAAGGGAAACTACTAGACTGGAATTACATTAAGAAAAACATAAAAAACTACCACATACCAAAAGGATTTAGGGAGAAGACGAAACTCCACCGGCCAAGTTCTGGCGAGGCTTGGATCACTCCGATGACACCTCACACGTGCTGCAAATCTCACGAGGATGTTGCTGTCACCACAACCTCAACTCGATTGTGCAATGATCTGAGGGTTCCAACATTCAAATAAGGATAAAAAATCAAGAGGAGGTTTGTTTTGGATTATCTATAGACAGAGATGGAGGGAGTTTTGAGAGGCGATGGCATGAAATGGAGAAGAAGTTGGTGAACTCTAGATCCCCAATTATATGGAGAGAGGTATGGAGAAGATGTTCTTTGAAGGAATAGAGGGCCATCGAGCTCTGATTCATCACCAAAAATAGGAGAAATTAGAGGTTACATGACCTCTGACAAAGGGGGCGAGAAGGAAAGGACTATGGACCGGTGGTCAACAGTCGCTACTCTTTGGTTGGTCCACGTGGACCAACCAAAAAATAGATGGGATTAAATACCTTATTAAATTGATTAAAAATAAAAACAATTTTATTAATTTTAAGCAAAACAAGAAAATATTTCTTACTTTATGTACTATTTTCAAGGAATTTTTATATTTTTGCAATGCCTTTTATTAAGTATTAATATTTACATGTATATAGATAGGTATATTTACATGTATTTTAAATCTTTTATTTTTGTTTTGTATTCTGTATTTTATTATTGTATATGCATATTTTATATATTTATAACTTTATCTAAATAAATATTTACATATTTTTATTGTATTTTTCTTATTTTATTTATTTACTTAAATAAATACATAAATGTATTATATAGGTAGTGTATATATATTATAATACTTTATTTATTTATTTGCATTTTAAATGCTTTTTTTGTTTATTATTTACATATGTTGAAAATAATATTTACAGGTATTTAAAAATATACTTGGCTTAAGAAAGAAGATCGAAAAGAAAGAAGATTCTAAATCAGGATCATGCCGGTGGATGTAATAAAGAAGATCGAAAAGATGGTGAGAAGATTCTTCTAGTCGAACGGGAAACAACAGAAGTCAGGGATGCATATCGTGGCATGGGATGAGATCACAAGATCTCGTGGGCAGAGAGGCTTGGGAGTTCGGGACTTGGCTTATATGAACAAAGCATTGTTGGCTAAGTGGGTTCTGCGTATTTGGGGTCCATTTGTGGACCTGGTTTTAAGATTATTGAGGAAGCTCTACGGGGTGAGAGGTAAAATGATGGGAGGGACTTTTTGGTTTGAGTCTTCCCTATGCAAGAGGGTTCGTGAAGTACCAACACTCGTATCAAATAGGCTGGAACCTAAGCTGGGGGATGGGATAGGCTTCATATTTTGGAGAGATGATTGGGCGGGGGAAGGCAGTCTAAAATCACGATTCCCAAGACTATTTGTATTGGCAACATCAAAAGAGGCCTATCTACGAGACATGGCGCACTCAGGTGAATGGACTCCATACTTCGCGGCAATTCTATCAGAAAGAAGAAAAGGTGACCTGATCAGATTATTGGTTGAGGCTCCACTCCTAGATGAATTCTCTCAAGTAGGGGACCACTATGTTTGGATAGGAACAAAGTTCTCAGTCTAACAGTTATATGGCGAACTAAGGAGTAGTGTAGAGGCACAAGATCAAGACTTGTGCCAGGAAATGAAGATTATTTGGGCGAGTAAAATTCCAAACAGTCTTAAGGTCTTCCTCTCAAGCCTGAGGAGAGAAAGGCTTTGTGACAAGGATAGGAGGGTGAGGATTTTGGGCCTTCACAATGCAACATGCGATAGGTGCGAGACGATGTTGGAGACTTCAGAACAACTCTTCTTCGATTGTGAGGCATCAAAGAACTTATGGAGGGAAATGGATATCCCCTGGGTGGTTGAAAACAAGACCTCAAACTTCTGGGAGCCAGTAAGGCGTGTAGGAAGCAACTCCTTAGATAAATGTTGCTAAACCTTTTACGGTACTGTGGGCCTTATGGCTAGCAAGAAACGAGCTTGTTTGTAAAAATCAGAGTTTTTATTTAGAAAATGTGGTGTCCCACTGTAGGGATCACCTGAACTTTTAGGAGCTCAGGTAATGCCTCTTGTAACCTTCTTGTTTAATTATAAAATATTTATGTTGTGACTCCCAACTCGGGAGCTCACCCTTGTTTCATTCAAAAAAACGTATTTAAAAATATAAGGAAGTTAAAAATGTAAAGAATGAATATATTGAACATTATATATATATGTATACAGTACAATAGGGACAGAAAAGACAGATTTTGCATATTAACTTTATTTTGAATGAAACCACCTTTATTAAATAGATAATTTAATTTTATGAATAATAAAGGTGAGTTTGGTCAATTTTGAGTCTCTGTAGAGGAGATATATGTGTGGGAAGTTTTGTTTATGCCTTTTTGTTCTGAGTGTCTCGGGTGCACTGTGCAATATTTTTTTGTGAAATAAATTTTGTATTTTCTTTGTATTTTTATGTATAACTTTCATATTGAGGGTTTTATTATTTGAGGTATAAAAATTGAAAAATAAAATAGGGCTCAAATGGCTATTTATTGATGAATAAAAGTTAGGGTTTTTGAGTTGTATTCTGTACAATTGAGTACCCTATATCTCCCTACTTTATTCTTTGTCGACCAAGTCATCATGATGGCTTGGTCTCGAGGTCTAGGGTCTTTAATTGTCTTTAACACTTCATTTCGTTTTCTTTTCTATTCTTTGTTCTTTTATTCAAGAATTAAATACATATAATTATATAGTATTTATGAGCTAATTTATAAGTATTATTTTGTACAAATTAATGCTATTTGCATGCATTTAGCTAGGGATTTAAGGTCAAATTGAAAGAATAAAGGTGATGAAATGGAGATTCATAAGTGATTAACAATAACATTAGAATTGGAATCAGAGTAGATAAGTTAGGAACACCTAGAACGTATGTGTACTTAGCTTGGCTACTTTGATTCCATTTCCAATAAATAACATTAATCACCAATTTATGTGCAATATAAGGGTATAGATGATCGATAGGTGTCGTCTAAGTGTATATTTTTAACTTATTTAATATTATAAGAACTTGTATTAAATCCATTTCCAATATCTATAAGTCAACAATCAACATTAACAGTGATATGTTCGATATGATTGATATGTGTGATATATGGGGGTATGAATGACCTATATGTGTGATATACATGTGTATTTTGGGTTTTTATTGTTTTAATATCTTGGATGGTCTTAATTTCTGGAAAAAATGGCAAAAACTGATTTTTTTGAGCCATTTCTGACATTTCTACTGATATAGTCAATATATCGGTGATATATCCCGATATATCCTTTTCCTGGCAGACCGATACAATATCGATATTGACATTTCCAACCTTCGTTGCACTTGAACATAGAAGGAAATACCTCGTTCCTTGAGGAAAGAGTAGCTAGATTGGGGAATTAGGGTTACCTTGTTGTGGACAATTGTTTCATGTTATTTCTTATGAGAAGAGTTACATTTCACATACATTGTACAAGTGAGACTCATAATCTTAAAGGTTTGTTTATGAATAGACTTGTTATGATCTGGCTATTTTGGCGAACTGAACGGAGGATTGTGGAACTTGAGGGTTGTTAAGTTTTAAACCCTATTCCTAATAAGGTTCCGACGAACCTAATGATAACCGGGCTTTGCCTGCAGTTAATGAAGGTCGGAGTCGGTGTAGAAGAGAATCACGAAGACAAAATCCGATTGATCAAAGAAAATTCAATAAAATAGGAGAGAGAGGGGGGGAGAAAGTGAAGTGAATATGTGGCTTCTCTCTCATACTTTATCTTACACTTATATTTATCCAAGTAAGTGTGCCTGGGTCGAATCTAATGAGGCAGAATATCAATACCATGGTTTTTGAGAAGAAAGAGATATTTCGTGATTTTTATTTCTTCTTGAAAAAGGCAAGAAAAAACTCAAAACAGATGCAACTTTTGAAAGATCAAAACACAATTATAACGCGACGAAAATTCACAAAAAATACAAGAAACCTCGCTAGGGTAGTTGAGTAACTACCCTAGAAAAATCGATGAAAACTTACGTCAAAAAGAGGTCCAACTGGTTTCAATAGTACATGGGTATAACTGTAAGAAAAGAAATAACAAGCTCTGCAATTTGTTCCTTGTTCGAGGACTAAAATGAAAAGAAAATAAAATTGATTACATTTAGGTCCCTGCATGGGGACTAAACGCAATAATTGGAAACTTTTGGGCGTTTGCGGGGCTTCTTTGCAAATGTCTACCGGTTCGCCATCTAACGGCCTGGATTAGAAGGCATTGCGCAGATCACAGCTGTAGGATGTGCCATGTGTCAATCACTTGTAGTGTATGGCATTCCTGAGTGTTCTTCCCTCTTCCGACACGCATGACATCGACGACTTCTTCTCCGAATTATCGTCGGCAAAGGGATGCTTCCTGCAACCTCCTGTAGGGCCAGAGGGGTGACTCCTTCACCCCTTGAGCTCTCCTGCGGGTGAGATGGCGGTGAGGACGGTGGAGATGGTTGGGAGACGTCGAAGAAGATGTCTCATGTGCAAGGTGGTCGCCTAAGGTTTTGAGACCCATGTGGCTGAAGATGTTGCTTTATTGGTTGAAGAAGAAGCTCTAGTAGATTGATTATTGCTCCATATAGGAGATCGGCCTGCAATTAACGATTTGGATGCTCGATTTCTAATGAAATCGGCCAAGAAATTAGTGGTATTGCAGTTCAAAGGATAGCTTCCAGATAGTGTTATAACAGTGAAAATGAAAGAGAAATGGAGGGCGATTTTGAGTGAATACGGAGTGGATTTCATGTGCGATCTAAAGATTATGATTAGGAGGCTCTAATTACGTGATCAACATCACTAATTAGGGTATGAAGATCGAGAAATTAAAAGGCGAAAAGTGGAGGAATTCACCTAGGAAGAGGAAGGTGCATGACCTTCCTGGTCTTCGCTCGATGATGGGTGTTCACCAGAGCTCCACGTGAGATGGAGGCGATGCAAGGTGGTACTCCGGCTTGGAACTACTCCTCTATCGATTCTTCTTCCACGTGGGGTTGTCCTCGGGTCCTATAATGGCTGGAATGAGGCAGAGCAAGGAGATGAAGATGAGTCAACGGTCAGGTGGTTTTGGGAACTAGAGATTTTAGGAGAGTTAGTTGGCTAACGCTAACTTTGGAGTGTTTTATAGACGAATCGGAGGGGGGTTAGGATCGATCTAATGAATGGCATGGATATATGTTGTTAGGAGATTAGGGTAAAGGGTTTAGATTGAATGTGGAGGTTAGGTTGTCGCAAGTAGTTGGAGAAGTTAGGTCGGTAGAACAGAACGCAGCAGCTCTGTTCTTGAAGAAGAAGAACCAGGTGCTGACACGTGTCAGCACCTGGTTGGCTAGATGGTGAATATATATTAGAAATAAGATATTAAATAATAAATAACAATATTTTAAATTGGTAAAAATGAAAAATGTAAATAATTAATTTATCTAAATTATGAAATAATTAATTTTATAAATAATAAATAATTTATGAAGTATAAATATTATATTAATAAATAAACATAAATAATACTTGATAAATAGGTAAGTGATTTTTAATTCCATAAATTAATAAATAGTATACCATTTTTTATATTTTATTAATTATTATAGTAATAAATAGAATATTTGCAAATTTTTATGGATTTTAATAAAGTAATTTAAATATATTAATACATACAGGTATAAGTTGTGTAGTTCAATTTCATCTATAAAATAGCTTTTTTTATTCAATTAAAATAATAAATAAAGTCCTAAAATTCTGAATTAAATTAGGGTTAAAATAAAAGAGCAATAAAATAACTAAAATTTTAAAATCATTAAAAATATAAATAATGTATTCCAAATAAAATAAATAGCCCAGAAACCCAATTGTGGTTAGGTCCCAAAATCGACTCTTTGCAAACAGACTCTGATTTTAGTGAAATCCCTCTATTAATTAGAGAATATTATTTTATGAACTTTAAAGGTGAGTAGAGTGAAACTAGAGTTCGTATGAGAAAGTTATGATGTTCAGAAATTGAGAATTTGATAATTTACAAGTTAGATTTCTTGGCATATATACAAGATATTATTTTTAACTTATTTTTATATTTTTCTATACATTTTTAGAAATAATTAGGAGAAGAGTTTGGTGAAAAATATATTCGTATGAATTATTAAAAAAAGTGAAGTTTTGATAATTATTGGATAAATAATGAAGAGTGTGTAGAGTGAATAATTAATTATTTTTTCATTGTCCTCTTTACTTATCTCCCCCTACTTATTTGTTTGTCGACTAATCCATGTTGACTTGGTCTCGGGGGTTACGTTATAAATATATCACTTGTCTATATTTATCTTATAAGTTCCATTGTACATATTTACATGCTGCCTTCTTTTTGTTTTCTTTATTTTTATTCTTTTATTTATTTACATAATTTTGATGCATAAAAGTGCATTTTTATTCATGAATATATTTTGTTAAAAGATGGAAATTAATGAATATTTACATGTATTTGTTAAGGGTTTTAAGATAAAATGAAGAAAGAATGTTAATGAATCATGGATTCATCAACCCCCTATACTTAAACTTTGCTAGTACCTTAGCAAACACTTATTTTGAAAAATAAGGGGAAAAGAAAGAAAGTTAGAATGAATTTCTTTTCCCAAATCAATTCATGAGAACAGGTAAAGGACAGAGCTCGGTCGGGCCTAAAACAAGCATTTTATCGGAGCCTTAACTAGTATTAGGATTTTAGTCTCAAAAGTCCTCAACTTCCACAAATCCTTATTTAGGTTCATCTCAATAGCCAACTCAAATCCACTCATCCATATCGCTAACTCTATCAATCTTGAATTCAATATATACTGTGTGTGAATTGTTTTAGATCTTCCCGCTTAAAGAAGCGAAGAAACTGTCCATCCCAATAATACACTCCCATTGGTTCCTCATCCAGCTACTACTTTTTCATCGAGGAGGGGGTATTCCCTTCTAAGGTCAGGTCTTGTTATGTCCACAATCGGATATAGAGAGAAAGTAGAAGAATGAAAAAAGAAATAGAGTGTGACTAGTGTAGACGCAACTCCTTGTGAAGCCCAGCTAGTGTAGTTAAGTCTCCACTAAGATGTGCAGGCTTTTTGGTGGAAGATTGGTGGTCATATTTGTATTTGGTGGCTTCTTCTTTGAATTGGTTTTGTAATGTTGCTTGCTCTGCATCAATATTTTTGTGCCTTGATGGATATAACATATTTCATTCTGTCCATTTTTTGAGGTCTTGGAAAAATTGTGCTAGCAGATCCTTCCCTCATCCGAAGTATTATTTCAACCCCATTCTCTCCCATCATTAGACGTCCGCATCACTAGACAAGGATGAAAATTCATCATTAGAATGGAATGCCCTTTGCAACCCCAAGCAAGTCGAGCTAAGTGTAAAGTGCATGTGTCCAAAATTGGTTCACTGATGAAGATTGAACGGATGACACCAAGTGTTCCATTTAGACACGTTTAAGTTGACTTCCAAAACATGGTCTAATGGAACCCAAAGATTTAAGTCAAAGGCCTGAAGAGTCTAAATTCCAGTTCCTAACTAGGCTCCTTACAATGTTAAAGGCCATAATCAAGCTCCATCCTTTAGACTATTCCAAATCTTTAGTTCTACAAATAAAACTTTTTCTAAAAATGCTAATGTAAATGCAACCATGTTTTTGTGAAGTATATTTTCTGAATTTTATTCATTTTTATGGATGTTAAGGATTTTGTAATTTTTATGGATTTTAGACTTTTTATTTTTATGGATTTTTCAATTTTATAAACAAGTCATTGTACAAGAATTTTACAAGATAAATTACCATATTTTATTTGGATTAAATAACTAATGTATTTTACAAATTTTATATACAAAGAATTTTATAAGGATTAAATGAATTTTACACATATTTTAATAGATATGATTCTAAATAAGTATTATACATATTTTAGATACATATTTTAAATACATATTTTAAATTAAGAATTTTAAATAAGGATTTTAGGCATATTTTATTTACCAGGATTTTATTACTAAATAACTAAATAAATAGATGAATTTTAAACTAATCCTCACCCACTTTTATAGATTTTATAGATATAGAAAATACATAAAAGTATGAGTTATGGACACAAGTATATATACAATATATACGCACACCACTATACTTTGCTTGTGTTATGTCCTCATAGCATCAAAAGAGAAAAAGGAGGACCTAACTCGTGCTAAGTAAAAGTGTGTGAAAAAGAATAAAAGAATAGTAGTCAGTCGACCCCCCATACTTACAATCAGGCCATCATAAGTATAGTGGAAGCCAAAATGAGGTGACTGAGGAAAGGGGACATACAAACGAAGGAACAAAAGAAGTCAAAACGAAATTAATGAAATCACTCGGTCCCCCCTATACTTAGGATAAGGCATTTTAAGTATAGAAAAGAATGTGGCCAAAAGTTAGGGACCAGTGATTAGTGTAAAAGAAAGGACAAGAGAAAAGTAAAAAGAACAAAATCGAAAGGTGAAAATCAACGGGCAATCGATCCCCCGATACTTAGGATCTGGTATCCTAAGCATGCAAGATGAACAGAAATTGGGGACGATTGTGGGCTACGAAGAATATACAGGTGGTGTACTCCAAAAAACCGTAAGGCTCACAAGTCTGTATATAGGATGAAATGAAGTAGAAGAGTAGTCATGCATCATGTATGAAGTAGATCAACTCAACACGGGCCAGATGATCAGTAGTCTCCACGAAGTGCTTCAGCATCTTCCCATTCACCACGAATGGCTTTGCACCATATGACACATCTGATATAGCAATGCTACCATTGTCGTGCACTATTCTAACCATGTACGGTCCTTCCCACTTGCTCTTCAATTTTCCAGGAAAAATTATCAATTGTGCATTGAACAACCATACTTTCTGCCTAGGAACAAAGATCTTGTGCCAAATATCTCTATCACGCCATCTCTTCACTTTGTCCTTATAAATGAGGGTGTTCTCGTATGTCTGATTTCGAATCTCTACTAGCTCATTCAGATCCATCTTCCTCTTGGCTCCTACTTTCTGCATCTCAAGGTAAATCTCTCTGATAGCCCATTCAGATTTGTGCATTATCTCTACGGGTAAATGGAATGTCTTCCCATAAACTAGTCTGAAGGGTGAAGTACCTAAGGAAGACTTATATGCAGTACGATATGCCCAAAGAACCTGGTCTAGAAGCTGTGACAAGTTCTTCCTATCTGGTGTTACTAATTTCTAATGAATGGATTTCACCTCCCTATTTGAAACTTCAGTCATGTCGTTCGTCTGTGGGTGATAAGGAGAAGCTACTCTGTGATCAATGTCATAGTTCTTGACTAGCTTTTTTCACCTCCTTAGTAATGAAATGGCTACCCCTATCTAAAATGAGTATTCATGGAATACCGAACTGTGAAATATTATGTTCCCTAAGGAACCTGCACACTGTCTTGCTGTCAACGGCTCATGCGAGTATAGCCTCCACCCATCTATTAACATAATCCACATCGAGAAGAATGTACTCAAAGCCACTGTTGGAAGGAAACAACCCCATCAATGTCCCATGCATCAAAGATCTCGCAAATAATAACAGCTTGCATAGGCAACACATCTCTAGCACTGACTGTCCCTACTGCTCTCTGACAATCCAGGCAACTCTTCATGAATGTGCAAACATCTCTAGTAAGAGTCGGCCACCAAAATCCACTCTCAAGTACCTTTTATGTTGTCCTCTTCCCGGAATGATGTCCTCCTGCCTCTAAGGAATGGCACAGAGTGAGGACACTATGTATTCTTTCTAAGGAATGCATCGCATGTAAACACAATCTGATCCCTCACGAAAAAGAATCGGATCCTCCAAATAGTAGTATCGTGCCTTGGAAACTAGCCTGTCGACTCGGTACTTCAGCCAACCTTGTGGACTCTTTTGTGTAACTAGAAAGTTTACTATATCTGCATACCATGGAAGCTTTGTAACTGCAAAGATACTCCCGTTTGTTAATCTATGTGCAATCTTTAGCGTGTACTCATCCAAAGGCTGCTCTATCTGTAATTGGGAGAGTTGATCAGCTACCATGTTCTTTACCCCAGGTTTATTTCTAATGTCCAAATCAAACTTCTAAAGTAAGAGAATCCATCTAAGAAGGTGTGCCTTGGCATCTTTCTTCTCCAACAAGTATCTAATAGATGAATGATCTGTAAACACTATAATCTTTGAGCCAAAAAGATATGATCTGAATTTATCCAACGTGAATACCACTGCCAAAATCTCTTTCTCCGTCACTGTGTAATTACGCTGAGCATTGATGGGCTCGAAAATCCCACAAGTCTGGGTAAGGATAAAATCAATCAAGGGTCGTTGCGACCCGGATCTCGCGGCTCGGACTCAACAAGAAAAATAGACCGCCAATCAGAAAATCAATCAACAAAGCACAATAGTGGTCTTCGTTATTTATTTAACCTGGTATAGCGACCAGGGTCGAACTCAAGGAGCACGGGTTGGTCGAATCGGCCTACGAAGTAGTCAAAAATAAAATAAAAGAAAATAAATGTTTTTGGTGGATTTTATATATTTTTAAATTTTTTTATGATTTTTAATAATGAAGAAAAGATAAAAGGAAGGCAAAAATCACAAAAACTACAATTTATTAAACACTTCAAAACAACTCAGAAAATTTAAATAAAAATATTTTTATTTTTTATATATTTTTAAGTATTTTTGGTAAATTTTTTTCAGAATTTTATAATTTTTAGTTGATTTTATAAAAAATCGAAAAAGGCAAAAACAAAGAACTAATGTGCAGCCAGATTTGAAAGGCTAATTAAAAATACCTAATTAGCCTTTAAAAATCTGAAGGCAATTTTTATGAAAAATAGGAATAAAAACTAAGCTACAGAAACCAAAATTACACTTTTTGAATTTTTTAGAATTTTTAATAATTTTTATAAGGTTTTTAGGGTTTTATTTTGGGGGGGGGTTATAAATCCAAATAAGACAAAAATCGAACTGGAGCTTAAAGACACTAAAAGAAACACTATCTTTTTTGTAATTTTTGAAGGGAATTTTATATTTTTAATTGATTTTATAAATCAAACAGTAATAAAAATAGTGGTTTTTTATTTTTTAAAAATATCTAAACTACTAAGAAATGTCCCAAAAATTTAGTGAAATTTTTACATAGTGGCAGGAGCCACCTATCCAAATTTCACAAGATTTGGAATTAATTTGATATTTTATTTAACCAATCAAAAAGCTACAGCACATAAGGACTTAAACACAAGGAAACGAACTTTCAGGGCTAAATAGAAACATGCACAGAAACTATGGGGGCATCAGTGTAAAATGCACATCAATTTCTACACATGCTCAAATATCTCACGCACAAGGGCGTATATGCAATATCTGAAACATAAACTTCATTCCATAACATTCATAAAATCCGACCCTAAATATGAAAAAAGCCCAGGTTCTCACGTGTCGAAGCACGTGCATCCACACAGTAAGGACGAAAATGCAAATAGTATAAACTACAGGTCCTATTCTGCAAATATTCCAAATGTGCTATTTTGTTTATGAGACTAAACAGAAACTAAAATAAACATCAGGGGGTATGGCGCAAATTACCCAGCCAAAGCGCATGTGGGGCACGTGAGGGTGATGTATCAGGAGGTGAGTGGCTGGCGTGTGTACGGCTCTGATGGAGCTTCCTGGAAGATCCAACGGTGCCGACGAGGCGTCGAACGTATGGTGCACGTGGCCGTCAGATCATGGATCTGACGGCCTGACAGGAGCAGAGTACAGACGGCTCAGATGATAACTGGAGGCGAGGTGCGATCCGACGGTAGACAGATAGGTTGGATGAACTCCTCTTGGGCGAGCTTCTCTGGCGAGATGGGAGTGATCCGAGCATCCGACAGAAGATCAGAGAGGAGGGTTCTCCTCGCGATGATGATCCGCGTCGGGTGGTGGAGTCTGATGGAGCTCCCAACGGTCCGATGTTCCGGCGCTGGGGGAGGGAGCTGGGCGACTCCGATGAAGGATGGAAGACGCAACTAAGAGGGGTATCTTGCGCTTATTCACTTGCAAGAGAAAGCTCGTGCTCGGATGAAGACTCCGGCATGGGTTATTTGCAAAATAACAAAGGGAAGCGGCGTGGATAAGCGAAGGGGGGTTCCGACAGAGGTGGCGGAAGGAACCAGACCCGATCTTGGCTCGGATAGCCAAGATCGAGGTGATCAGATCACGGAGGAAGGTGACGATGGTTCGAGGTGTCGATCGATATGGTGAGGATGAGGTGTCGGGGCTCCGGCCACTGGGGCGGAGCTGGCGGAGCGAAAATGGAAGAATCGAAGCTATACGATGATCGAGGAGCTAAGGATGATACATGATGATCGGATGCGTCTAGGCTGGAGCTGTTGGGTCTCCTACGGTCTTCGCCTCAATGGAGCGACGCCTCCAGAGGCTCGGGCTACGCCGGTGGCGGAGCTCGACGATAAGGGTCGCCGGACCTGGGGTAAACACCTCCAATCGCTCTCTGCAACACCCTCCGCACTCGCTGTCACTCGAGGAAGATGGAGGTCACGTGGATCAAAGATGGGGGCCGAAGGTGCGTGAAATGGTCGGAGGAGGCGAAGCTATATATTGGTAGGGGTCCGGGAAGACGAGAGTCGGGCGCGCAATCCAATGCACGGATCCCTAAGATGATCCTCGGGCGTGAATCTCGGATGAAGAAGCTGCAATCGGAGCCTGGGGTTTGGGTAAATGGGAGGCGGATCGCGTCTGCATAAATGGGAGAAGTCAGGTCGGGATGCGGTCCGCGAAGCAAAGTGGTCCGGGGGGGTTGACCGGGGGTCAACAATCCCCCGTGGACCAATGGAAAAATTCCATTGGAAAAAGATTTAAAAATTCAAAATAAAATAGAAAACGAATTTATTTAAAAATATTTAGAAAATAAAAAATGTTTATTTATTTTCAAAGTATTTTTTTAGTGATTTTTTATTTTTTTATGTACAGGTATATGTACCTATGTGATTTGATTTTTATTTTTAATTATTTTATTTATGTACAATTATTCCAACTTTATATTTTATTTATTTACAACATAAATTTTGAATATAAAAAGATTTTTATTTTATTTTTATTAATTATTTACAAGGGTGAAATAAATTTGTCTTTTATTTTATGTACATGGTATATGTATACATTGAGGAGAGAGAAATTATTTATTTTTATTTTTTATTTTATTTTTCCCATTTTTATTTTATTTATCAATATATACAAAATATGAGAAACACATATATTTTTTTATTTTTGGGGGATATTTGTACAAGGCTGAGTCACCCTATCTCTCTCTACTCATTTTATTTTGCGGTCAGGCCCCTTTTGAGCCTCCCTTGGGTTCAGGTCACTCAATATTTTTTCTAAATATTTCCCTATTTTTATTTATTTCTTTATTCTTTTATTTTTGCACAAAAACATGCTACTTATTAATATTTACATAATGCATGCTATTTGACAACTTACTCTATTTACAAACATATACATGGTGTTTTGCAAAGGTTTTTAGCTAAAATAAAAGAATAAAGAGTGATGAATGAGGATTCATCACCCCCCTATACTTAACTTTGCTAGTCCCTTAGCAAACACTTATTTTAAAAAGAAGTGAAAAAGAAAAGAAAAAGAAAAAGAAGGGAAAATGAATGAATCAATGTTGAATATTAAACTTGCCTTCATTAAATTGAAGTATGGAGCTCAGTCAAATCTTTGGATTATTAATGTGTCAGAACCTTATTTGGACTTAGGTTTAAAACTTAACAGCCTCTAAGTTCCACTAATCTATAGTCAAGACTCCTCAATAATCCAGATCATAACAAGTCTACATACACAAACCCTGAAGACCATGAATCTTTCCTTGTACTGTGTAAGTGAGGTCTAGCTCTCCACCTCAGAAGTAGTGAAATGACAACCCTCCCCACAAGGTAACTCTAAGACCTTAGTCTGGCCACTCTTTCCTCGTGGAGGGGTATTCCCTTCTAAGTTCAAGTTCAACCAGCTCAAGAAGAGGGGGAAGAAGAGAATGGACCATGGCCCAGTGTGGCCATGTATCCCTAGGAGCTCAACCAGTGTAGCTAAGTCTTCCTGTTGCAAGCTACATGAGATGGAACATGAATACCAAGCTTTGCTTATTGCACTATATACACTCTGGTGGGATTATCATTTTCTATCAGACCCACCACTTTTTGGAGTTTTCTTTTATTTTTGCAATTTTTTGTGTGCATATATACAACATATCTACAAAGTGCAGCATATATACATAAGGAGTTTTTCCTCTTGAGCAGTAGAATATCCCTCTTTTGAAGCATTATTGCAACCCACAACTCCTGTCGTTAGACCTCATGGCGACCAGACCAAGTTGAGACGCACTTCCTTCACTATAATAAGAAGAGAGGTTCCGCCTAGAAGTACTACCCTCATATGCTACCCCAAGTCGAGGAATACTGCCTCCTCACCACCTCATCCGTATAGAGCTCAGTGTAAAGTGTGGTCCAAGTAAAGCCATTGTCTAAAAGAGTCTTGTGTGTATTATTAAGTACTCTACTTAGGCTCATCGAGATGACATATGATCATAGCCTAGTGGACTCAAAGAATTAAGTCACCATGGACCTAAAAAGTCTCAACCCTAGCCCTATAAGGTTCCTCTTAGAATTAGGTGGATTAAGATCTTAACCAAGCTCATATTTTTCAATTTAATTCCAGGCTAGTTTAAATGTCAACTATGATCCAGGAAAAAAATATACAAGTATTTACAAAGATGCTATTTACAAAATATTAACATGTGCAAATTTTTTGAAAATGTTTTGAAAACATGGATGTATGCATGAATGCAAGCTTTGCAAAATATTTACACAGATTTGCACAAGGTTTTTGCAAACTTTTGATTTTCAAAACATTTTACAAAAATTTTGTACTATATACATAATTTTGATATCAAAATATTTACAAGCTATTTACACAAAAGATTTTTACAAACATTTTTACAAAAATAATTTTGTACACTAGCTATGTATGTGCAATAAAAGAATTTTATTTACAAGGAAACTTTTTTTATTTTTTATGATTTTTGGGTTTTAGCCCTTTTTATTTATTAATACACTCACACAAAGTACGAGTTATGGCTAAAGTATATATGAAATATATACGACACCCCCCTATACTTAGCTCGAACGATGTCCTCAGAGTCAAGAGCGATGAAGAAGACATAAATGGTGCCTAGTATAGGGAAGTGAAAGGAAGGCTATATACAAAGATGAATGAAAGAATAGAAATGCAAGAAGAAACTCGGGGTTTCCCCCTATACTTAGGATCAAATAATCCAAAGTATAGTAGGTTGTACTCAAAAGGAAATCCGAGTGAGAATGTACAGGTCTACCTCCTCTATACTTAGGGGAAAATATCCCTAAGTATAGGCAACAAAACAGAGGTGAAAATGAATCAAAAGAAACTCAAAAGTATCACACCCCCCTATACTTAGGGTAAAGTGCACCCTAAGTATAGCAACTTCGAAGATGCAAATGAGGTGTTGGACTAAAGAATATTGTGATATGGACAACCAGATCTATACAAGTCGGAGGAACAATGATAATCAGGCGGAGATGCAGTATATATGAGTCAAGAGACCACATCTCATGCAAAATGAATCGGGGCAACGTCAACAATCAGCGGCTCATGACTTAGATATGGCTTGAGCCACTGCCCTTTAACATGAAAGGTACTCTCATGAGACAGCTCAGATATATCAATACTCCCATTGTCGTGTACCTTTCTAACCAAATAGGGTCCCTTCCATTTGCTCTGTAGCTTCCCTGGAAATAATCTCAACCTGGCATCGAACAACCATACGCATTGTCCTGGCTCAAACTGCTTGTGGCTGATATGAGAATCATGCCACTCCTTCACTCTCTCCTTGTACTGAAGGCTGCTCGAAAAGGCTGTCACGAAGCTCCTCCAGGGCTGCTAACTCTGCCCTCCTCTGATCTCCTACACTCATTGGATCCATAATAATGTCTGTGACTTCCCAGAGTGACCTATGTCTAAGCTCAACAGGTAAATGGCAGGGCTTGCCATAAACGAGGCGAAAGGGAGATGTACCCAACGGTGTCTTGAAGGACGTCCGATATGCCCACAGACCGAGTCAAAAGCTGTGACCAATCCTTTCGGTCAGGGGGACGACTTTTTGCAATATAGTCGTGATCTCCTTGTTCGACACTTCAACAAGACCATTGGTATGAGGATGGTACGGTGTGGCTACTCGATGGTATATACTGAACTCGCTAGCAAGGGCCTTTACCTTGTCGTTGACGAAATGAGCCCCCCGTCAGATATCAAAACTCTAGGAAACCCAAACCGTGAAATGATGTTCTTCCTCAAAAATATGCAAACAGTCCTAGCATCTGCGGTTAGGGCGGGGATGGCCTCAACCCAACGACTAGCATAATCCACGTCCAACCAGAATGTACTCAAATCCCTGACTCCTAGGAATGGACCCATGAAATCGATGCCCCATGCATCAAAAACCTCACAGAAGTGAATAGGATGCATCGGCATCATATCACGCTGTACACAAGTGCCCATCCTCTAACAATCAGTACACCTCTTCACGAACTCATCAGAGTCCTTAAAGAGGGTAGGCCACCATAGGCCGGATAGGAGCACTTTTGTGCCGTTCTCCTCCTTAGAGTGATGTTCTCCTACCTCAAGCTTGTGGCAGTAAGTGAGGATGCTGTGGTTCTCCTCTGAGGAATGCACCTACGCCAGACGCTATCCCCTCCTTCATGATAAAGGAGGGGATCCTCCCAATGGTAGAACTTGGCCTTCGCAAGGAAGATCTCGAGTCGCTGCCTGGGCCAATCTTGTGGAACCTTCTTGGCAACAAGAAAGTTCACAATATCGGAGTACCACGGGGAGAGAGGCAATAACAAGGATCGCCTCATCTGGGAAGGTCTCACAAATAGGCTCGGTCTGCTTAGAATCCTCAAGATACTCCTATCGGGAGAGATGATCCGCCGCCACATTCTTGACTCCAATCTTGTCCTTATCTCTATGTCAAACTCCTGGAGTAGAAGGATCCATCTGGTCAATATGGCTTTGGCATCCTTTTTTGCCATGGGGTACCTGATGGCGGTATGATCAGTGAAGATTGTCACTCTAGATCCAATGATGTAAGATCTGAACTTATCTAGGCGAAGACTACGGCTACCATCTCCTTTTCAATGACGACGTAGTTCCGCTGAGCAGGATTCAAAGTCCAGCTAGTGTAGTGAATAGCAAAGGGGAATCCATCCCTCCTCTATCCCAGCATGACCCCTATGGCAAAATCAGAGGCATCTGTCATGATCTCGAATGGAGAGACCAATCAGGTGGCTGGAGGATAGGAGCCTCTACAACTAGACTCTTGAGAGTCTCAAATGACACTAGACACTTATCATCCACAATGAGCTCAGTGTCTTTCGTCAACAGATCAGTCAATGGTCGGGCAATCCGGCTGAAATCATGAATGAATCGTCGGTAGAAACCGACATGCCCCAGAAAGACCATAACTACCGCAGTTGGACGGTGGACTAAGTTTCCTAATGATATACACCTTGGCCAGATCAACCTCCATGCCCATGTTGGAGATGAATGGCCAAGAACCGTCCCTTGAGTCACCATGAAGTGACTCTTCTCCCAAGAAAGTACCAGGTGCACCTCAATACATCGCTGGAGGACGCGGTCTAGGAAGTCAAGACAAGAATCGAATCCGTCGCCGTAGACCGAAAAGTCGTCCATGAAGACCTCCAAGCACTCCCCCACCATGTCCGAAAAGATGGACAACATGTACCTATAGAATGTCGCTGGAGCGTTGCACAATCCAAAGGGCATCCGTCTGGAAGCATATGTCCCGAAGTGACAGGTGAAGGTAGTCTTGTCCTGGTCCTCTGGCGCAATCGCCACCTGGTTGTATCCAGAGTTCCTGTCCAAAAAGCAGTAATGGCTCTTCCCTGCCAATCTCTTTATAATCCTGATCAATAAAGGGCAGGGGGAAATGATCCTTCTTGGTGGCCTGGTTCAATCGTCTGTAGTCCACACAGACCCGCCAAGAAGTGGGTACCCAGGTAGCGATCTCCTCTCCAGACTCATTAACAACTGTGGTGATGCCCGTCTTCTTGGGCATGACATGCAATGATTGACACACTTGGAGTCGGAGATGGGTAGATAAAATCGACGCTCCACCATTTCGATGTCTCCTTCATGACAACATCTCGAAGGTTAGGGTTCAGTCGCTGTTGGAACTCACGCGAAGGCTTCGCGTCCTCCTCGAGATAGATATGGTGGAAGCACAGGGTCAGACTTATCCCCTGGAGATCGGTTACACTCCATCCTATCACCTTGCGGTTCTTTTCAAGAACCCCCATCAAACGGGATTCCTGCTCTCCAGTCAAATCCGCTGAGATAATGACTGGGTACATCTCATGCTCGCCCGCAAGGACCTATACTTCAGCGATGAAGGAAGCGGCTTCAGCTCTGGACAACACAGTGCTGGTGGATCTGGCCTCTGAAAGGTCTGAGTGAATGCGGCCAAATCTGCATGGCAGAATGAAAACTCTCGCTCGCAATCTGAATCTGGCGAAGGCTACTCTGTTGGTGTGTCTCTGCTCTGTGTGGAATCAGCCTCCTCCCTAGATGTCGCCTCTGCGGAAGTTAGACACGGTATCAAATCATCAAACTCAGCCCAATCAAAATCTGACTCCGAGGGATCTGTATCAGAATCACAAAAATCTGCCTCATGGTCGAGAACCGGCTCTGCTGCCTGAGATGTATCCTGGACCAGGAATGCACTATCCAAGATCTCCTCTGCTTTCATCTGTGTATCAGCAAACTCTGAAGGTGAGAGGATGGCCTGTGCTGCTGGGCCTGCCCAAACTGCCTCGTCATCTATGATCACAAAGTCGCAGTCCTGGTGGATGTCTCGCCCTGCCTCTGTCATCTGCTTTGAATCTGAAGTCGGCTCGGAGCAAGCTGAATCTCTGGCTCTAGTCTCCTTGATCGTCTCTATTTGTATACTCTTGCTCTCGACGTGAAAGTATACCTTCCCACTATCATGATCGGATACTGCCTTGGCTGTGGCCAAGAACGGGCATCCTAAAATGATGGGGGTATCGGTCACGGACTCAGGGATCTCCATGTCCAACACAACGAAGTCCACGGGGAATTCAAGCCCTGAATCGTGACGACAACATCCTTCAGCAACCCCTTCGGCCTCTTGACAGATCGATCAGCAAACTGAAGGACCGTCCTGCTCTTTCGTAGAGGACCCAACTCGAAGCGGTTGAGTAGGGCTGCCGGAAGTATGTTGATCGAAGACCCGTTGTCTAATAGAGTACGATCGAACCTCTGCTCCTAGATGTGGCATCTAACATACGTCGCTCTTGCATCTGGCCTCTTGGCTGGTAGACGGTTCTCGATTGCAAAGCAAGTGGCGCGAGTGAGCACATGGATCTCTGACTGGTGGTTCCTCCTCTTCCTCTGAACTATGGTCCTGTCTTTGAGTGATCTCTGGAAGAGAGGTATGTGCTCCAAGGCCTCCTGTAGAGTCAGTTGTATCTGAAATCTGTCCATCATATGCTAGCTAAACTCTAGCTGGTGGGACTTTTTTGGGTATTTTTTGGTCCCATTAGCCAAGCAGAGTGCTTGGAGAAGGGACTGCTGGGTCCTTTTCAGATGAAGGACTAGGAGAGGGTTTGGGCTGCTCAAGCACGGCAGAATCCACACATACATCATCATGCAACACAGGTGGATCAGAATAAATCAAACCCTTTCCTTTATTCATAGAAATGTCCTGAGGTACATGCAAAGAAGGAAAAATAATAGGACTAGCAGTAGTAGTAATGGTGGCCTCAGCACCACCCTCGACATCTGGATCCGCGACATCAGTACCGTGCTCTGGCTCAGCAACAAGTCTGGTGGCATCAGTACCACCTCCTCCATCTGGTGAAACGACGGCCTCAGTACTGTCAGCTGGATCATCATCCATGGTGGCGTCAGCACCACCGTCATCATCTCCGGCAGCATCAGCACCGCTCTCCTCCTCGCCTGGCGCTCCTGAAGTAGCATCGAGTCGTCACTCAGACGAGGCGCCGCCTGCTGAGGCATCCTACCGCTCCTAAGTGTAACAAAGTCAGCATCAAACAGATATGCAGAAATGTCACCAAGTGAATCACTAGGAGTGGTGGTCTCTGTGAACTCTACCTGCTCAGACTTCCTCTCGCTATCCTGCGGCTCCGTACAGAAGGGAGCTGCCTCTGGCTTCCGCGGTTACTTCAGCTTTCCGAAGAAAGCTGCCTCGGTCCTCGGTCCCTTGCAAGAAATCAAACAAGAGTGTCAGACCAGATTATTATAAAATATGCAAAGGAAAAATAAAATAAAAATAAAAATAAAAATATATACAAAAATGGAAAATAAAGCAAATAAAATAAAAACACACAAAAACAAAATAAAACAAAAGAAAATAATAGGAAAATAAAAGAAAACAAAAAAGCAGCAAAAAGCCGCGAAAGAAAGAAAAGCCGTGGAAAAGCTGCGAAGCTAAAAACCGAACAAAAACAAAAATAAAAGACTACTAAGTCGTGCTCCCCGGCAACGGTGCCATTCTGATGGGCCTGAAAATCCCACAAGTCCGGGTAAGGATAAAATCAATCAAGGGTCGTTGTGACCCAGATCTCGCGGCTCGGACTCAACAAGAAAAATAGACCACCAATCAGAAAATCAATCAATAAAGCACAATAGCGGTCTTCGCTATTTATTTAACCTGGTATAGCGACCAGGGTCGAACTCAAGGAGCACGGAAATTTTTTATGATTATTAATAATGAAGAAAAGATAAAAAGAAGGCAAAAATCACACAACTACAATTTATTAAACACTTCAAAACAACTTGGAAAATTCAAATAAAAATATTTTTGTGTTTATATATTTTTAAGTGTTTTTGGTAATTTTTTTCAGAATTTTATAATTTTTAATTGATTTTATAAAAATCGAAAAAGGCAAAAACAATGAACTAATGTGCATCCAGATTTGAAAGGCTAATTAAAAATATCTAATTAGCCTTTAAAAATCTGAAGGAAATTTTTATGAAAAATAGGAATAAAAATTAAGCTACAGAAACCAAAATTGTATTTTTTTTTGAATTTTTTAGAATCTATAATAATTTTTACAAGGTTTTTAGGGTTTTCTATTTTTTGGGGGTTTTATAAATCCAAATAAGACAAAAATCGAACTGAAGCTCAAAGACATTAAAAGAAACACTATCTAATTTTTTTGTAATTTTTGGAGGGATTTTATATTTTTAATTGATTTTATAAATCAAACAGTAACAAAAATAGGGGTTTTTTATTTTTAAAAATATCAAAACTACTCAAAAATGTCCCAAAAATTTAGTGAAATTTTTACACAGTGGTAGGAGCCATGTATCCTATTTCATAAGATTTGGAATTAATTTGATATTTTATTTAACCAATTAACAAGATACAGCACACAAGGACTTAAACGCAAGGAAACAAACTTTCAGGGCTAAATAGAAACATGCACAGAAACTATGGGGGCATCAGTGTAAAATGCACATCAATTTCTACACATGCTCAAATATCTCACGCACAGGGGCATATATGGAATATCTGAAACATAAACTTCATTCCATAACATTCATAAAATCCGGCCTTAAATGTGCAAAAAGCCCAGGTTCTCACATGTCGAAGCATGTGCATCCACAAAGTAAGGATGAAAATGCAAATAGCATAAACTACATGTCTTATTCTATAAATGTTCCAAGTATGCTATTTTATTTATGAGACTAAATAGAAACTAAAATAAACAGCAGGGGGTATGGCGCAAATTACCCAGCCAAAGCGCGTGGGGGCGCGTGAGGGTGACGTATCGGAAGGTGAGTGGCTAGCGTGTGTACGGCTCTAATGGTGCCTCCTGGAAGTTCCAACGGTGCTGACGAGGCGCCGAATGTGGGGCGCACGTGGCCGTCAGATCATGGATCTAACGACCTGACAGGAGCAGAGTACGGATGGCTCGGATGATAACTGGAGTCGGGGAGCAATCCGACGGTAGAGGGATAGGCTGGATGAACTCCTCCTACGCAAGCTTCTCCGGTGAGCTGGGAGTGATCCGAGCGTCCGATGGAAGATCGGAGAGGAGGGTTCTCCTCACGATGACGATCCGCATCGGGTGGTGGCGTCCGATGGAGCTCCCAACGGTCCGATCCTCCGACGATGGAGGAGGGAGCTGGGCGACTCCGGAGAAGGATGGAAGACGTGACTAAGGGGGGTATCCTGTACTTATTCACCTGCAAGAGAAAGCTCGTGCTCGGAGGAAGACTCTGGCATGGGTTATTTGCGAAATAACAAAGGGAAGCAGTGTGGATAAGCGTAGGGGGGTTCTGACGGAGGTGGCGGAAGGAACCAGACACGATCTTAGCTCGGATAGCCAAGATCGAGGTGATCATATTGTTGAGGAAGGGTGACGATGGGTCGAGGCGTCGATCGATATGGTGAGGATGAGGTGTCGGGGCTCCGGCCACTGGGGCGGAGCTGGCGGAGCGAAAATGGAAGAATCGAAGCTATACGATGATCAGGGAGCTAAGGGTGATACCTGATGATGGGATGCGTCTAGGTTGGAGCTGCTGGGTCTCCTACGGTCTTCGCCTCGATGGAGTGATGCCTCCAGAGGCTCGGGCTACGCCGGCGGTGGAGCTCGATGACAAGGGTCGCCGGACCTGGGGCAAACACCTCCAATCGCACTCTGCAACACCCTCCGCACTCGCTGTCACTAGAGGAAGAAGATGGAGGTCACGGGGATCGAAGATGGGGGCCAAAGGTGCATGAAATGGTGGGAGGAGGCGAAGCTATATACTGGTAGGGGTCCGGGAAGACGAGAGTCGGGCGCGCAATCCAATGCACGGATCCCTAAGATGAACCTCGGGCGTAAATCTCGGATGAAGAAGCTGCAATCGGAGCCTGGGGTTTGTGTAAATAGGAGGCGGATCGCGTCTGCATAAATGGGAGAAGTCGGGTCGGGATGCGGTCCATGAAGCAAAGTGGTCCAGGGGGGAGTTGACTAGGGGTCACCAATCCCTCTTGGACCAATGGAAAAAATCCATTAGAAAAAGATTTAAAAATTCAAAATAAAATAGAAAATGACTTTATTTAAAAATATTTACAAAATAAAAAAGGGATTTTTTACCCGGCAGACCCTATAATCTTATCAAATTACCTCTTCGACCTTTTTAACATCGTAATTCCTCCCCCGACCTCGTAAACTTGCTCCATCTTACCCAACAAACCCTGCCGTCAATTTTAACTATATTTGAGTCAAATACTTGGGTTAGTCTTGAGTTAACCTAACCAATCAGCCAAAATAAAAAAAATAAGAAAGAAAATGCCCCAGACGTTCTTGGGGGTGATAACACGGGAAATCGAACGGTCGTATTGATCCACAAGGCGGATCAACAGTCGATGTGTTGACCACTTCAAAATTCCGTATTAATCAATAATTAACCCACGACAATATAAACCAAGCAATGAAAATAGAGGTGGAGTTAAAATTTATTATTAACTCTACAGAAATGTGTATAGTGCAAGTATGTGTAGAGTGTCGAACTCAGGGAGCAAGCAGGATAAATCAAGCAAAATTGTGCACAATGTGATATGTGATCAAGTGTCTACAAGTATGCAATTTTTTTGTGGGTTTTTAATTTTATATTTTTTTTATTATTTTTAGTTTTTAATTTTATATTTTTGTATTTTGATCTTTTTGATTTCTGATTTTGTGTTTTCTTTTTATAATTTATATTTTTATATTTTCTTTTTTTTTCTATAAATAGAATATACACAATATAAGAAAAGAGGAGGATAAGGTATTTTTAAAAATAGGTAAAAACACTCAAAACTCAGGAAATGAAAAGTTTTTGGTCTTTTATATTTAATAATGTTTTTGTGATTTTTCTAGATTTTTCTTAATTTTTTTGGTATTTTTAAAGTCAAAAATACTGAAAAAAGTGAAGAAAATACAAGTATGAAACTAAAATGGAGAAATAAAATAGATAACAGTCTCAAAAATTCTCCAAAATAATTTTAATAAAAGATAATAAAGTAGGGAAATTTTGGAAACATAGTATGTATTTTTAGGATTTTTGTGGCATTTTTATGATTTTTAGGGAGATTTTTGGGGTTTTCAAATTTTTAAAGTTTTTGTTTTGAGATTTTTAATGATTTTTGGTCTGAAGCTAAAAGACTGAAATACCCAAAATAGATTTTTTTTGGAATTTTTCAAAAAGTTTTACTAATTTTTATAGATTTACTAATGCAAACAGTACTGAGAATGCATATTTTTTATTTTTAATAAATATGAAGATGCAATAAATATGCAAAATAAAAATATGGCGAGAATGAGCAATGCAACAGGAGCTTAATTTGATTTTTTGGTGATTTTTAGCAATTTATAGATGCATGGAATAAATACAAACAACAAATAAAAATCACACAGCTGGCAGGGCTATTAGTGCAAATAACAGGAAATACAGGGGCCAAAGTGTATTTTTTTACAAAATTTATAACATATTAAACAAGTTCCAGGACTGAATACAAATAACACAACTCGTAAGGGTACACCTGTAAAATTCCCAACCCCGCGCGTGTTATGCACGCGCCTGGGAAGGACCTAACTGCAATATACAAAAACTCCAGGGGCTGATATGCAATTTACCCAAAAATAGTACACGTAATATAAAAATTCCTGGACTAAAACTAAATAACTAAACCTGCGAGGGGGTCCTTGCAAAATACCTAGTCCCCTCACGCGCACAGGCACGTGAGGTGACGTGGATAGGACCTAAGTGCAAATAATAAAAGTATGAGGGTCTAGATGCAAATATTACAAAAGTATTTAAACTGCAGACAAAAGTTTATGGGCTGAAAATAAATACAAAAATTACGCGGGGCTCAGATGCAAAATACCCCTTTGCGCGCGATCCAACGGTGAGGAAGATGCCACTTGACACGTGGCACGTTCTGGTCGGTCAATGCCGCTTCGCAGCCAACGTCTGAGATTAGATCTCAGACTGAGATCCAACAGCAGGTGACTCTTATGATCCGACGGTGGCTGTGTAGCTGGAGGCGCGGCCTAGATCCGACGGCGTAGAGGGTCGGAGCAAGAACAGGGAAGCGTCGCCGGCGAAGCGAGCTTCTCCGCCCTCGATCACGGCACTCCGACGTTCCTTGGGCTCCAAAAGAGGCCTGCAACCTCCTGCGGTCCTCCTCTAGCTCCTAGAAGCTTCAAAACTCCTCGGCGACGGCCGAGGTGCTCACGAGGATGTGGAGGAGCTTTGGGCTCCCAGTATCTCCGGCGAGCATGCAAAACCAGCTCCAAGCCCAAGTCAAAGGGCTTTGACCTGCAAGAAATGAGTGAAAGGGTCCAGGGCAAAATGCCTGGACCCCGCGGAGGCTAAATGGTGGCGAAAGATGGCGGTGCGAGGTTATGGCCAGGGGTGCACTCCGGCGACGTGATCGGAAGGGTGATTTAGTGGATGAAACGCGTAGATTTCTTGGGGGAAATGATCCTAATACTAAGGTGAATGAAATGCAACGGAAATAAAGGGGAAATTAGTGCTGCCTCGATGGCTGGAGCCAGAGGGAGATACCTCAACACCGTCGAGAATGCGGAGGTGCTTGGAGCCACCTCAGGCGTCGCTCGACCTGCCTGAAGATCGGAGGAAGAAGTTGTCACCTTCTTCTTTCGTTTGGGCATGCATGAGGGAGCTAAACCTATGGAAGAGGGGTTCAAAATTCGAATCGAAGGTCGAGGTGCACTATATGGGGTTGACGGATGGGGGAGGAAGAACGAGGCCTAGAAGGTGGATCAGTGATTCGAAGTCCAAGGAATCACCTAGGCGTGATTCCTCATTGTTCAAGGAAGAAAAGTCAAGAAGGGACTTGCACGAAATGGCTTAAGTTCTGGCCTCGAAAAAATCGCAAAGATGGGGGTCAAACAAGCTCTGACACGGGCACATGGGGTGAGGGACGCCCAGTTGACACGCCGGTCAACGTGGACTGGCGCCTGGTTGGTCCACGTGGACCAACCAGGAAAAACCCCTGAGAAAATAATTAGAAATTCATTTAAAAATAGAAAACGATTTATTTAATTTTTTATTATAAAATAAAAAATGTTTATTATTTTATAAGGTATTTTAATATGATTTTTAAATATTTTTATGAAGTATAAAAATACAAGTTACTATTTTAGACCTATATAGTTATATTTATCAATGTATTTTAACATTCTATTTTTATTTTATGAATTTAATTTATTTATTTTTGTTTATTATTTTATAAATTTATAAAGTATTTTATACACTGAAATATATTTTTATTTTATTTTTCTGAGGTATTTTGTACATTTAATAAAATATAAGTATGAATAATATAGGTATTATACCTGTGTATATTATATACAAGTATTTTATTTTGGTATTTTAGTTAGGTTTTTATTCTAATTTTAATGTACAAATATATTATAAGTAATATTTACAAGATTATAAAAATAAAAATTTATAAAAATAATGAATAAATAACAAAATGAATATTTTAATTTGTACAAGTATACAATAGGCGTCCAAGACTCAACTTTTAAACCGTAGCTCCGCCAAATACGAAACCACCACCATTAAATAGTTATTTTGAATTATATACAATTAAAGGTGAGTTTGATGCATTTGGATTTTTTATTTGGGAGATACAGGTCTGGGATGTTGGGATTATGAGATTTTATTCAGACCATAACTTTTTATATGTATATTATTTTTGAGTGAAATCAATTTTGTATTTTTATTTATTTAATTATCAAAAGCTTTCATGTACAAAGTTTCTTTATTTAGAGTATAAAAAGTGGAAACAAAATTAGATCCTAAAAAGAATAAAGAATGAATAAAATACAAGGTGTGTTTCTTGTATTCTGGCCCTTATCTCCCCCTACTTTATTCCTTGTCGACCTATTCATCGAGATGCCTAGGTCTCGGGGTTTCGGGTCATAAAATATTTACAATATTTTATTCTTTTTCTTTTTTTATTTATTCTATAATTTTAGCTTTAAATACAGTCTTTTATACACTATTTTCATGCACATGCATGAATGCTAAGATGTTGGAATTAAGGGTATTTACACGCATTTGCTAGGGTTTTTGAGGCCAAAATGATAGAATAAAGATGATGAAATATGGATTCATCAGGAGGCGAAACAACGGTTGCCGGGGGAGGGCCTCCATCGCCGGCGGGGGACAGGGGGGTGTGGCGAGGCGGTGGCGGTAGGGGGGCCTCCATCGTCATGGGGGGGGGGCGAAGCGGCGGCAGCATGGGGAGGGTCGGGCTCCATTGCGCAGGGGGTGGGGGTCTCCATCGAGCAGGGGGTGGCGGGGCTCCATCGCGCGCGGGGGGGGGGGGTGGCGGCGAAGCAGCGACAGCAGGGGGAGGACTGGGCTCCATCACGCGGTGGGTGGGGGGCTCCCTCGAGCGGGGGATGGGGGGATCTATCGCAGGGGGGGGGGGTTCCATCAGCGGCAACAGGGGGAGGACCAGGCTCCATCGCGCACGCGCAGGGGGGGGGGGGTCGAAGCTGCGGCAACAGGGGGGAGGACTAGGCTCCATCGCACGTGCGAAGCACCGGTTGCAGGGGGTAGGGCCTCCATCGCCGGCGGGGGACAGGAGGATGTGGCGAGGCGACGACGATAGGGGTGCCTCCATCGTTAAGCAGCTGCGGTAGGGTGGGGGCCTCCATCGTCGGCGTGGCGGGGCCTCCATAGCAGCATCGCCGGGGCCGCAGGGAGGGGACCGAGCAGCGACGACACGGAGGCCTCCATCGCCTGGGGGGGTCTCCGATGATTGAGTGGCACTCAATGTAAATTTAATAAATAAAATGGGTATAATATAAAGGAACATAACAAAATCTGGTTAATTTTAACGGGTAAATTAACGGGGCTTAACCGCAGGGTCTGTAGGGTAAGAGTTAGCAATTTTACAGGGTTGGGGGAGGAATTACGATGTTTCAAAGGTCGTAGAGGTAATTTGAAAAGATTATAGGGTCTGTCGGGTAAAAATCCCAATAAAAATGTTTATTTATTTTTAAAGTATTTTTTAGTGATTTTTATTTATTTTATTGAAAAATAAATTATGTATTTACATTATATTATTATGTATCGGTATATGTACCTATGTGATTTGATTTTTATTTTTAATTATTTTATTTATGTATAATTATTCCAATTTTATAATTTTTTATTTACGCCATAAAATTTGGAATATAAAAAGATTTTTATTTTATTTTTAGAAATTATTTATTTTTATTTTTTCTTTTATTTTTCCCATTTTTATTTTATTTTTATAAATATATACAAAATATGAGAAACACATATATATTTTTATTTTTGGAAAATAAAATATTTACACTAAGAGGGGTATTTGTACAAGGCTGAGTCACCCTATCTCTCTCTACTCATTTTATTTTGCGGTCAGGCCCCAGTTGAGCCTTCCCTTAGATTCAGGTCACTCAATATTTATTCTAAATATTTCCCTCTTTTTCTTTATTTTTTATTCTTTTATTTTTGCACAAAAACATGCTAATTATTAATATTTACACAATGCATGCTATTTGACAACTTATTCTATTTACAAACATATACATGGTGTTTTGCAAAGGTTTTTAGCTAAAATAAAAGAATAAAGAGTGATGAATGAGGATTCATCAAGCATCATCTAAAGTACAGTTGGCATAGTGGATAGCAATAGGAAGTCCATTCCTCCTCTGTCTTAATACATCCCCGACTGCAAAATCTGAAGCATCCGTCATGATCTAAAAGGGAAGAGACCAATTAGGTGGTTGTAGGACAGGAGCATTGATAATCATCTCTTTCAATGTGAGGAAGGAACTAAGACATTTGTCATCTAACAGGAACTCGATGTCTTTGCCTAATAATTCAGTTAATGGTCGTGCAATCTTAAAAAAATCCTTGATGAACCGTCTGTAAAAGCCAACATGCCAAAGAAAAGAGAATAACTGCTTGATGTTGGATGGTGGTTCGAGACGCTTGATGACATCCACCTTGGCAGGGTCAACCTCCATGCCTCACTTGGAGATGACATACGATCCCGTTTGTAACCATAAAATTGCTCTTTTCCCAAGACAAAATGAGATCTACCTTACAGCATTTCTGAAGAACCTAGTCTAGGTACGCTAAACAATCATCCAAGGACTCGCCATAGACTGAAAAATCATCCATAAAGACCTCGAGAAAATCACTAACCATGTCTACAAAAATGGCAAGCATGCACCTCTGGAATGTAGCAAGGGCATTGCACAGTCCAAAGAGCATCCACTAAAAGCATACGTGTCAAAGGGACATGTGAACGTGATCTTCTCCTAATCTTCAAGAGCAATAGTAACATGGTTGTATCCGGAATAACCGTCAAGGAAACAGAAGTACTACTTCTCTGCCAACCTCTCTATGACATGGTCTATAAAAGGCAAATGGAAGTGGTCCTTCTTCATCGCCGCATTAAATTTCTTGTAATCAACGCATACACTCCACGATGTGGTTACTCTCTTTAGAATCTCCTCTCCACTCTCATTCTTAACCATCTGAATTCCCAACTTCTTCGGGATAACATGTAATGGGCTAACCCATTTAGAGTTCAAAATGGGATAAATAAACCATGTATCGCACCATTTCATAATCTCTTTTTTGACAACATCTCGTAGAATAGGATTAGCCTGCGCTGAAACTCTCTAGAAGGTATGTTGTCATGATCAAGATAGATATGGTGAGAACATAAAGCAGGATTTATCCTGCGGAAATCAGATACAGTCCACCCAATATCTTGCGATTTCTTTCAAGAATCTCCATAAGGCGAGATTCTTGCTCTTCTGTCAAAAATGAGCTGACAATGACTGGAATTTGTTGATGTAGACCCACAAGGAAAGCATATTTCATGTTCGGTGGCAAAGTCTTCAGTTCTGGCAAGGTAGGATATGGTTCTATTGTACCCTAATGGTTCAGTAGATGTGTCTGCATCATGGTTACCCACCTTCTCAATATTCTCTGGAGTTGGACTATAGAATATGTCAAAATCATCATCTGACTCGCTACTGTGCTCACCCTCAGACTGACTAGAGGAAAATAACCTGGTTAAATGAAACAAGGTCTCTAAATCATCTGAAGTGGAGGAATCATGTAAACTCTCAGAATCTGAAATGTCAGCAATCAAATAATCACGTATCTACTCCATGTGCTCATCCTCATCCATGCTAAAATATAGTGTACCATCTGAGGAGCTGCCAACTGTAGTTTCGGATCCATCATCAGCTAGGATATCCTGGGTCTCTACTCGATACCTCTAAAGGTCATTAAGGCGAACCTCATCCATGTAATCACAGGTGGCTAAAGAACTCAAGGCATCTGAACTGGTTGTAGACGCAGCATCGGATGTGTGTGATTCTCTCGTCATCTCAATATGTACCTTCTCTCCCTCAGCACGAAAGGATACCTTCCATGTATTATAATCGAAGAGGGCCTTCACGGTCTCCAAGAAAGGCCTCCCCAAGAATGATCGGGGTAAGGTGCAACTGTGTAGGGCAATCCATGTCCAGGACAGTAAAGTCCACTAAGAACTGCAGGTCGTGCACGGTCGTGATAACATTCCTCAAAATGCCCCTAGGTCTCTTTACAGAACTATCATCAAATTGAAGGATCGTGCAGGATTTGTAAAGAGGAACTAACTCGAGCTTGTCGAGTAAACATGATGGTATTAGATTTATGGAGGAACCGTTATCTAATAGAGTGCGATCAAATACTGCATATGAAATCTCGTATCTGACATAATGTGCTCCTGAATCCTTTTTCTTCTTAGGTAATCTGTTTTGAATAGCGCAAGATGTGGCCTTGGTCAAAAGACGCTTCTCTATACGTGATCTCTTCTTCCTACGTGTGGTACATCTATTCTGCAATTGTTGCTTGAGCGTAGGGAAGTGATCCATTATGGAGTAGAATCTTCAGAAAAATGCGATCTTTCAATAACCACTCAGTCTATGGAGTGACAATATTATTTTTGGATTTTTTTCTTTCCTTTTCCATAAGCATCAGGAAAAGGAACCAACTCAGGGACAACAAAATAAACATCTTTATTCAAATAGGGATTAGCATGTACATCGAGAGTCTCAGAAGTATGTATAAAACTCTCTAAAATAGGAGAAGAAACATCTGCATTGGGAGTGTCTACATGGTCTGGCATGGTATCATCTTCTGACTCACCTATGTCCATGTCTACTGTCTCGGCATCGCTCCCATCTCTCTCATCATCAGGATGGACATCACGATGATCCTCATCATCATGTTGGTCCTCCTCCTCAGCATCAAGATGTGCATCATGGATCAGCTCTCGCTCCTCATCTGTGCCCTCTACTCTATCAGGTGCTCGTGGTGGTCTACTGCTCCTGAGACGAACGAAGTTAGATAAAAATTCAGGAAAAGAGATCATACCTATAGTGGTGTCTAACTGATCAGGGTGCGTCCTCTTGTTGTTCGGATTCATATAAGGTTGTGTTGGGAAAGTGGTCTTGAGCGTTGTTAACTCATCCAGACGATGGTTAACCCGCTCCATCTCAGTTATGCGTGCAGTCTGAAGCGTTCTCAACATGTCCATGATCCGATTCAGTGCCAGGGCCTGTGAAGATATCTCAGACTTAGTGTGGTGACCCTGACCATCTACTCTCTCCTGCCTAGGAGTGTGCTACTATGGTGCGTACGGCTAAGGAGATCTATGTGGTGTAAAAGATGATTGTTGCTGCTGGTGGTAATGATGTGGCTATGAATGTGAAGCAAGGTACTGAAAAGAATGTGGTCTCTGATATGTGTGCTGGTTAGATTGTTGTTGCATGTAGTGTTGGCGATGTTGGAAATGTGGACGTCCATGCTGCGAATGATTACACTGTTGCGGCTGCTGGTGTACGCTCTGAGGAGTAAAGTGTGGTGAAGAGTGAATCGGAGCGTACCATATCCCAGTTATCTTGAGAGTGTCCTGAGAATCAATATCAACATCTCCACGGCTGGTGATCTGGCTCGAATCGACATTGGACGGATCCTCATTCCAATCAATCTGTGGAGTCTCAGTAGGTTGGATTGGCTCGCTCTGAACAAACTTTATCTAACGGGTGGGAGGAGCTGGTAAAGATCTCCGAATAGGCTGAGAAGTAGAAGAAGGACAAGACTGATGGTACTGAAGCTGTAAATCTGTCACCTTCTTCGTCAGATCGGTCAACTGCTGGGGAAGTGATGAGAGTTTCTCCAACTCTCGCAGTGGCTGCAAATCCTGAACTTGTTTCTGAATCATGTCGACCAGTATAAGCTTCTCACTAATAAATCCCATGTCATACCATGACTCGGACTCTAAAACATGTGCCACCTTCCGTTGCTCTCTAGTGTGGTGGCTGTTGGGCCTTCTGGAATGCCCGAGTGGAATCAATGGCGCATGAGTTCTCTACCATCCCCTCAAAGATGGACCAAACTATCTCGGGCTATTCAGATAACTGCCGCCACATGCGGCACTCACTAGGCCCTGAACATCCGACTGGAGTCCTCCAAAATAGTTATGTAATAGCACCTTTAATTCTATCTCATGATGTAGGCATCTCTCAGTAAGATCCTTGAATTGATCCCATGCCTCATGGAATGATTCATGATGTAGTTGTGTAAAATTGGAGATCTGGCTCCTCGTCATGTTTGTCTGTCCTAGAGGAAAATATTTTCGCAGGAATGTGGACATTAGATTATCCCATGTAGAGATCTCCCTCCCCAAATAACTCAACCAGTAGAGAGCCTCATCTGCTAAGGCAAAGGGGAAGGCTTTGAGGCGTATAGCCTCCTGTGTAACTAGTTGTACCACACATCATTTCGATTGCAATAAAAAGGTAAGCGGTTCCTCTGTAGCATTCCCGTAGTACTTGGGAAGAAAAGAAATAAAGGATGGTCTCAGCTCGTATGACCCTTGATTTGGTGATAACCAAATCCAATGGTGTAGCGTCCTAGCTCCTAGGTCATACTCATCTCTTAATGTAACGAGAACCACGACAGGCAGTGGTGGATTCCCAGCTTCTGCTCTCAGTGTAGCGATCTCAGTTCTCAGCTCATCCTGGACTCTACACTGGTCTCTGATCTGTAAACTCATCTGTTGTAGTGTATCAAGAATCCCTGTAGTAATATCTGATGTTGGATCGGGTCTATCATTTGTGTGTGTCTCCCCAGTCAGTTTGTCCTCAGTTGGTCTATCCTCAACTTGTCCCTTCCCTCTAGCATAGTCTTTGAATCCTCTGGGAAGGAAAAAGTCTCATAAGAACTCAGTGAAAAATGTGTAGGAGAAATAGACGAAAATTTTAGGTGTGGGTCTACCTCAACAGAAGGGTTGGGAGGCGAGGGAGTCTGAGTCTAACTCTCCTCGTGAATAGATGGGATCGACTCGGGAAGAGGGTCATCCAGAGTCTGTGAAGACGTACGACAGACGGTGGATCGTCGAAAGCTCACGGAGTTTGAGCGTAAAATCCGTCTGGTCATCATCTTCGATGTCAAAAGGATATTGGTAGAGATCATGAAGTTAAGTTAAAAACACGAGTGTGAAGGCATATAATATGTAGTATAATGCACACCTCGCATACAAACACAATGCAATCCCAAGTTCACCAACACAACCTTGTAATGACCGTAAAAGTTTGCTCATTTATCTTTTCGGTTTTAGGGTTATTTGACAAACAGGTCTTTTCACAGATTAGTGTGAGCTGATAGGTGCCCAAAAATTCCCCGAAATATTTTCTCGAGCTCTTACAGGAAATCACCAGTATGGAGTAAGTACGGACAATTTTCAGCTACCCGTATTACTTGAGGACCATGCTATTGTGGTGTCCTCTAAACCTCCCACTCTGCTAAGTAAACTCGGACCGTTTCTGGCTACCCGTATTACTTGAGGACCATGCTATTACATTGTCCTCTAAACCTCCCACTCTGTTAAGGAAACTCGAACTGTTTCCGGCTACCTGAGAGTCCCCACTGAAGATTAAGTGATTAGATGTATGAACTAAGTAGTATCCTGAAAGAAATTTGGACTTTGTCTATACCTTAAGGGTCATCCCTCACTCACAGATTTGAAGAGTACCTACAATTCATGCGCTGGAGATTGCTCTCCCAAAACAAATGAATCCTTTATGTTTAATTTTAGGTAAATAATGTTAGCACTCCCAATTTTAGTTTTCAGTTATCTCTTTTTTTATTTTTAGAGAACATATAACGATTTTTTTTCCTATTATTTTTTATCCTAAATAAGAATGCACCTAGGTTGTTGATGCAGACTAAAAATTGGTTTGTGTCTTTTTAAAAGAAGAGGTTGTCGGTGTAGAAAAAGCTGCAAAAGGATCCTAGTCGATCAAACAAAGATCGGTTTTAGGAAAAACCTTACACTAATTATTTAGCCAGGTGAGTGTGCCTGGGTCGAACACAAGGAGGCAGAATAGGGTATTTTGAATTTTTTTAGGAGAAAATATTTTTGTGATTTATTTTATCTCTTCTTAAAATGATCAAGGAAAAGCGACAATTTTTATTGGATTTTTTTATTTTTATTTGATTTTATTCTTTTCCAATTTTTATGTATTTTTCAAAGTGGTATTTTTCACACAATTTATTTACGATATAATCGGTGGAATATAGGTAGGCTATTGGTGATACTATATAGTAGGTGAAATGGGACGAGCAACGAGCTCGAACAATCACACAAAAACAAACCAAGACGGAGTCGATTTGCGTCGAATCAAAAAACAAGAAAAATACACGAAAATTAATGAAAAACTTGCTGGGATAGTTGTGTAACTACCCTAAAAAGAACTACGAAAAAAATGTGCCAAAAATAGGTCCAAAACTTCCCTACAAGCCAGGGGTATAAGTGCAAGAAAAAGAAACAAAAAAGTCTGCAAAATAGTCCTTAACAGGGACTGAAATGTAAAAGAAATAAAATGTTTTACATTTAGGTCCCCGTGCGGGGACCTAAATGCTGGAAAGTTCTGGAGCTTCTGGAATTTCTGGAAGTCTTCTGGGCTTTTATGCAAAAAGTCTACCGGTTCAGATGCGACGGCTGAGATTATAATGTGTGCGCTGATCTGGGTTGTCCGCTGATGAGACGCATCTGCATCCTGTAGCCCGTGTGTTCTTCAAATGTTCTTGAGCGGTTGGTTCTTTGCGAGGCAGCCGAAGGTGGTTACTTCTCCGATTTATCACGAGCAATTGGCGTCGATCTAGGGCCTCCGATGGGGCCAGAAGGTTAGCTCCTCTAATCCTCGAGCTCACCCGCAGTAGATGGCGATCGGAGTCGACTGAGAACAACAGCTAGAGATCGACGAAGATGGCGGTCCACTATTGCTGGTGGCTGATGGAAGGTTGATACGCCTCTTTCAAATCGTGATTTCTTTGAGGATTTAAAGCTCCAGATAACTCGAAGTTGCTCCAAATCAAATATGAACCTGCAAATAAGATGTATTTGTGCTCGATTTACGAGAAATCAGCCGATGGATTAAGTGTTTGCAAGATCAAAACAATGTTTTCTAGACTTAATGAAATTTGCGTTCAAAATGTAAGAAAAAGAGATGCGATTTGGGGTTGATTTGAAATGATTTGGAGTGCTACTAAAACATAGTGCTTAAGCTAGATGGTTAAACTAACTAATGGAGTGATTAGCCAGGCTAATCGTGGCACGAGGATCGAGAAGAAATGTGATGAAGGTGGAGGATTAGATCTGTGAAGATAGAGGTGTATTACCTCATGTAGATGCTGCGACGGTCGATCTTCGCTGGAGATGGACGTGCGCGATGGCAGCAACGCAAGGCAGCGAAGCCTTGGAACGTCTCCTCCGATCAACCTTCTTCCACGCGAGCTGGCCGTCAGGTGCTGTCACCACCGAAGTGAGGCGGAGCGAGGTGGAGAAATTGGGAGTCGGCCACTGGTTGTTGGAGCTTCAGGTGGTTGTAGGAGAGTTATTTGGGAACAACCAACTTTAGAGACTTATATAGAGAGATTGCTTGAGCTCTACGTTAAATCGAAGGATGGTCGGGAATCTAGGTTGTTAGGAGGATTGATCCAAGGGTTTAGGTTGCCTAAAAGGGTTAAAATGTGTGCGTGAAAATTTTGTGAAGTTGGCCGGTTGAAACAAAAGGTCTAACAGACATCTTGAGGAAGATGAACCAGGTGCTGACATGTGTCAGCACCTGGTTGGCCAGATGTGAAAAAATTCTTGTAAATTCGATAATAATTAGTAAATAAAGTTATTTTAAATAGGTATAAAAACAAGAAATGTAAATAAATTAATTATCTGATTTATGGAATAATTACTTTTTATAAATATTATTCGAAATATAAATATTATATTAATAAATATGTATAGATTAATAGGTTTTGGATTTTAATTTAATAAATAAATAATTACAAATTAATTTTATATTTTCTTAATTATTACAATAATAAATAAGAGTTGTGTGAAATTTTTGGGATTTTAATAAATTAATTTACTTATATTAATAAATATAGGTATAAGTTATCCAGTTCATTTTTACCTAAAATTTAGGGTTTTTGATTTTATTAAAATAATAAATAAGATCCAAAAATTCTGAAATAAATTAGAGTAAAATTGCAAGATCATGAAAATATTTAGAATTTATAAAATTAAGAAAACTATAAATAATGTGTTCTACATAAAATAAATAGCCCAGAAACCCCGTTGTCATTTGATCCCAAAATCGACTTTTTGCAAACAGACTCTGAATTCGATGAAACCACCTTTATTAATTAAAGAATATTATTTATGAACTTTAAAGGTGAGTAGAGTGAAATTGGAGTTCGTATGAAGAAGTTATGATGTTCGGAAGTTGAGATTTTGATAATTTAAAAACTGGATTTCTTGGCATATATACAGGGTAATATTTTTAACTTAATTTTATATTTTACATACATTTTTAGAAATAATTAAGAGAAGAGTTTGGTGAAAAATACGTGCATATGAATTAATTAAAATTCATTGAAGTTTTGTATTGATTTGATAAATAGTGAGAGGTACATGAGGTGTGTCTTAATTTATTTTTAGGGTTTTCTTTCCTTATCTCCCCCTACTTATTGGTTTGTTGACCAATCCATGCTGATTTGGTCTCAGGGGTTAGGCTATAAATATACCTTGTAGCTATATTTATATTTTTAGGTCATATTGTACATATTTACATATATCCAATCTGTCTTCTTTTCTTTTTCTTTGTTCTTTATTTATTTACATGATTTTTATGCTTAAAAGTGAATATTTATTCATGAATGGAATTTTTGTAAAAGATGGAAATTAATGAATATTTACATGCATTTGTTAAGGGTTTTAAGACAAAATGTGACAGAAAAGTTAATGAATAATGGATTCATCAATCCCCTATACTTAAACTTTGCTAGTCCCTTAGGAAACACTTATTTGAAAAAGTAAGTGAAAAAGAAAGAAAGCTAGAATGAATTTGTTTTCCTAAACCAATTCATGAGAACAAACAAACGACAGAGCTCGATCGGGCCTGAAACAAGCATTTTGTCGGAGCCTTAACTAGGATTAGGATTTATCCTCAACAGTCCTCAAGTTACACAAATCCTTATTCAAAATCACTTCATCAGCTATTTCAGACTCACTTATTCATATCTCAAACTTTTTCATCCTTGAAGTCAATTTGTACAGTGTGTGAATTGATTTAGCTCTTCCTGCTTAGAGAAACGAAGAAACCGTACATCCCGACTATACACTTCTATTGCTTCCTCATCCCACTACTCTTTCCTCGGGGAGGGAGGTTCCCTTCTGAGGTCAGTTCTGCTATGTACACAATCGAGTATAGAGAGAAAGTAGAAGAATGAGAAAATAAGTGGAGTACGACTAGTGTAGACGCATCTCCTTGTGAATCTCAACCGGTGTAGCTAAGTCTCCACTAAGATGTGCAGGCATTTTTGGTGGAAGCTTGGACCATTGTGGTCTTATTTGGTGGCTTCTTCTTTGCTTTGACTTTGTAATTTTCTTGCACTGCATTCATCTTTTTGTGCCTCGACGGATATAGCATCTTTTTATTCCTTCCCTTTTTTTGAGGTCTTAGAAAAATTGTGTCAGCAGACCCTTCCCTCATCCGAAGCAACTATCGCAACCCCAATCTCTCCCGTCTTTAGACGTCAATGCCGCAAAGATAAGGATAGAAACACACTACCAAGATGTACTGCCTTTCATAACTTCATGCGAGTTGAGCTAAGTGCAGAGTGCATGTGTTCAAGATTGGTTCACTGGTGTAGAATTGTACGGATGACACCAAATGATCTACTTCAGCACATATGACTTGATTTCCCGAATATGGTCTTATGGAACCCAAAGATTTTAAGTCAAAAGACTTGAAGAGTCTAAATTCCAGATCCTAGCTAGGCTCCTTACAACGAAAGTTAAAGGCCGTAATCAGGCTCCATCCTTTAGACTAGACTCAATCCTTAGTTTCAGAAATCAAACTTATTCTGAAAATGCGAATGCAAATGCAACCATGTTTTTGTGAAGTATATTTTCTGAATTTTACTCATTTTTATGGATTTTAAGGTTTTTGTAATTTTTATGACTTTTAGGACTTTGTAATTTTTATGGATTTTCTGGTTTTATAAACAAGTTTTTATACATGAATTTTACAAGATAAATTTTATTTGGGTTAAATATCTAATGTATTTTACAGATTTTATCTACAAGGGATTTTACAAGGATTAAATGATTTATGCACATGTTTTAATAAATAGGATTTTAAATAAGTATTATACAAATTTTAAATACATATTTTAAATACATATTTTAATTACAGATTTTGAATACAAGTTTTAGACATATTTTACTTATTTACAAGGATTTTATAAGTAATAAATAAATACATAAATAGATTTTAAATTAACCCTTACCCACTTTTAATGGATTTTATAGATATAGAAAATACATAAAAGTACGAGTTATAGACAAAAGTACATATACAATATATACGCAGCCTATGACCCAGACTTTACTGAGTCTGGGCCATTTATATAGAAAATACATAAAAGTACAATATATCGAGTCTGGGCCATTTATGAGGAGATGGTAGAGAACTTCACTACTATGACCCAGACTCGATTCTACACTCATGGGAAGGCTTCCATCATTCATAGCATTCTAGAGTGGCACACATTGAGGTCGGTTCTTCTTCTACTATAGCAACATAGTTAGAGTCCTCATCTGCTAATATGGGGATCATTTGCCAAAAGTTAGATCATATAGAATTGATAGAGAAGAAGTGCCAAGGTCTAGATAATCTCGACAAGATTGATGAGCTGACCTAGTGTTTTAGTCACCTAAAGACACATATCATGTACCTTCAGATAAGCTCGACAAGAGGGATCATCTGTTCTTTTTCCTCAAGCTTTTTACTTAGAAAAAGGAAATAAAAAGGAAAATCCCTAAAAGAGAACTTATGGATTTCAACGAGAACATGATAGAGAGATTCCAGATCTAGCTGACTCTTTCAGAGGCCTTGGCACATATACCTCACTTCCAGAAGAATCTTAGAGAGAAGACCACAGTCCGTTGGAATAAGAGGCGCAACCATTATTCAGAGATCCATGTGCTCACCAAGGCAACCTACTATGCCATATATAACCATCTTCCTGCCAAGAGACCAGATACATGAGCTCCATATGCCAGATGTCAGATTCAGGAGCAGAGACTTGATCGTACTCTATTAGCCAACGATTCTTCAATTAACCTTCTTCCTTCTGCTTTGCTCGAGAAGTTCGAGTTTGGACCTCTTTGACCAAATAGTGCAGTTCTTCAGTTTGTTGATAGATCGATCAAGAGGCCAAAGGAGTTACTCAAGGAGGTTTCCATCACCGTCATGTTTTGCAATTCCCTATAGACTTCGTTATGTTGGACATGGAGGTCTCTAAATGTGTGACCGATACCCGATCATATTAGGCCAACCTTTTCTGGCGACATCAAATGTCACAACCCCAATTCCCGGGCCGTCCGATCCTCCCATACCCGGATCTGGTTACTCAGCAATAATTTATCCAGCAATCACAACTAACATTCAAAAAGAAACTGCAAATAAAAATACTCGAAAAGAAATATTTAATACTTTTCCATTCATGAAATAAAGTTTACATGATCCATTGTCCGACTACAACCCTTTACATGTACATCAGCTGGAAGGAAATACACAGAAGTATTATTAACTACCTTATAGAGTAAAGTTATTGTGGCTGACTGGATGGCTAAAGTCCTTGCGATGGCTCACCGACACCTGTTGGGTTTTCCATTAAATCATAGGATAATAATTAGTGAGTGCTAAGTAACGAAGAAGAGAGAAGCAAACAAATTGTATATTTTTTTCAAAACTTGTTATCACAAAAGGTTTCATTCCTTCTCGTTAATTTAAGTCATATTCCTTTCTATTCCACGTCAAGGATTAGTCCAGGGAATTACCTCACCACTATAAGGACTCCGAAGCTGTGGACACTTCAGGATTGGAGATTGCATTGATCTTAGTAAGCTTATGCCACCGCACATCGCCTCAACCAATCCTCCAATACTACCCTGACAACTTCCTTTTCTTTTATTAATTAGGGTCTTAACCCTCAGCCTGGCAAACAAAGGAGCACACCATCCTCGAGGACTCAGTTGCTTAAAACCTCAGGCTAACATTTAATCATATAACCTAGCGGCTTTAAATACATATTGTCGTGACCCAGCCTCTATTAAACCACCCGTGCCTCCACATGGGACGACCACATCTTTTGTCGTTCAACCCGAATATATTGGCTCCTGGTACCACGCGTTGCAAATCATTTATTTGGTGCGCACTTATCATAACAGGATAACTGTGTACCACCTAGGTAGGGAAACGCGGATACATGTTCCTTCCGACAAATCTACAGGTTGCAAGTCTGACCTGTAGTTCTACTCCCAGTCATCCTTAACGTGACTCACGATCCTTTTCAGGATCCAACTTAAAACACTTCACTTGCCATGATGTAATTCCTCCGTAAAGTTGTACATTAGCCAAACCAAAAATACTGAGTATAGACTTACACATATATTAATTCACTTAATTTATGGTCTTTTAACTCCCAAACCCTATCTTTCCAAGCCACTGCATCGATTCGATGCTTAAACCTTATTTTAGTGGGAATAACAAAGCAACTTTTCATACTTTCTTAAATATAGCCAAATTCGGGTTCTTTATAGCGAAGAACATAAAATCAGGAATTTCAATAATCTCATATGAAAACCCAATAGCAAAAGGAAATATTTCGTTACCTATTCGAGCTCTCTCTCACGTATGCAATGCTTTATCGTGTTTCATTTTCAGAAAGGATGTTTTAAGGCTCCTGAAAAGATCGAATTTCATTTTCCTTTCAAAAACGCTAAGAATGTGTCAAGAACGTGAAGAATGAATGAAGAACAGGAAGAACACGAAGAACACCAAGAACATATTTTCTCTTAAAATTTCAGCAGAGCTTCCCCTTATATGGGGTGATATTTCTAGGAAACGTTCGGCAGAGTTTCCCCTTATATCGGGATATATTTCTCGGAAAATTTCGGCAGAGTTTCTCCTTATATCGGGACATATTTCTTGGAAATTTTCGGTAGAGTTTCCCCTTATATCGAAACATATTTCAAAATAAAAATGAAAAGAATTTCCTCTATAAAATCAATCAAGAGGAAAACAACAAGGAAACTGGAAGAATATAATCAAACTGCAAGCGATGGAGAATCGGTAGACACCACGCATCTTAGGTGAGTGAATGTGTTACGAATCACAGGTTTCACTGACGTGCATAGCCGCCCACACCTAAGTAGGGTATTACACAGATTTCTCCATCAAAATAACTATAAATGCAGGAAAAAAAGAACAATAAGCAATGGAGAATCGGTAGACACCACGCGTCTTAGGTGAGTGAATGTGTGACGCATCACATGGTTCACTAACGTGCATAGCCGCCCGCACCTATGTAGGGTGTTACACATATTTCACCTCGAACCACAACAGGAAACGAATCGGAAAGAAAGACGAATCAAGAACAAAACTTGGAAGAAAAGAGGATGACTTGAAAGCCTAGCTTACAAAGCAAACTATGAGAGGATCATACCTTCCTCCTCCTCGTTCTCCCGACAGCGTTTCGCTAGCGCTCTTTCCCCGCCTCCCACTCCTCCTCCCGACCTCTCAACCCTAGCCCATGGGTGGTGGTGGTAGTGGAAATCGTAGAGAATGAATGGGTGGGGGGGGTATTTATAGGCTCCAGAAAACCACTAATCATGGTTAGAAAACCATGGTTTATCCCTTAACAGCGGTTAGCGGCCCATGGTTTTGGCCCATGGTTTTGGTCAAAACTTATTCAAAACTTAGGCTTAAGTTAAAACATTCTAGAGGATTCTAGATTCGCTAATGACGCTTAATTTACACTAATCGTGATTAACTTTCACTAATCGTGATTTAAGTTTCGCGGCTTACGCTTATCTTTTTGCTAACTATTGATTAGTGTTTGCTAATGATCATTAACAGTTTTCAATCCGTCATTAGTTTCTTTAATCTTGCTTAATTAGTCTTAATGGCAATCATTATGGGTTAATGACGTCTTAACCCTCCTTACTTCACTTTCTTCCGAAAATCATAACAAAGTGAAACGAAGTCCGATTTACACGAAACAAATTCTGTTGGTTTTCTCTTGACGAGTTGGATCTTATGATATAGGATCCAAGAGATGTCCATGTCTGATCATGGTAGTGAGAAGGTGTACTTTCGCATTGAAGCTGAGAGTATACAAATAGAGACGATCAATGATTCCATTGCCAGAGTCAGCTCAGAGCAGACATCATATGCAGAGCCAGAGATCCAGCATGAGTTTGATTTTGTTATTATAGATGATGAAGCATCTTGAGAAGATCTGATTTCACATTCTCTTATCATGACTCTAGAGGCTTTGATTTTCCAGCCACCAATTTATGAGAGTTCAGAGAGCACACTTGTGGAGTAGGATACTTTTGTGGTTGAGGAGGCAGATTCTTGTACTAAGAAGAACTCTATTTCTTGTGTTTCAGATCACTCTGATTCAAACATGGATTTTGATTGGCATGAGTTTGATGAGTATATTTTATGTTTGATTTCTGCAAAGCCTATATCTAGTATGGAGACAGAGCCAGTCTAGTCATGTTAGTTATTAGTATTTCTTGTGTTTCGGATAGCGATCACTCCGATTCAAACATGGATTTTGATTGGCATGAGTTTGATGAGTATAGTCTATGTTTGATTTCTGCAAAGCCTATAGCTAGTATGGAGACTGAGCCAGTCTAGTCATGTCAGTCATCAGTAGGACAATCTCCATCAGATGAGCAGAGAGAGCCTACTCACACCAATCTGGTTGCATTCACTCATACCCTTAAGAAGCCAGATTTACCCACTCCCACCCACCACGAGCTGAAGACTTTACCACCGAGTATGAAGTACAAGTCCCTTGAAGGAGAGATCAACATGTTTCCAATCATAATCTCTGCTTATTTTTCTGATGACTAAGAATCTCTCCTGATGAAGGTTCTTAAAAGAAATTGCAAGGAAATCGGATGGTCTATAGTAGATCTCCATGAGATTAGTCTGGTCATGTGCTCCCCACCACATATTTTTAAAGAATGATGCCAAGCCATCTCACGAGTTTCAACACAAGCTAAACCTGAATCTTCGGGAGGTGGTTATGATAGAAGTTTCCAAGTGGTGGAGCATCAATTTTATCTATCTCATCTCTGACTCTAAATGGGCCAGTCCACTAGATGTGGTACCTAAGAAGATGGGTATCACTACAATTATCAATGAGGATGGAGAGGAGATTACTACCCGAAAATCAACTTTTTTGTTGACTCTACGTGGAATATAGACGATTGAATCATGCAACCAAGAAGGATGACTTCCCACTACCACTCATTGATCAGATTATCGAGAGATTAGCTGGGAAGGAACATTACTGCTTTCTTGATGGGTACTCGGGATATAATCGGGTTGCCATTGCACCAAAAGACTAGGACAAAATGATATTCACCTGTCTGTTCGGGAAGTATGCTTTTAGACATATGCCCTTTGATTTATGTAATGCCCCGGCTACATTCCAAAGGTGCATGATTTCCATTTTCTCGGACATGGTGGGTGAATTTTTTGAGGTCTTCATGGACGACTTCTCGATCGACGATGATGATTTTGATGCTTGCCTATATAGCCTTGACCGTACGCTCCAACATTGTGTGGAAGTCAATCTTGTTTTATCTTGGGAGAAGAGTCATTTCATGATGACTCAGGGGACGATCCTTGGTCATATCATCTCCAAACATGGCATGGAGGTTGAACTGACCAAGGTGGACATCATCAAGAAGCTCGATCTTCTATCCAATTTGAAGTAATTGCAGTCTTTTCTAGGGCATGTCGGTTTCTACCGACGGTTCATTCAGGACTTCAGTAGAATTGCTTGACCGCTTATTGATCTTCTCATGAAAGACACCGAGTTCCTTATATATGATACATGTCTTTCGTCATTTAAGACTCTTAAGAATCTGGTTGTACATGCACCTGTCGTTCAGCCACCCGATTGATCTCTCCCATTCGAGATCATGATGGATGCCTCAGATTTTGCTATAGGGGTTTTTTAGGACAGAAAGGTGATGACCTTCCATACACCATTCACTACGCTAGCAGGACTTTGGATTCCACCTAGCGGAATTACACTGTTATAGGGAAGAAATGCTAGATGTAGTCTTTGCATTAGATAAGTTCAGATCATACATCCTTGGGACCAAGGTTAACATTTTCATATACCATACCTCCATCAGGTACTTAATGGATAAGAAGGATGCCAAGGCACACCTTACTAGATGGATCCTTCTACTTTAGGAGTTTGAAATGAGATTAAGTATAAGCTTGGAGTCAAGAATGTAGTGGCGGTCCACCTTTCTAGATTAGAGCTTCATGAGACTTTTGAGTTCACTACAACTGTCATTGAGAAAGTTCCATACGAGGCGATTCTTGTTGTCATCTCACTTCCATGGTATGTTGACATTGTGAACTATCTTCCTTCCACGAAAGTTCCAAAAGGTTGGACCAGGAAACGACCTGAGACTTTCCTTGCGAAGGGAAAGTCGTATCATTGGGAGGATCCCACCCTTTACCATGAAAGGGGGGATAGTGTCTGGCATCGGTGTATTCCTCAGGAGGAACACCATAGTGTTCTCACCTATTGTCATAAGCTGGAGGCAGGAGGACATCATTCAGTGAGGAGGATGACACAGAAGGTGCTTTATTCGGGCCTTTGGTGGCCTACACTCTTCAAGGATGCCTATGCATTCGTGAAGATGTGTACTGACTATCAAACGATGGTACTTGTTGACATAGAGATATGATGCTGATGCAACCCATTCACACTTATGAGGTTTTTGATGCATGGGGCATCAATTTTATTGGCACATTCCCTCAGAGTCAGGGATTCGAGTACATTTTGTTGGCTGTAGATTATGTGAGTCATTGGGTTGAGGCTATCCCCGCTGAGCCGCTGATGCGAAGACAATTTGCATATTTTTGAGGAAGAATATCATTACGTGGTTTGGAGTGCCTAGAGTTCTGATTTTTGACGGGGGTACTCACTTCATCAATGATAAGGTAAGGGCACTAGCTAACGAGTTCAACATTGACCGTCAGGTAGCTACTATGTATCATCCACAGATGAATGGTCTTACTAAGGTTTCAAATAAGGAGAACAAGATGATATTGTAGAAGGTTGTCCGCCCAGACCAAAAGGATTGGTCACGGCTTTTGGACTCTGCTCTGTGGGCTTACAGGACATCCTTCAAAACTCCTTTGGGTACATCTCACTTCCATCTCATTTATGAAAATCCATTCCACTTACCTGTTGAGATCAAGTACTGGTCATAGTTGGCAATTACAGAGATTTTCTTGGATACAGAGAGTGTATGATATCAGAGGAGAGCTAAGTTGGAAGCCCTAGAGGAGTAACATGATACAACTTTCTCGAGTAGTATACATTATAAGGACATAGTGAAAGTATGGCATGATGCACATATTATCCATAAGCAGTTTCAGCTAAACTAGAGTGTATGGATATTCGATACGAGACTTAAGTTATTTCCAGGGAAATTTCAGAGCAAGTGGAAAGGCCCGTTCATAGTCAGAAAGGTGTACGCCAAAGGTAGCATTGATATATCTGAGTTCTCTAATTGAGCCCACCTTTCGGGTCAACAGTCAGTGCCAGAAGCCATTTCTTGGTCATGACCCGCTGACCGTTGATGTTCAACGATCCATTTTATATGAGATGTGTCCTTTGACTCTCATCTTTTGCATCTTATACCTAATTTACTATTCCATCTTGCCTCTTTGTATATTTGTATTTTCTTTTCTTTTCTTTCTTCCAATTTTGTTTAACACTAGAGGTCTCTCTTAGGATTTTTGTCGTACTTAGGATGCACTTTAACCTAAGTATAGGGGGTATTAAATATGTGTTGTTCATATTTCATTTTGTTCTATTACCTCAGTTTTATTGCCTATACTTAGGGACATCTGACCCTAAGAATAGGGGAGGTAGTATCTGTTTTCTCCTTTCTTTAATTGTTCTCTCACTTGTACCTCAACTGTAGATTTTTTTATACTTAGGGATATTTTACCCTAAGTAGGCGGACATGTCAAGTCATTGATTTTGTATACATTCTCTTCCTCGGTCTTCTCTATTTGTACAATGTTCTATACCAAGGATTATTTGATCCTAAGTATAAGGGCATGAGTATTTTCTATTTCATTTTATTCCTTATTTTTTTGAGTAATTGTAGTATAGATTCTTTTCACTTTTCTATACTAAGCATGAGTTATATCTTACTTTATGGCTCCTTGATCACTATGAGGACATAGTTCGAGCTAAGTAAAGGGGGTGTCGTATATAGTGCATATATACTTTAGCCATAACTCGTACTTTTGTTTGTTTAATAATATGTATAATAAAATTGGAATAAAAATATTTGTAAACAGTTTTTAAAAATTCCTTTGTAAAATATTTTGTAAAATAGTTTTGTAACTTTTTATAAAAACCTTTGTAAAGTTATTTTTGTACAAATTTTTGTAAAATCATATTGTTTGTAAAATGTTTGTAAAATTATTTGTTGTAGAAAATTATTTATATTGTAAAAATGTTTGTAAAATGTTTGAAAATAAAATGTTTGGAAAATTAGTCTATAAACATTTGTCAAATTTTTGAAAAACTTTTTTGTTAAATGTTTTATAAAATATCTTTGTGAAATATCTTTGTAAAAGATTTGTAGAATTATTTTTAAAACCTTTTGTAAACTAGTTTTGTAAAATTATTTTCTCACCTTGTATATAACTTGTGTTAAAAATTGTTTATAAACTTGTTGTAAAATTCACATGTGTATAAAAGCCGTAATAATTTCTAATGTATTTAAATTAAATTTGGTTGTAAATAAAATTTTTGTAAAAAAGTGGTAATTAAATTTATATATATAATCCTTTAATAAAATTTCTATATAATTATCTTTTATAGATAAAATCATCTTGTAAAATTTGTACATAGAACTCGTAAATAGATTTCTTTTTGTATTAAACTTGTATAATTTTTGTATATATTTTTGTATAAAATTCTTTGTATAAAATATGTACATAATCCTTGTGAATTCTTGTGAATACATTCAATTAACTAACTCTATTAAAACTAATAAAAATTTTAAAAAAGATAAAATTAATAAAAATCACAAAAATTCTCCAAAAATCACATAAAAAGTTTAAATTAGAAAAATTCGCTTCACAAAAATATTTTTCTTGCATTTTCATTCGCATTTTCTAGAATGAAATTGATGCTTAAACTAGTTTGGAATAAATGTCTATAGAATGGAACTTGGTTATGACCTTAATCTCCTTAATTTCAAATGAACCTTTTAGGAATTGGAGTTAAGACTTTTCAGGTCATAGCGACTTAATACTTTAGGTCCATAAGACTATGTTCACATGTCATCTTGATTGATCTATGTAGAATATTTCATACACAAGCATGATTCTTTTAGACAGTGACCTAACTTGGACAAGCACCTTGTACGTAACTCAACAAATATGAGGTGGTGAGGGGGCAAAATCCTCTAACAAGAGACATGCGTGAATGGAAACATATGCAGCCACTTCGAGTTGCTAGTGCACTCCACCCTAGTCTAGTGGCATGGACATCTAAAGAGAATAGTTGTGGGTTGAAATAAATCTTCAGACGAGGGATGGTTTGCTCACACAATTTTTTTCTAAGACCCCAAAACATGGGCGAAAAAAATTCTATATTCATCGTCACACAAAACGATCAATGTACTGCAAGAATACTTTCTACCAAAAAGATGCAAAAATTACACCAAAGAAAAATACCAAAAATGACCACAATGGTCCAAGCTTCAGAGAACCTGCAGATCTTAGTGGAGACTAGGCTACACTGGCTGGCTTCACAAGGAGATGTGGCTATACTGGCCACACTCCAATTCTCTTCTTATTCTTCTATCTTTTTCCCTTTCGATTGTGGACACAACACGTACCTGACCTTAGAGTTAAATACCCTGCTTCTCGAGGAAAGGGTAGCTAGACTGGGGAACCATGGTCACCTTGCTAAGAAAAGGTTGTTCTTTGTCATTTCAGATGTGTGGAGCTATATTTTAGTTACACAGTACAAGTAAGATTAATAGTCATCATAATTTATGTATGAAGATTTCTTCTGACTTAATTGTCAAGACGAACTGAATAGATACTTGTGGAACTTAAAAGCTATTGAGTCTTAAATCCTATTCCCAATAAGGTTCCACAAAACTAATAATCCAACGGTCTGATTCAGCTCCATACTTTGATTTTATGGAGATAAGTATAAAACTCGAAATTGTTCTTAGTTGTTTCCTTTTTCTTTTCTTGTTTTTATTTTTCACTTATTTTTAGAATAAGTGTTTGCTAAGGGACTAGCAAAGGTAAAGTATAGGGGAATTATGCATCCATGATTCAACATCTTTATTCTTTTATTTTAGCTTAAAATCCTTGGCAAAGCACTTGTAAATACCACTCATTCTTGTTAATTATCAATCTCACATTATTTGTTAATATTGTATATTTATCACTTATTTACACAAAAATAAAAGAATAAAGAAGAAAAGAAAAAGAAAGAATAAAGAAGGTTGTGTATACAGATTGACCTGAATCCTGAGACCAGGCCAAGCATTGCGATGATCGACAAGGAATAAAGTAGTGGGAGATGGGGTTCATAAATTATAAAAAAATCAAGAAAACCACTTCCCACATGTATATTCATCATTATTTATCTTGCACATATCTGTACTATTTTATTTGTCATCAATAAATCCTACAAAAAATGTGTTGTAAATAATAAAAATAATTGCAAGAAGAAACCTATACAGATTAAAGGAAACACTATGAAAAAGCCGTAAAGCTAGAATTGAAAGATAAATTCTTCTCCATAAAACTACAAAATAAACTAAAAACACTTTCATTGTGTTCAAAATTAAATAAGTTTTAAAATAAAAGTGATTTCATGGAAATCAGAGTTAAGATGTAAAAGTTGGCTTTTTGGAGTGCTATTGTATAAGTTGTCTATATTGTACATTAAATTATTTATTCTTTTATTATTTTCTTTGTATTTGTGCATGTATTGTATTTTTTATAATTTTTATATATTTTATTTTATTTATATAACATATAAATAGAAATTACAAAGTTAAAAAGAACAAATAAAATAAGTACACTTATACCATAAGTATCATGTACCTATATTGTAAATATTACAATTTATTTATCTAAATCAATTCACAAAATAAACTAAAAATATAATCAAAATCCTAACGTTATTCTGTAAATTAATCAATTAATAAATTATGTAATTATTAGTAAAAATAATTATTTAAAAATTAGTTTATTGTAGATATATATGTATTTTTACCTATGAATAAAGGTTTTTATTTATTTTACCCTAATTATTTAACTTATTTAATTTCTTAAAAATCACCATAAATAAGTTCACTTATTTATTTATTAACTTTATTTATTTAAAAAAATACTTTAAAATCATTTGCTATTTATTTTTTATTTTTATTTTATTTATTTTTCTGTTTTGTTGCATAGTGTTTATCCTTTATCGGGACCTTGCTTCTGATTGGCTGATTTGGCTCCATTGATCCAGGTCAACTTCCGCTTTGGACCCAATTGCCAGAATAAATTGGTCGAACCCCTTACTTCACTGAATTTTCCCATTCGATCCAGCTACCATTTTCTCCTAATTTCTTCTTCCTTTGATCCCCCGAATAAAAACGCCTCATGCCCGAATAATTTTTTAATCAACTGTCCCTCTGTTTGCATGCACATACTCTTTTGAAATTCGCCTAAGCTCACTGCTATAAATACCTCCATATCTCATCTTTTCACCCTTATCTGTCTTTGACCCTTGAATCCCACAGTGATTCGTTCTTGGAGCTTTAGCTTTGTGACAGGGAGCGAGGCACCAATCAAAGGAACTTGATCGGGTTGAATTGACACGATTCGGTAGTGGCTGGAATTCATCCACCGTGAGCATCTTCTTCAGCATGGTGCTGCTAAATTGAGGCCACAACCCACTCCAATTCCACCGTAGAGCAATCTAGTTTAATATGCCTTTAATTTATGTCTATAATTCCTTTACTTTTGTTGCAATTTCTTTTAGATCAGAGCCAATCAAATCATCCTCTGATCTTCATGATCTGAGGTCATCCACGTGTTTTCACTTCACTCCGACCAATGATTCACCTTCGCCACACGATTCTCCATATTCCTCCCATCTCTGATCATCAAGATCCTTTCCAGATATGGATCTCAATCTTCTATCCGATAACTTCACTGGAGACCATTCATACACTCCCCATTTCCCCTAATTCTAGCTAATAATAACAACTGAAGCTTCGTGTCCGAGTAGCAGAATAACATATCAGTCTTTAGGGCTTCTTCTGGAGCTTGAATCAACATCTAGAGCTCAAGTTTTACTCATTCTAGATCAGGTGTTCCAAGTTTTACGAACAATAGGACCCAGACCCCATTGCCTCCATCAATCATCACAGGGCATCACTAAGAGTCAGTTTGAGCCATCATAACTTGGATCGCATCCAGATCGGCCAAGATCTGATCGATCTAAGTTCACACCATCCGACCTTCAAAGTATTCTTCCAAGCCCTTTATCAATCATCCAATCAAGAATGCCGTCTTCCAGATTCGATCCAAACTGCAGGTTCAGCCCCAAGCATCAACAATCTAATCTGGTCTACAGTAGAGAAGATCTGTCGTCAGAACTGCACGTGGACCGCATGCTTCTCTGTGATATTTGCACCCTTGGCCCAGTTTGTCTTTTATTTGTAAATAAGCCCTTATTTGGAGAAGCGTTAGCTGGTTATTTTGTTAATAATTGCATTGGTCCGCTCGTGTGTTTTTGAATTCGTATAAGGCATGTTTGAACTGCTTCACGTGCATCAGCAAGTGACCTTTTGGAGAATTTGCAATAATAAGACTGATGTTTTCTATCATCATTTGGTCATTGAAAATAAAGTATTTCCTATTTAGTCATGCCCTCAACAATCCTCATATCTATACCCCTTCACCCCACCGTTCATATGCACCCGAACAACAAACGTAACCTGCAGAAATATCATCAAACAATAGATAAGGTCACTCGTAGTCCCAGTCCTACTACTGTGGTGGTATTTCTCTTAGCAAGATGCTTCCTCGCAGTTCCTTCCCATTCTTGCTACACTTGCAACCAAACCCCTTCCCCTTCCCATCCACCTCCACCACCTCCAAAACCAACACCTTGCCCACCACCACCCTCCCCATCCCCACCTCCACCTTCTCCTCCACCTCCTTTCCCACCCCCGCCACCCAAGGTGGTTCCATGGCCAACTCCGCCATCCCTCCCTCCGCCACCCAAGGTCGTCCCCTGCCCATTGCCCCCATAAACACGCTGAAGCTTAGTGGATGCATGGATATTCTTGAGGGGTTGGTTCATCTGATCATTGGGCAGAGCGTAAGTTCTACATGCTGCCCAATGCTGGCAGGGGTGGCAGGCCTCGACACAACATTGTGCCTGTGCACCACCATCAGTGCGAAGATGATCAACGTGAATGCCATGCTGCCAATGGCACTTTAGATCCTGGTCAATGACTGCGGCAAGCACGTCCCCTCCGACTACCAGTGCCCCGCCTACTGATTGCTCATATATTTCCCTCCTTCGGATATCGTGTTCACAAGTGGATGCATGCTATTTACAAGCTATGTAGTTATAGGGAACGCTGAAAAATGCTCGAACAAATACTAAGGAATGACAACTATCGAAAAATAAGTTCCTTGTCAGTTGACTGGCTACGAAAGAGACGATGAAGTGAGAGATCCATGCTCCTTTGGTTAGATTAACTTAAGGTATTGACTCAAGTAAAGCTAAATTTAATGGCAGGGTTTGTAGGGTAAGACAGAGTAAGTTTACAGGGTCGAGGAGGGAATTAGGTTGTTTTAAAGGTCGAGGAGGTAATTGACAAAGATTATAGGGTCTGCCGGGTAAAAATCCCTAAAATAATTGTAGTTTGGTCCTTGTTTTGCTGGTTAATTATTAGCTTCTTTAATTGATTTTCATAAATAACAAATTAACTCCAAAAATTCCATAAAAATTAGGATAAACACCTACTATTTAGTTTTCTCACCCCTAATTTTTGAAATCAATTAGTTTAGAAATTCAAAATATTGAAAAAAAGTTCTATTTGAAATAAACAATTTATAAAAAATTGAAATTTTTTAAAAATTCCAAAATTTTACTAAGGTGTGTGGGTTGATTTGTTTTATTTTCTGTAAAGATTTGGTTTAAAAATTCCTTTAGAAAACCATAAAAATTTTAAAAAAATCAGAAAACCATAAAAATTCATTGCAAAAAATACGGAAAATAGCTTGTTTTAAAGATTAAAAAATTGGCTTCTGTATAAAATTGTATTCTGGTATTTTTATTTCATTCTATCTTAAAACCCCAAAAACAGTATACTCACTCTGTTTATGTTCTGTTATCACTTTTTATTCTTTTTAAAAAGCCCAAAAATGACTAAAAACTCTACAAAAATCAATGAAACAGTTGAAAAATACACAAACACAAAAGTATTTTTATTCTTATTTTTAAGATTTTCTACTATTTTGAAAAATATAAAAAGTGCATTGTATTCATTTGTTTATATTATTCTTATTTTATTTTCTTTCGAAAAATTAAAAAGATAAAAAATTTGAAAAATTAAAAATTATTAGAAACTCGAAAATAAAAAATATATATTAAAAATCCATGAAAATATAAAAAACATAAAAAGACATAAAATTAACAGAAAAAGAAAAGGAGTCATTTATTAACTCTTGTAATTAGTAACCCTCATAAAAGTTGTTGTCTCCGTGTATTCAACACTGGGAGCTATACTAGGTTAATTAATAAATTGCAATCCACCTTCTTTCTTTTTGTGTTGGATAAATAATTTTTGATTGAACTGATTTTGTGTTACGACGACTGCATCACTTATGCATATTTATTCTACAATTTCCATTAATAATAAAAACCCTAAAAAATCGTTTCATCATATGCGTAACAACTAAATTGGATTTTACACGAAGCATTTTCCCCCTTTTTTTGTCTTTTTTGGAAAAATCTACCATGTATTTTCATCACTATATCCCTCTAATATGTCATTTCAATTTTGTCAGAAATAGAGACTCATATGCCTTCCATCCAGAATAGGTCGATTACAACAAATCTAAGATACATGTTCTGAATGGAGGGAACAATAGTCTTTGTTTATGACGAAATTGGAATGACATATTAGAGGGATATAGTAAGGAAAATATATAATGGAATTTCCCAAAAAAGCAAAAAATATTTGAGTGAAAATCCTCCGTGTAACATCCAACTTGGATGTTAGTTGGATGTTGCATGGAACAACTTCCCTTTTCTGATATATATATATATATATATATATATATATATATATATATATGAGAAACTTCCAATAATGTGGGACTTTCCTAGATGCATGGAAAGTGACATCAATTTAGGTATTTACCCTGTTTATTTTACAATTTCTAACTCCATAAATTTAAATATAAATGTTAACTTAATATGTATATCAAGAAAGATTTATGAAACATATTATTAAATTTGACGAAAATTTTAGTTATAAGATAGATGCTATATTTTAAAAAACAACATGATCATCATTATATAACAATGTGCAGTTTATATTTTACGAAATTGTTACACAATTTACAAATTTGGTAGTGACTTTTTAACTTTCAGGAAAGGCTCGCCTCATTGGAAGGGTCCCACATACACACGTGGGAAAAATGGGGCTGCTCCATGGGGTAGCTGATGAATCTCCATTTCATCACCTTTATTCTATCATTTTGGCCTTAAAAACAATAGCTAATGCATGTAAATAACACTATTTTTTACATATGAACATTCATTATTTGTTCCAACTATTGTATATGAAACAATGTTAATGCCAAAATTATCGAATACAAAAATTAAAAGAAAAGGAATAAAATACCAAAGGTATTTTATGACTCTAAAGCCCGAGACCTAGGGATCTTGACGACTGGTTCGACCAGGTATAAAGTAGGGGGAGATAAGGGCCAATAATGCAATAAAAATCCCATTTATTCATTGATCATTTATTCATTTTTGGGACCTATTTTATTTTCAACTTTTCATACCTCAAATAAAGAACCTTTGTACATGAAAGTTGTGGATATATAGAAAAATACTAAATTGATTTCACTTAAAAATAATATACAATGTTCTTTTTATATACAGAATAAAACGTCAAAACCTAAACTTCACAGATCCATATCTCTCAAATAAAAACTCAAAATTATCACAATCATCTCTAAATGTATATAAATTTTAATAAGCTATATAATGAAGTCGTTTCATATTTTTAGGAGTTAATATGTGAAATTCCTCCTTCCCTTATTGATCCCTCGAGGAGCTCTTGATCGAGTCCTTACATCTGTGTATTGAGGATAGGTGATATTTGCATGTTCCCCGTTCTTGGAGTACGTCAGATTGAGGAAAGGAGGTGGTCCACAGCGAGCTATGGCCGCCCTGCTCCCTGAGCACCCTCTCAGGTATAAGAGCAGTTTTCCTTCTTGTTTTAGGTAGATATAGTTCTCGCATTTTATTTCCTGTCTTTAATTTCAAGTTTTAGTTACTTGTTTAGCGTAAATTAGTTAGGACCCCTCGCCGGAGCTCTTGAGCTCCAGCACATTTTCACCGTGATCTAATCTGGTCTCTGACCCCCACATCACACCCATTATCTTCCCTTGCGCATTCTCCATCTGAACTGACCATCAAACCAACCGGATCGAGCCTCGATTCATGAATCGAAGTTCCACTCACCTGCTCGCCAGACCTTCACCACCCACCTCCATCTTCGTGCACTCCAACTTCATTTCTAGTCGAAGCAATTCACTTCGAGTATAAGTTTCCCCTATACAGTTCCCAAGTGCAAAGGAGCCCTTCTGGGCTTGGATCGACTCACATAGAGTTTCAAAAAGCACCTTGTTGACCTTGATCTCGTCGGGCCTCTTCTTGAGGTCTCAGACTATTTTGTGGGCATCATCAGCTGCGAACGACCTCCCTAGAGGTGTAGAGCCAAACACCATCAAAAGAGATCGTCTGGTGGAGGAGAGATCAACGATCAAAGGTAGGGAAGAGAGATGTTATACCCAATTCTTCGAAGAGACCAACAACCATTTTATGGAGCCCCGCGCTCCAGATCGCACCAGAGACGTCGGATCAACCCGAGCCTAGACTCTTCGAATGCCACCCACAATCTAATCTCAGATGTCCAGATGCAAAGAGGTATCAACTACACGTATGACACCACATGATTAAGTGACCATCTTCCAGCCATCCATCTCTACTCAAGGATGGGGTAATTTCCATACTTCACTCCCATATTTTTTGTATTTATTTTTTAGCGATGTAAATAAAATATATCGTGTAAATAAATATGGACATTTTGTATTTAAGCCCTTGTCGTTTATGGATAATACAAATGGGTCCAGTCCAAACCACCTCACGTGGCGTCCCAGGTGAGGTGGCGAAATTGCATGTACACCCTTGGCAGTTTCTGTATTTGTATTTAGTCTAATAAATTTTAATATACGTTGTATATTTCTAGGAAAATTACATGTATGCCTTAGATGTCTATTTTATTTGCATATATACCATTCCTTGTTCAGGTATTTTTTCTGCTTGGATTTCATTTATTAAAAATAGCACCCATGCTCTAAAAAGTATGCAAAAAGAAGGTTATATGCCTGCTAGCATGTATTTTCGCACCCCATTTTTATTTTAGCATTTTGGCATTTTAACATATTTATTAAACTGAAAATGAGCACATTTTTGTCCTTGTTTGTATTAAAAAATACCAAAAAAATAGAAAAATGTTTTGAAAAAATCCATAAAATTATATGTTGTCTATTTTAGTATTTGTTAACTCCAGATCGAAAATCCCTAAAAAAGAAAAAGAAAAAGAGTAAAAATTAAAAAGCTCCAAAATCAACAAATATATTAAAAATCGCTAAAATTCCCAAAAGAAATGTTTTCTGAATATGAATTTTATTTATCTTATTATCTACCTATTAAAATTGATTTAAAGAATTTTGGGCTTATTTTGCTATTTTTAATCTTCATTTAAATCTTAGCTTATCATTAGTCCCTGATTTAGGATATTTTTGACTTAAAAATGCATAAAAATTAGCATAAATTCCATAAAAATTCACAAAAACATTAGAAAAATGTATCAAACCCAAAAACGTTTTGTTTTCTATATTTTATTTATTTTTCCTAGTATTTATAATTATATTACTCTATATGGAATATATAGCCTTATATAGTGTATTATATATAAAAAGAAAAAGAAAATATAAAAAATCAGAAAAATGAAAATAATATATATATAAATTAAAAAATATATATAAATTAAAAACTCATAAGAAAATAATATATAAAGGACATGTTTGTACATACTACACTTTGATTACCAGTAATCATTGGCTACCAATATTGCTCTCTGTGGTTCGGCCTCTACATGCTTTCTTGTTATACACTTAGTTTTGTAGAGAATAATAAATTTTAACTCTACTTTTTGCTATTTATTGCTTGACTTATATTGTGGTTTAGTTGTTTATTAATCGGGATTTATCTAGTGGTCAATGCATCGACTGCAGTTTCACCTTGTGAAACCGTATGACCACCAATATTTATTGGTTATCAAATGACACTGTTGTCGGAGAGCAATGTGTCTAGCCTATTTTTGTATACATTTATTTGTTCATCTTTTGATTTATTGATTAAAATTGTGATTCATTCTTGAGCATATTTATTCATTTTTTATTTTTTACATAATTCATTTTGATAACTTTATGTGATATCTGTGCTAATCTATATATTTTTTTGAATTTGTTGCGAGGGCCCACCACGTGAGGATGACTTTTAGGAGGCCGATGAAGCCAAGCTTGGTGGAGACTAGTATGTACCATTTGATCAGTTGGAGAAGCAGCAAGTGAAACAAGGAGAAATGACTTAGCATAGAAGTAGATTAGAATTATTCATTGATTTATTTATTGGTGATAGAGGGACTTATTAATTTCTAATAATTAAAGACTTGGACATTGCCCAACTCTATGAGGTCCAGTGCCCGGGTGGTTGTTCACCTGGAGGCCTCGTCATGATTTTTTACCCTTTCACCGTCTTCTTTTGTTTTATTTCTTGATGTTTTGAGTTTTTCGCCTTCATTTTATTTGTTTTGTGTGCATGGAGCCCCTAGACAAGTTGCATGTCTCGGTAGTTAGGTCCAAACCTTAATAAGAATGCATGGACCTATAGTCTCTTACATTTGGATATAGTGAACATAACAAATGTTAGTTGTTTGGACTTGAGACAACGTGCCGAGAGAGGTCAGCTACAATGTTGGCAGGAACTGCTGTGGTGGGCATCGAGTGGCATCGGAGATCGGACTTTTCGTCTCATTTCTGAATATTTAACATATGGTTCTTCATGATTAATTATAGCTACTATTTAGGGTGATTTTGACGATTGCACACCACCATGTAGATAGGTCTAAAATTTCTATTTTTGCATACCATATGGAGAGAGATGGGATGCACTACAAGTCCTTTAACTCAACATGCATCATTCGATTCAATGGTGAGATTCCATCATAGAATCAACTTGCATAGCTTTTTTGCTATCACCCTCTATTTTTGAGCACGTAGGACTTAAATGAGAATCTACAAAATTATTAGGTTCTTGTATACAAAATAGCCAAAAAATGAAAACCCAAAAAATTTAAACAAGGGGATTGCTGAATAAACTTTGACCTTAATTAAAATCTGTAATGAACTATCATTATCTTGGGTTCATAAAGCCCTCATTGTTTTCAGGTACCTTAGGAGGGGACCAAAACCCCTCCCATGCACGAGACACATCCCACTAAGGATTAGAGCCAAAAACCTAATCTGTAACTGCCTTGTGTATCGCCAGGATTTCCGAAGTAATGGCACTTCTATCGTACGTAACCGAGTAGAGCCTTGTCAACAATGATGTTTCCGCCTTGTGTAAAACATCCACTTTGTCCGAAGCACTTAGCTTAGGCTACGCCCTCACAGGTGTGTTTATCTCATCAGTTTGCGTCCGAGTAGGTCCTTTCACGCTCATGGGTGATTCTATTGCGAGCGAGGATCGAAGTAGTGGTTTCGCCTATCGGCTTCCTCCCTCTTTTTGTTTGTCTGAGTAGGGATCCGGGAAGGGTTACAAGGAACTCAAAAAGTATAGACTACAAGTTACAAAGGCAGGAGGACAAGTACGAGATACTTTTCTAGCAGTACTCTCTCTCCTATAGGGTTAGCGTGCTAAAGACTTGTTAAAAAATATGCCCGAAATAACAACTCTAAAAATGAAAAGATAATAAATAGCCAATACTTCATGGATTCACATGGCGTGAGTTGGTGAACCCAATTTTGTATTGTGTTTGTATGGATCTAGATAAAGGTTCAAAGATCAAGTCCCATGCATTTGCGTAAATTTTGTCGTGTGTCTTCCTTTTTACCCCGCCGCTCAGTTGGAAACTTTCTACTATTTTGCACTTCGTTTTATTCCTCATTGACCACCATATCTTTGCTCCTGCATCGATCTCCTTTTGCTCTACGATGGCATTCCATGGATGGTTTAGTCAGGATCTCGCCGATGCCCACATCGATTCCATAGACTTGACATCATCAATAATTCGCGACAATTCTCAAGAACCCAATCCAGACCTTGATGGTCGATCTCCAGACTCCTTGTATTCTTTCCACCTCCTTTGACCACCCAATAACCGGGACCACTCTTGTCCCACATCCGTTGTTGTGAATGGGAGTCGATTTCAGTCTACATATTTTCTCCATTCACAACAATCTGGGATGACCCTAATCTCATATTCATCTTGGCATCTGGGATTCAATTGCAAGTGGTGTGATTGGTATTCTTTCATATTTCAGATAGAAGCCATCCTCGATCCAGGATCCCAATACATAATTCATCTCCAGTGATTTAGACCTAGAGATGGCACCTCAAGGAAAAGGGAATGGACAACAGCATCAACAGATGGAGTCGGGTCAGGGACCCGACCAGAATCAAGTGAACACTCAGTTGCTGGCTTCCATACAGGCAATACAACACCAGCTGACGGAGCAGGCTCTTGTTCGGACTACATTTCAAGACATGTTGAACGATCTAAAGAACATACCAACATGAGGAGGAGGCAGAGAAAGATCCCTTGAGGACCTTGACGAAGAAGAACCAGAACGTAAGAGGTAGAAACCTACGCTGAAGGAGACATATAACCCTAGAGACAACCATATCACAGAGTGGATCCTAATCCCACAAGTACATGCTCACTTCAAGCTCAAGCAACAGTTCCTTGCTCTTCTGCCATCATTCCACAAGAATACCAATGAGGAGCCATACATTCACCTGCAACAATTCTCAAACATCTACCAAACTACCCACTACCCTAACATCCCATTGGATGTAGTGAAGATGATGGTGTTCCCCTTCAGTCTACAATATAAGGCCCTATACTGAGTCAATAATTTGGGAAAGGTTGTGACGTCCTGGGAGGAACCTAAATATGCGTTCCTTCACAAGTTCTACCCTCTCGGTCGACTCAACTAGATGCGAGCCAAGATCAACAACTTTTCCTAGGATACACATGAGTCTATTAATGAAACCTTGGAACAATTTATGGACGTGCAGGAGAAGTGCACCCACTATGAGATACCAAAGTCCAGCCTGGTCCAACATTTTTTCGAGGGCCTAAATGTAGAATGTCAAAGGTTAGTAGAAGCTGCATACCAAGGATATCATTTCAACAAGTATGAAGATGTAGTATGGCAGATTTTTGAGGAAACAATTGAAGGAGCGGCCACCCTATCTTCATTATGAGCATATCAGAGACAGCCTCAGGTCCTCCAAAAGCTAGTCCATATGGAAGCAGCCTGTGAGGCAGAGAAAGATGAGAGCTCCAACCTCAGTATCATCAGCGGACATCTTTCAAAGGTTGACATTATCGAGAAGTAGTCATCGTACCTTGAGAAGATCGATGTGATCAAACAAAGGACTCAAAACTTGGATAAGCTGGATGAGATCACCAAGCAGTTGGAGCTGCTGGTGAGCACCATCAGTGATGTTCAGTCGGTGACACTATCTTCAGAGACTCATGCATAGAAGAAGGATGAGCCATCACTGACACATTGACCTTATCTGATGAGCAGCCACTGGCCATCCATCATGTATACTACATGCATGAACCTAAGTAGGTCCCGCCACAGCAACAGAAGGTGGTTTACTAGCCAGATTTCCTTTCCCCTTTGGATTCAACATTTCCACCTCCACCACTGATTTAGGAAGTTAATTGTGTATGGAGAAATGATGCACAACTAACCTGTCCCACGGGGCAACACCAGGGTCAACCACTGACCAACTAGCCTTAGCACCAACCTCAGGGTGGTCGTTGCAGACAGTCCTTTCAGCCTTAGGCTCAGTACCAGACTCATCCTCCTCCATAGTATTAAGGGAATTGGAGACAAATACAAAATTACCCCCAGCCGCAGTACCGCCATCAATAGCCGTATCATCAGTACGTGACAAGACAACAACAATATCCGTCTCCTCAATATAAATGGTATCATCTTCCTCCTCCTCCACAACACCATCAATAGTCTTAGCCTCTACCCCCAAATCATTAGCAACAACATGGTCTGCACGCTGAAACTTCTGAGGCAGCTCTAGTGAACCCTACCCTGGATTTCTTGGCCCAACTTGTGAATGGTCTAACAGAAATGACGAAGAAGCTCGATGACCTGACAGCCACTAAAACTCTTATTCCGGCATAGATCGAAGCAAATCCCAATAATTTTAAAAGAAAAGAGTAGGAAGAATGTGATGTCCAGTTTGCGCATGTTGAGTTAGATAATCATGATTTTGTTTTATCTAATTCTGTCACTCCCAACAGCGGTAGGACTTTGCCTCCATCTACTGCAAACCAAGGGAAGAATAGAGCTTTGATAGATGAATCGTCATCTTTTACATCAACCGTGCTAGCTACAGGTTAGGTGAGGAGGAAGAAGAAGGAGGAGCCATGCCAATTGCCATCCACCACCATCTCCATCAACAAAAATAATAAAAAATATGAAAATTCAAAAAGACCAAAAAGATGTTCGTAGTCAACGTAAATATGCGCCAGCCATGGATGAGCTAGCAACAACCAATCTAACGCCAGCCGACGGAGTTGATACCACACCTTTTTCTTGTCTACTAGTATCAGAATCTTCACTTCAAGAACGTACACCTTTTCGAAGCAGATGTACAAATAATTGTGGACAAATTGTTGTAAATAAGAACAATGCTTTTGATTTCAGTAATGTAAATATTCCTATTCCCGATGCATTAGAAAAATCCAAAAAAGTTGCAAAAAGAAAAAGCGCATTATCTGATCCTGGAGTTGTGGATATTCTTAGTAAATTGACTATTAAGATTCCCTTGATGAAAGCCATGGAATACATGCTTGTTGTAAAGAAAGATTAGAAGGAGCCATGTACAAATAAGCGTCGACCAACACACAACAACATACACCAACAGCTAGAGAAGCATGTCCTCACCATGGCTACTATCGCAGCCATCAACAATCTCCCTCTAAAGAAGCTATCCAAAGGAGCCCCTTTGATCAGATGCAAGATATTCAATCAAGTCTTCGAGCGGACTCTTCTTGACATTGGTTCTTCCATCAACCTTTTGCCTTCATCATTACTGCAAGAATTCAGGCTAGGTCCATTGAAGTAGACACACATGATCTTGTAGTTCACGGATCGATTCGTCAACAGAACCGGAGGTGTGTTGGAAGATGTTCGGGTAAAGGTGCATCATATGTAGTTTCCCATTGATTTTGTGGTCCTTGATATGGAATTTCCTGCACGCTTACTCCGGACTCCCATTATCCTTGGACGGTCGTTCCTATGCACTGTAGAGGTTGTATTTGACTACAGGTCTAGCAAGATCACGTTCAGCTTGAGCGATCACAGAGTCACAATAGACATGGTCAGCGAGCCTAAAGTCATATCTGATGAAATTCGTACAACACCTCCTCAAGCAAAATATGACATCATTGCAGAGATGAGAGATATGAACCTCTTTTAATGACAATTGGACCCTCAAAATCCTCTCTCCTGAGGAGGACTGGGAAAGCACAGTAGACACAAGCTTCGATGGCACATGGGAGACAGACTGTAATCCGCTAATGCATCTCTTTGACACAAATGATTCATTCCAGAGCGAACACGATGAATTCATTGCATATCTATTCGACACATTATCTGTTGAGCAACACGTCACTGAGATGAGCAACACTACCTCTACAATTGTGGTAGATCATCCTCTAACCAACACAGTTTTCGAAGTAACTAAGAAACAGACCAGATCAAAACCTAAATTAAAGCCACTTCCAACAGGCCTTTAGTATGCTTTCCATGTAGGTGCAGAGAACATGTATCCGGTCATCATCAACATCATGCTAACCTTGGATCAAGAATCTCGACTTCTCAAGGTTTAGAGAACTGCAAGGCACTTGGTTGGCACCTCTCAGACCTGGGATAAATCCTGCCCTGTGCTCACACCACATCTATTTGGAAGAAGATGTCAAGCCGTCCTGAGAATTTCAAAGAAGACTGAATCCAAATATGCAGAATGTCATCATGAAAGAAATCACGAAATTGTGTGACGCATGCTTCATTTATCCCATCTCCGCCTTAAAATAGGCGAGCTCACTGCATGTAGTTCCGAAGAAATCGGGGCTCACCGTGGTTACAAATGATAGAGGAGAGGAGATCTCTACTCAGGTACCGACATCATGGCATGTATGTGTTGACTATGACCATCTTAATGCAGGAACCAAGAAGGACCATTTCCCCTTGCCATTCATTGACCAAGTATTGGAAAGACTAGCCAACAAGGAGTTCTTCTACTTTCTGGATGGGTACTACAGGAACAACCAAGTGGCAATCTCCCCAGAGGATTAAGAGACGACTACTTTCACTTGCTTGTTCGACACCTATGCTTTCAGAAGAATGCTCTTTGGACTGTGCAACACACCCACAACATACTAGAGATGCATGCTTGTAGTTTTTGTTGAGATGGTAGGCAGTTTTCTCGATGTGTTTATGGACGATTTCTCCGTTTATGGTGAAATCTTCGATTCTTGTCTTGAGCGCCTGGACAGAGTACTTCAGAGGTGCCATGATTCATTTTGGTGTTATCATGGGAAAAGAGCCACTTCATGGTCACAAAAGGGATTGCGGTGGGACATATCGTTTTGAAATGTGGCATGGAAGTCGACCCAGCGAAGGTGGATGTGATTGCCAATTTAGAGCCACCTCAGACAGTCAAAACGTGAGTTCATTTCTGGGGCATGTGGGATTCTATAGGAGATTCATTCGTGACTTCAACCACATCGCCTGACCTCTAACATAATTGTTGTGCAAGGAGACTGTGTTCAATGTTGATCAACAAGTTCTCCTTTCATTCAATCAGCTAAAGGATCTCATCACTCAAGCTCCATTCCTACAACCACCAGATTGGTCTCTGCCTTTTGAGATCATGATGGATGCGTAAGACTTTGCAGTTGGGGCTGAAAGGACAAGGCGCCTTATGCCATTCACTATGCCAACAAAACAATAGCTGAGGCACAAAGAAATTACACTGTGACAGGGAAAGAATTGCTGGCCGTGGTATTCTCCTTTGAGAAGTTCAAATCCTATCTGCTTGGATCAAAAGCCACTATTTATACTGACAACTCTGCTATCAGATATTTACAATAGAAGAAGGATGCCATGCCTAGACTGATCAGATGGATCCTTCTCCTCTAGGAGTTTGATTTAGAGATCAAGGACAAGCTCGGGGTTTAGAATATGGTAGGAGATCACCTCTCTAGAATTTAGCAGCAAGAGCCTCCACTGAGCAGTGCATCCATCACAGACACCTTTCATGGTGAGTAAATTTTGGCAATGGATTCACTCCCTTGGTATGCTGATATTGTAAACTACCTCGTCTCGGGTGTAGTTCCACAAGATTAGACGAAGATTCAGAAGGACAAATTCTTGTCCACTATTCATTTCTACCATGGGAAGATCCTCTCTTATTATAGGAAGGAGCGAACTGCATTTGGTGCAGGGTATCCCTCAAAAGGAGCATCATAGTATCCTCGAGCATTGTCATTCGCTCGAATCTAGTGGGCACCACTCTGGAGATAGAACGACAATGAACGTATTGTATTGTGGCTTCTGGTGGCCTACACTATTTAAGGATGTTGTATCATGTGTCAAGCATTGCAATGATTGTCAAAGATTGAAAAGTACCCTTACAACTAATGATTCGATGCCATTGAAGATCATTCAAATAGTATATGTATTCGATGCTTAGGGCATCGATTTGATGAGACCCTTCCCTAAAAGTCAAGGATATGAGCACATCCTTCTTGCCATCGACTATGTGAGTCGCTGGGTTGAAGCTATCCTTGCTCGAGCAGTAGACAACCACACAGTTTGTCGCTTTCTAAAAGAGAACATCATCTTGCGGTTCAGGATTCCGAAGATACTAATATCAAATGTGGGTATTCACTTCATTAACAAAGAGGTCAAGAAATTAGCGAAGGAATATGGCATCGAGCACCGAGTCTCATTTCCTTACCATCCTCATACCAACGGCATTATGAATTATCAAACATAGAAGTCAAGACAATACTCTGAAATCTTGTAAAGACGGACATGAAAAAAATTGGTCCCAACTCTTGGACTCAGTCCTTTGGGTGTACAAAACCTCTTACAAGTCTCCTTTGGGCATGTCCCACTAACATCTAGTATATGAAACTCCATGCCATTATCTAGTGGAGTTGATTCATAAATCATTATGGGCAGTCAACATTTGTAATTTGGACTCACAACAAGGTGGTCAGAAAAGAAAAGAGGATCTGAACAGGATCCTAGAAATCTGAGACTATGCCTATGATAACACATTGATGTACAAGGAGAAGGTTAAATGCTTGCATGATCGTCACATCAGACGAAAGACCTTCGAGACTGGACAGAAAGTGTGGTTATTTGATGCAAGGTTAAACATCTTCCAGAGAAAATTGAAGAATAAATGGACATGGCCATTCGGAGTTCAAGAAGTGTGTGATAATGGAAGCATTGTGATATCACAATTATCTCCTGAAATACAACCATTTGTCGTCAATGGCCAGTTACTGAAGCCTTACCTCAAGCATGACACTTTCCTGACCGTTGTCGACTTTCTTAAAGTAATCTGCACTGAAGGAACATACACAACCATAGCAGCATCACAAGATTCAGATAATGACCCTCAAAAGCTCTTCCTTTAAGTTTTCTTCTTTTCTTCTTTTCTTCTTTTCTTCTTTTTGTTTTCAGATTTCTTTATCTACCAAAAAAAATGTGTGTGTCGCCCCTTTTTGTCAGACTTCTATACTTAGGACGTATTTTGCCCTAAGTATAGGGGGTGTGCACCCCGATTTCGTTCATTCTTTGATCTCCTCCACTATCTCCTCTTCTTGTCTATACTTAGGGATATCTTACCCCACGTATAGGGGGAGATAGTCCGAGTTGTGATTTGTTCATTCCCACCCTTGACCCTCCTTGCCTTGTGTACAGTCTACTATACATAGTATTATTTAATCTTACGTATAGGGGGACGGTCGACTTATCATTCATTTCATCTCTCATTCGTTCATTAATCTTTATTCATTTCCTCTTTCAGCTTTTCTATACTCAATACGAGTTATGTCTTCTCTTTTCCTCTTGATTTATGAGGACATAGATCAAGCTAAGTATAGGGGGGTCATATATACTCTGTATATACTTTAACCATAACTCGTACTTTCATATTTTTAGTAAGTATGGATAAATCACTATTTATATACAATCATAAACAATTTGACTAAATCCTTTAATAAAGAGAAGTTTATTATTCTACAAATTCTTTTTGTATATAATGTATAAATCAAGTAAAAATATTTTGTAAAATGTTTGAAAAAGTTTGTAAATCTGATTGAAAAATCTTTTAAAAACTATTTGAAAAGTATTTAGCAAAATGTATTCGACCTTTGTAAAAATATTTTGCTTGTAAAAATTTCTTTTCTTTATGTGAAATAAAAATTTTTTGAAAATCTATTCCAAATGGTTTAGAAAATGATTGCAAAAATATTTAAGAAATCTATATATACTGTTTGAAAAACCTTCACAACATGATTTCCAATTGTGTGTAAATGTTTAAAAACTATTTGCAAAAATTATTTTGGAGTATAATTTTCAAAAAAATTGTTTGAAAAATCATTTTCAAATAATTTTGTGGAATACATACATCACAACAAAATTCTTTATTAATGCTATATATTAGTAATCATACGTCTCTTATAAATTCTTAAAAACCCAACTTGTAAATAACAAGATGCATCCCCATGTAAATATTTGTACCTAGTTTTATTCTAAAAGTCTTTTGTTTTGAAAAAAAACACAAAAACATTTGCAAAACCTTTTCCAAAAATTGCATAAAAAATTGTAAAACCTTTTTCAAAAATCCATAAAAAGTTCAAAACTTGGAAAATTACATCAAAAAAATATTTTTTTGCATTGTACATAGCATTTGCATAGCATTCTCATTTTTTAGATTAAGGTTGATAATTGAACGAGTCTAAGTAAAATCCGAAGATTGGAGCTTGGTTGGACCTTTAATCTACCTAATCACAAGAACCTTATAGGAACCAGAATTGAGGTACTTCAGGGCTAGTTGTCTTAATTCTTCGAGAATCGTGAGACTTGGTTCAATGTATTCTTGATTGCCTAAGTAGAGTATTTCGGAGCATACACATGACTCCCGTTGATAATGACCTAACTTGGACACCTGCACCTTTCACTTGGCTCAACTCGATTGGAGTGGTGAAGGGATTGGATTTGCATGTATGAGACACATATAAGTGGAAACATTTGTCCTTGTCTTGGGAGGACAGTGCACCCCAACCCATCCAGTAGCATAGGCATCTAAAGACAAGAGAGTGTGTGTTGCAATCAAGCTTCAAAAGTGGGATAGTCTACTGGCTCAAGAGTAAAAACTCCTTATGTAAATGTTGTTGTATATAATATTTCAAAAAAAAGCAAAAAATCCAAAAAATGGACAAGCCTGATTGAAAATAAAATACCTGCCAGAGCGTATATATTTGTATAGTCATAAAGCAAGCTTGAGCTTCAAAGTCATATCACGCGAGCATGCAACTGGATGTCATGGCTACATTGGTCAAGCATCTGAGGATAGGTAACTACACTGGCTACCATCCATTCTTCTCTTCACCTCCTCTTCTTAAGTCAGTTTTCACTTGAACTTAGAAGGGAATACCCCGCTCCTCAAGGAAAGAGTTGCTGGATTGGGGAATCATTGGGTAGCCATGCTGGAGAAGTCAGTCCCTTTGTCATTTCAGTTGAGGGGAGCCACTATCACATACACTGTACAAGTGAATATCACATACACTGTACGAGTGAGACTCATAATCATAAGGATTTGCGCATGAGTTGAAGTATTCCGACCTGGCTATTGAGGAGACTTGAGCAGAGTTTTGGGAGTCTCGAAGGCCGATGTTTTTCAAATTCGATTCCCAATAAGGTTCCGACCACACGAAAATTCCAAAGGTTTGACTTAAGCTCAAAACTTTGACTTTGTGAAGACAAGTTTGAGAATTAAATTTAATCCACTTTCTCCCTATTTCTTTTCTTTGTTTTTATTTTTCTGCACTTATTGCATAAGTGTTTGCGAGGGACTAGCAAAGGCAAGTGTAGGGGGAGATGAATGTTCGTTTCGTCACCTTTATTCTATCATTTAGCCTTAACGACCCTAGCTGATGCATGTAAATAGCACTATACATTCATTATTTATTCCAATTATTGTATATAAAATAACATTTTTAATGCCACAATTATAGAATAAAGAAAAGAAAAGAATAAAGTACCAAGTTATTTTATGGCCCTAAACCTTGAGACCTAGGCATCTTGATGATTGGGTCAACAAGGAATAAAGTAGGGCGAGATAAGGGCCAATAATGCGATAAAAATCCCATTTATTCATTCATCGTTTATTCACTTTGGGACCTATTTTATTTTCTGCTTTTTGTACCTCAAATCAAGAAACATTGTACATGAAAGTTGTGGATAATAATATATAGAAAAATAGAAAATTTATTTCATGTAAAAATAATACACAGAATAAAAAGCCAAAATCCAAATTGTTTAGACCCATATATCTCAAATAAAAACTCAAATGTATCAAAATCACCTCTAATTGTATATAATATTTAATAAGCTTTTTTCATATTTTTTGGAGTTAATATATGAAGTTAGTTTTTGGACACCTATTGTATTGTATACCGAATAAAATATGCATTTTATTTATTCTTTATTATTTTTATAACTTTACATTTTTACACTTTTTAAAATATTATTTGTAGGATATGTACATATTAAACTATAATAAAACCATAACGAAGTCATAAAAGTAAAATAATATACAAAAATACATAGATAAAATACTTGTACTTATACGTATTTAATTTATACCCTTATTTATTTAAGTGTACAAATAACATAAGAAAAATATAATAAAATATATTTATACACTTAAAACTAAGTTGTAAATATATAAAATAAGAGAATAAAATAATAAAATAAAAAATACATATAAAAATAAATGTACAAATTATAAATGAATATACCTATAAACACACCCCTCAAAATTAACTTGTAATAAATAACACCAAAAAATAAATAAAAATTCATATTAAAATATTTCATAAATTAATAAACATTTTTATAATAAAAAATTAATAAAATTATTTACTTTTTTTAAGTATTTATTTTCGAATAAATGAAGATCTTTTGTCCTGCAGCGGGCTGACGTCGCCCAATAGCCTTCCAGGGAATGTTAACGTCGGTCAACACCCCATCTTTCGGCTGACTCCTATCAGAAGTCTCGAGCAACCTGCCTTCTTTGATTTTCCAGGCCACCCTATTGATCCTTCCACCTCGAGCTCTTCATGGATTCCGTTCCCATCACGATCTTCTCTTACACAAGATCATTAGATTCTATTGATCTTCCTCGAGCATGTCAACAATCCACGTTAAAGTCCACCAGAACACATGTAATAAGTTATCGGGTCCTCCTTTCCTTCTTGATCACTCATGGAGCCCTTGGTCGAGTCCTTGTGTCTGTGTGTGGAGGTCAGGTGACAGTTGCGCCTTCCCCGTGCTTGGAGTACATCGGTGCAAGGAGAGGAGGCAATCCACAACGAGCTCCGACCGCCCTGCTCCCTAAGCAGCCTCTTAGGTATAAGAGTTATTTTCATTCTTATTTTAGGTAGATTTAATTCTCGCATTTCATTTCTTGTCTTTAATTTCGAGTTTATTTACTTGTTTAGCGTAGATTTGTTTGGATCCCACCCTAGTTCTCTTAAGCTCCGACACGTTTTCACCGTGATCTGATCTGTCTCTGACCCCTATCACACCCATTATCTTCCCCTGTGTAGTCTCCATCTGAAACGACCATCAAGACAATCGGATCGAGCCTCGATCCGCGCATCGAAGGTTCCACTCCATCGCTCGTCGAACCTTCACCACTCACCTCCATTTTCCTGCAATCCAGCTTCATTTCTGTTTAAAGCAGGTCGCTTCGAGCCATACATTTTCCCTGTGCAAGTCTCGAGTGCAAAGGATCACTTCTGGGCTTGAATCGACTAGCAAAGAGGTTCAAAAATCTCCTTGCTGATCTTTAGCTCGCCAGGCATCTTCTTGAGGTCTCGAACTATTATATGGGCATCATCAGCTGCGGATGACCTCTTTGAAGGTGTAGAGCCAAATGCCATCGAAGGAGACCATTGGGTGGAGTTGAGATCATCAATCGAAGGTAGGGAATCGAGTTATTCTTCCCTGTTCTTCGAAGAGAGCGGCAACCAATCGATGTAGCCCTAAGCTCCAGATTGCACCAAAGACGTCAGATCAACCTGAGCCCAGACCATTTGATCACCGTCGCGATCTAATCTCAGGCGTCCAGATGTGATGGGGTATCAACCACGCGGATGATGCCATATGTATAAGTTACCATCATCCAGCCATCCACCTCCACACAAGGATGGTATAATTTGCATACTTCACCCCGTATTTTATTTATTTATTTGTTCTATAAATAAAATATATAATGTAAATAAATATGGACTTTTTGCATTTGAGTCCCAGTTGTTTATGGATATTACAAATGCGTCTAGTCCACGTCACCTCACGTGTTGTCCCACATTAGGTGGCGAATACATGTATACCCTTAGCAGTTTCTGTATTTATATTTAGTCCAATAAATTTTAATTTATATTTCTAGGGAAATTGCATGTATGTTGCTGTTGTTTATATTATTCGCAAATGAACCCTTCTTAGTTCAAGTTATTTTAATGCTGCAATTTCATTTATTAAAAATAACACCCATGCTATAAAAATTGTGCAAAAAGAGGGTTAGATGCTTGCTAGCATGTACTTCTATGTCCCATTTTTATTTAGCATTTTGGGCATCTTAATTAGTTATTAAAAATAAAACGAACACATTTTTGACCCTATTTATATTAGAAAATACAAATAAAATAGAAAAACATTTTGAAAAAATTTAAAAAATTATATGTTGTCTATTTTAGTATTTATATCACATTTTTATCCCTATTTATATTTGAAAATACCAATAAAATAGAAAACAAATTTGAAAAATTCCAAAAAAATTATATGCTGTCTATTTTAGTATTTATTAACTCAGACAAAAATTCCCTAAAAAAGAAAATGACTAAAAAATAAAAAGCACCAAAATCCAACAAAAATTATTTAAAATCACACCAAAAATCCGAAAAAAATGTTTTTTCTATTTCTGAATTTTATTGTGTTTTATCTACCTATTAAAATTGATTTAAAAACTTTGGGATTATTTTTCTATTTTTATCTTCATTTCAATCTCGACTTATTATTTAATTTCTGATTTGGGATATTTTTGACTTTAAAAATGGATAAAAATTAGAAAAATTTCAGAAAAATCACAAAAATATTAGAAAATATATAAAACCCCAAAACACCTTATTTTTTATATGTTATTTATTTATACTAGTATTTGTAATTATATTACTCTATATGGTATATATAACATTATATAGTGTATTATATATAAAAAAGAAGAAGAAAATATTAAAAAATAAAAAATGAAGATAATATGTATAGTGTATATATAAAATATTAAAATAGATATAAAATTAAAAACCCACATATATATAATGGACATGTTTGTACATACTACACTTTGATTAGCGGTAATTGTAGGCTGCCAGTTTTGCTCTCTGTGGTTCGACCACTGCATGCTTTCTTGCTATTCACTTAGTTTTGTAGAGAATAATAAATTTTAACTCCACATTTTGCTATTTTTTGCTTGACTTATATTGTGCGTTTATTGTTGATTAATAGAGATTTATCGAGTGGTCAATGCACGGACTGTGGTTTCGCCTTGAGAAACCGTATGACCATCAATATTTATTGGTTATCAGCAGCCAATGTGTTGCTCCCACCCCATTTTTCTGCATATATTTTTTGTTTTTTTGTAAAATTTCACCATGTATATTCATCACTATATCCCTCTAACATGTCATTTTTATTTTGTCAGTTACATAGTCTCCTATTCCTTCCATCTAGAATAGGTGGATTATAGTAATATTGAAATTGATAAAATTACTTGTTCTAGATGGAGGGCGTAAGAGTCTTTGTTATTAATGAAATCAAAATGTCACATTAGAGGGATATAGAGATGAATAAATGGGGTGAAATTTTTCAAAAAGTAAAAAATATGATAAAAAATGGGGGTTAGAGCATCCCATTGGCGGAGCAACCCCATTTTCTAGACACACACACAAAAACACACAAACACACACACACACACACACACACACACATTTACAGAGAGGTTGAGGAGCTTGCACCATGATGCATGTAACTTTGCATGCATTAGTGCCACAAACTCTCATTTTTTTAAATGAAATCTTGGGGGATTGACTTAGAATTATAGTAGAATATATGTTTCAAATTTTGTGGACAACAAACATTCCTAACATGTAAATCGGAAGGTCTAAATTTCAGCAATTCTGAGACCGTTAATATTTTTCAGTCTTGATGGATTAGTTAGAAGTCTTGAATTAAGTTGATTTTTGACTGATATTATGGTGACATACGGTGATTTAAATCTCACTAGATTTCATTTCAAAAAAAATATCAAAAAATGGGCATTAATGGCACCGGTGCATGTATAGCTACATGCACCACGATGCACGCTCCCCATCCTATAATATATATATGCGAAAAGGGATCTTACACCTATTTGTAGGTAACTTTTCTACACCCACCCATTATCTTCTCTATTTTTTGATTTTTTGAATTAAATCCTTGGAGGATTTACATCACAATATACCATCATGGACTCATTCAAATTTCAACTTATTTTGAGGCTTCTAACATGTCCATCAAGACAGTCAAATTTTAATGGTCTCAGATTTGTTGAAATCGATTCCTTCCGATGGACATGTTAGGAATGCCTGTTTTACACAAAATCTAAAACACATACTTAATATTCTAAGTAAATCCCCCTATGTCCATTTCAAAAAAATAAAAAAATTAGAGAAAAATGGGTGGGTTTTGGAAAGTTACCTACACATGGGTGTAGTCTCCCCAATCCCATATATATATATATATATATATATATATATATATGAGTAAAATGGGGCTGCCCCTTAGGGTAGCTAACTTGGCTCCCCCGCTCCGTTTTTTCTATTTTTTATTATTTTGGAAAATGAATACGTGGAAATTCATCACTATATCGTTGTATTATATCGTTAAAGTTTCATGCAACGCAGAGACTCCTACGACCTCCATCAAGACATTCAATTTTTAACGGTCGTAAAATAATTGAAAATTGACCCCATCTGGATGGAAATCGCAGCAGTCTCTGTTTCACATGAAAGTTTAATGACATAATATGAAGACATAATTATGAAAATCCACAGATTCATTTTCAAAAAAAAATAAAAAAATAGGGGCAGGGGGAGCTAAGTTAGCGCTCCAGGGCCATCCCCATTTTAACATATATATATATATATATATAGAGAGAGAGAGAGAGAGAGATCAACAACAATTGAATCCGTAAAACAGAATTAACATAGATCCATAATGGTACATTGATTAATTGAAAATAGTCTGGTCTGCTAACCTAATAAGCTAGGTCAGTAGTCACTATGGTGACAGGCATCTCCAAATAAATCAATAAACAATACATAAATGAATATAAATGTGTATGAGTCAATATTTATTATAAATCTTCAAAAATGTGTATAGGTGCAAGTAAGAAGTGTGTCGAACCACTAAGAGTAGAAGTAAATTATTATTAATTATTGCTAATTTATAATGACTTTGGTTTTTTTAGTTTTACTTGTTTTTATGCCTTTTGTTTTTAAAGTTTTTGTGGTTTTTAATTATGCATTTTTTATGGTTTTACATGTTTTCTATTTTTCTATTTTTGATTTTTAATTGTTTTTAATACAATAATAAAATAATATCGATAATATCGATATTACATGTTTTTGGATTTTTAATAAGTCAAATAAAGTAAATAAAATATTTTTGTGTTTTTGATACTTTTTTAATTATTAGGTACTTTTGTGGATTTTGTTACAATTTTGTTGATTTTAAAGTTGGAAAAACTCAAAATAGTGAATAATGTTAATTTAAAAACTTATTTACAGATTTTAAAATATATATAAGTTTAAAATTAACCCGAAAACATTTTTAATATAAGCTTTATATAATAAAGAAAAATCATAAATAAAAAATATAAGTTTCGGGTTTTTATAGAACTTTAGCTCATTTTTATATTATTTTTGGGGATTTAGATTTTTAGTTTTATATTTTCTATTTTTGTGATTTTGGGATATTTGATAGAATATTAAGAACTAACTAATTGAATTTTTTGAAATTTCAAGATAGATATTTTAAGTCTAAACATGAAAAAATGTGCAAGATTTTATATTTTAATAAAAAGGAAAACTAATTTTAGTTCCCTACAAATAAATATATGTGTTAAATTTTAGTTCAAGTCATCTAATATATTTTTTCTACTATTTTTAGCATAAGGGAAACCTTTAATAAAAACTAATACACTAAATAAATAAAAATAGTAGCAAAAGGACCTCTTTGCAATTACTAGAAACCTTACATGCATTTAATAACCATTACATAAAATCCAGGGGCTGACTATGCGAAATACCCAATATTTAAAAGTTCTACTGCCTGATAGGGTTATAAATGCAAAGCAAGACATTAGAGTTCTAATATGTAAACTAACATAAAATTATTACATGTTACATAATACTTTCAAAGTTAATTATAAAAATAAAAAGGCATAGGGGGTCTGGTGCAATTACCCAATTGTAGTGCGTTTGTGGCACGTGTGGAGGGCTCCTGATCCAACGGCTGCAACACACCACTTAAGGTGACCGGACATTCCTGAGTGCTTACCACTTTACCCTGATCCTACGACTTTGATTATATCAGAGAGGAGCTCCTCATCCAATGACGTTGGGAAGACCAAGAAGAACAGTGAAGAACACTCGCCTGGGCAAATTTCTTCCCTTAGATTCTCACAACGAAGCCGATGAATCGAGCTTGGAGATGGCTCAATAGCTTTGTGGGGCTATTTTGCAGCTGAAGGAGGTGCTCAAATGGTCCAGAGCTCGCTATGGTGAGGCCAAGAGCTCAAGAAGCTCGAGCAACCTGGAGATGAAGTCTTGGCCTTGAATGACTCCTAAGTCGATCCTTGCAGCTCTGGCCTGCACAGGAAGCTTGAGTGCTTGGAGGAGATGCATCTTGACTTTTTATTTAGTGGAAACAGAGGGGAAATGAGGTGGGTGAAAGCTCTCCAGTGATGGGTGACAGATGGGGACTTGGGAGCTTGGTTTAGGCAAGATCAAGGTGGTCTGATGATTCAATAAGATGAGTTCTGAATAATATTTATCCCTATCTCCCCCTACGTTATTCCAGGTTGACCTGACCAATACTTGTCTTGGTCTCGTGGTACCTTACTTATTTTTTCTTTTCCTTTCTTTATTCTTTTATTTTGGGTTTAAATACATGTATTTATACACTATTTATACAGTAATGTCAGAATGTTAATTCCTTTAAGTTAGCGATATTTACTTGTATTTTACAAAGGATTTAAAGCCAATATGAAAGAATAAAGGTGAATGAATGGCTATTCATTACCCCCCTTCTATACTTAGCTTTGCTAGTCCCTAGTAAACACATTAGTGGAATTAGTGTTAAAAGAGAAAATAGAGAAAAGGAGAATAAATAACTTGGAATGATTTTGATTTTTAAATTTATATTCATAAAATCAAAGTTTACAGATTATGAGACCTTTGGATTGTTCGTTTGTCGGAACCTTATAGGGAATATGATTGAAAACTTAATAGCCCTCAAGTTCGCAATCCCATGTTCTGTTCATTACAATAGTCAGGTAAGGAAAAATCTTTTCATACACAAACTCTTATGACTATAAACTCACTTGTACAATGAATGTGAAACGTATCTCCCCACATCTGAAGTGGTAAACAAACAGTTTTACACAATGAGGTAACCACGTATTTCTCCAATCTAGGTACTCTTTCCTCGAGGAGCGAGGTACTTCATTCTATGTTCAAGTGCAACCAACTTAAGAAGATGGGGTAGAGAAGAGAATGGAATGTGACCAGTGTAGCTACATATCTTTTGGTTCTTGGCCAGTGTAGCTAAATATCCAACTGTAGGAAACCTTGTAACTATGACTTTGAAGCCTAAACCGTGTTTATTGATACATAACTTCGACACCATTGATTTCTCATTGACTTTTAGCCTTCCTAACTTTTTTGGAGTGTTCTTTTCATGTTTTTTTTTGAATGTACATAATAACAACATTTGCATAAAGAATTTTTCTTCTTGAGCCCAGTAGACTACCCCTCTTTTTAAGCTTTATTGCAACCCACATCATCCGATCCTTAGACGCTAGCGCTACTAGAGTAGGTTGGGGGTGCGCTGTCCACCTATTGGGGCCGCACATGTTTCCATATGCGTGCTTCTCAAGCTAAAGAATTCCACCCTACACCATCTCATCTGAGTTGAGCTATGTTCAAAGTGCTTGTCATAGTTAGGCCACTGTCAGTAAGGATCATGCGTGTGTCATGAAATATTCTAGTTAAGCAAATTAGATGACATGTGAACATAGTTTTGTGGACTCAAAGGATTAAGTCACATCGACCTAAAAAGTCTCAATTATAGTTCCTATGAGGTTCCTATGGAATTAAGTGGATTAAGGTCTAAACCAAGATCCAATCTTCAGATTTTATTACATACTACTTCAATTGTCAAAATCATTCTGAAAAATACGAATGCAATTGCAAACATATTTTTGAGAAGTAGATTTTCTGGTTTTAAAACTTTTATGTAGTTTTTGAACAATTTTGCATTTTTTTTGTGAATTTTGAATATTTTTAAATTTTAGGTATTTTTGAAAGGGTTAGTGTATTGCACGCATTAACAAGTATTGCATGCATTTACAAGTATTCACATGGAATGTATACGTATTAACAAAGGATTTTATACAAGTATATATACAAGTTTTGTACATGATTTTATTTATAAAATGGTTTTATTTGGATAATTTTACAACACTATTATATACAAGATTTTCAACATCATTTGAAATATTTTTGTAAACATTGTACAAACATTTTGAAAACTTATTTTGTAAATAATTTTACAACATGTTTTTCAAACATTTATAAAGGGATACTTTACAAAGGTTTGCAAACATTTTACAAAGATTTTTCAAAGGTTTTCCAAAAAATATTTCAAAACATTTCGTAACTATTTTTCAAAATCACCTGCAACATATTTTCAAACAAAGTTTAAAAATAGTTTCCAAAAACTTTTACACATATTTACACGCGTTTTTCAATCTTTTTTATTGATTACCCTTACCATTATATTATAGCCATATTGTTGAAAATACAAGAAAGTACGAGTTATGGCTAAAGTATATATATCATATATATGACCCCCTATACTTTACTCGAAACATGTCCTCATAGTGACCAAGGAGAAACAGTGGAAGACATAACTCGTGCTAAATATATGAGAATACTATACAATGACTCAATAATAGACTGAGAAGTAGATCATCCCCTTATACTTAGTATCAACTAATCCTGAGTATAGAAAACTACATACTAAGCGAGGATGATTGAGTATGAGAATATACAAAATCAATGATTCACCTTAACTCCCTCTATACTTATCTAAAGTGTCCCTAAATATACAACATCATATTAATAGGTTGAGAGATAAGTGAGGGAACAAAAAGGAAAAACTCAAGTCACTCATCCCCCATATAATTTGGATCTAGTCATCCTAAGTATAATATTGATGAAAGTGATGAATGAATAAAACATAAGAAAGAAAGAAAGAAAAATAAATGAAAAAAGAATTTTTTTTGTAGCTCGAGTGTCTGAATATTCTGATGATGGGAGTTCTTCTTCTTGAAATGCCATGTCAATTGAGTCGACAACAGATAGGAATGCATTATGCTCTAAATACGGCTTTAGCAACTAATCACTGACCATGAACGGTTTCGCGTCAGATGACATCTCAAATATGACGATGGTACCATTGACACTTACAGTCCTCACTAAGAACGACCCTATCCATTTTCTCTTTAATTTTACCAAAATATCTTCAACTTTCCATTAAATAAACACACCTTCTGACCAGGCTCGAAAGTCTTTCATATGATATCCTTGTCATGCCATCATTTGACTTTCTCCTTATACATGAACATGTTATCATATGCGTAGTCTCGTAATTCCAAGAGTCTGTTCAGATTCTCGAAATTCCAAGAGTCTATTCAGATCAATCTTCCAGCTCTGACCACTTGCTTGTGAGTCCAAGATACGGATGCTGACTATACAAAGGGATTTATGAATTAAATCGACGAGTAGATGGAAAAGCTCCCTTTAGAAAAGATGATAGGGAGACATTTCTAATGGGGTCTTGTAGCCATACGATAAACCCATAGAACAGAATCAGGAAGTTAAGACCAGTTCTTCCTATGAGGTTGTACAAGATTATGTAGAATTTTCTTGATCTCCCTAGTTGAAAGCTCAACCAAGCCATTAGATTGTGGGTGGTAAGGAGATGAGACATGGTGATCAATGATGTACTCCTTCACAAGTTTCTTAACTTCTCTATTTATGAAATGGCTACACCCATCTGAGATTAAGAATATTGGGATTCCAAACAATGAGATAATGTTTTCCTTGAGAAACCGACAACTCGTACGACTATATGTGGATCGTGCAGGAATAGCCTCCACCCAACGACTCATATAATCAACAAAAAGCAGGATGTATCCATATCCTTGACTGTTAGAAAATGAGCCCATAAAGTCAATGCCCCAAGCATCAAATACATCAAATATGTGGATGAACTTGAGTGACATCGAGTCTTTGGAACCAATAGTTCCTCTTAGTTTTTGACAGTCAATGCAACCTTTCATATATGTTGTATCATCCTTGAATAGTGTAGACCACTGGAGGCCATGTTACAATACTTTTGTTGCTGTTCTACTTCCAGAACGGTGTCCTCCTGCTTTGAGCTTATGATAGTGATCGGGGACACTGGTGTACTCCTCTTGAGAAATGCAGTTTCATCAAATGCAATCCACACCTTCCCTGAAAAGGGATGGATC